>JALMGJ010000099.1:0-327503 GCA_023362775.1 Charina bottae
GGGAAAAAACAGGAAAAACGAATAAAATGGAAAAATGAGAAAAATGAGAAAAACTACTAAAAAGGGGGAAAATGAGAAAAAAGAGAAAGGGGGAAAAGAAAAACAAGGGAAAAAATGGGAAATAACATGAAAAAAGAAAAAAATGGAAAAAAGAGAAAATGAGAAAAATGGGAAGAACGACTAAATAGGGAAAAAACAAAAAAGAAATAGAAGGGGGAAAAAGAAAAACAAGGGAAAGAAGAATGGGAAAAACGGGAAAAACAAGTAACAGAAAAAAAGAAAAATGAGAAGTAAAAATGAAAAAAAATAAGAAAAACAAGAAAAACGACTAAAAGGGGGGGAAGTAAAAAAGGAGAAAAAAGAAAAACAAGAAAAACAAGAATGGGAAATAAACAGGAAAAACGAATAAAAAGGAAAAAAGAAAAATAAGAAAAAGAAGTATGGGAAAAAACAGGAAAAACGAATAAAATGGAAAAATGAGAAAAATGAGAAAAACTACTAAAAAGGGGGAAAATGAGAAAAAAGAGAAAGGGGGAAAAGAAAAACAAGGAAAAATATGGGAATTAACATGAAAAAAGAAAAAAATGGAAAAAAGAGAAAATGAGAAAATGAGAAAAATGGGAAGAACGACTAAAGAGGGAAAAAACAAAAAAGAAATAGAAGGGGGGAAAAAGAAAAACAAGGGAAAGAAGAATGGGAAAAACGGGAAAAACAAGTAACAGAAAAAAAGAAAAATGAGAAGTAAAAATGAAAAAAAATAAGAAAAACAAGAAAAACGACTAAAAGGGGGGGAAATAAAAAAGGAGAAAAAAGAAAAACAAGAAAAACAAGAATGGGAAATAAACAGGAAAAACGAATGAAAAGGAAAAAAGAAAAATAAGAAAAAGAAGTATGGGAAAAAACAGGAAAAACGAATAAAATGGAAAAATGAGAAAAATGAGAAAAACTACTAAAAAGTGGGAAAATGAGAAAAAAGATCAAGGGGGAAAAGAAAAACAAGGAAAAATATGGGAAATAACATGAAAAAAGAAAAAAATGGGAAAAAAAGAAAAATGAGAAAAATGAGAATGGGAAAAATGAGAAAAATGAGAAAAACGACTAAACAGGGAGAAGACATGAATGGGAAAAATAGGGAAAAAAGAGAAAAGGGGGGAAAAGAAAAACAAGGAAAAAATGGGAAATAACATGAAAAAAGAAAAAAATGGAAAAAAGAGAAAATGAGAAAAATGGGAAGAACGACTATAGAGGGAAAAAACAAAAAAGAAATAGAAGGGGGAAAAAGAAAAACAAGGGAAAGAAGAACGGGAAAAACGGGAAAAACAAATAACAGAAAAAAAGAAAAATGAGAAGTAAAAATGAAAAAAAATGAGAAAAACAAGAAAAACGACTAAAAGGGGGGGAAATAAAAAAGGAGAAAAAGAAAAACAAGAAAAACAAGAATGGGAAAAAACAGGAAAAACGAATAAAATGGAAAAATGAGAAAAATGAGAAAAACTACTAAAAAGGGGAAAAAAGAGAAAAAAGAGAAAGGGGGAAAAAGAAAAACAAGGGAAAAAATGGGAAATAATATGAAAAAAGAAAAAAATGGGAAAAAAAGAAAAATGAGAAAAATGAGAATGGGAAAAATGAGAAAAATGAGAAAAACGACTAAAGAGGGAGAAAACAAGAATGGGAATAATAGGGAAAAAAGAGAAAAGGGGAAAAAAGAAAAACAAGGAAAAAATGAGAAATAACATGAAAAAAGAAAAAAATGGAAAAAAGAGAAAATGAGAAAAATGGGAAGAACGACTAAATAGGGAAAAAACAAAAAAGAAACAGAAGGGGGAAAAAAGAAAAACAAGGGAAAGAAGAATGGGAAAAATGGGAAAAACAAATAACAGAAAAAAAGAAAAATGAGAAGTAAAAATGAAAAAAACGAGAAAAACGAGAAAAACGACTAAAATGGGGGGAAATACAAAAGGATAATAAGAAAAACAAGAAAAACAAGAATGGGAAAAAACAGGAAAAACGAATAAAATGGAAAAAAAGAAATACGAGAGAAATAAGAAGGGGAAAATGATAAAAACGACTAAAGAGGGGAAAAACAAAAGAAGAAGAAAAAGAGAAAGTGGAAAAAGAAAAACAAGAAAAACAAGAATGGGAAATAAACAAGAAAAACGAATAAAAAGGAAAAAAGAAAAATGAGAAGGGTAAAAATGAGAAAAATGAGAAAAATGACTAAAAAGGGGGAAAAAGAAAAAAGAGAAAGAAGGAAAAAAGGGGAAACAAGAAAAACAAGAAAAACAAGAATGGGAAAAAATGGGAAAAACAAATACAATGGAAAAAAAGAAAAATTAGAAAAATGAGAAGGGAAAAAATGAGAAAAACAAGAAGAACGAGAAAAACTACTAAAAAGGGGGGGAAAGGAAAAAGAGAAAGAAGGAAAAATGGGAAACAAGAAAAACAAGAATGGGAAAAAACAGGAAAAACAAATAAAATGGAAAAAAGAGAAATGAGAAAAATGAAAAAGTGACTAAAGTGGGAAAAAATAAAAGAAGAAAAAGAGAAAGTGGAACAAAGAAAAACAAGAAAAACCAGAATGGGAAATAAACAGGAAAAACGAATAAAAGGAAAAAAGAAAAACAAGAAAAAGAAGTATGGGAAAAAATAGGAAAAACGAATAAAATGGAAAAATGAGAAAAATGAGAAAAACTACTAAAAAGGAGGAAAAAGAGAAAAAAGAGAAAAGGGGAAAAAAGAAAAACAAGGAAAAAATGGGAAATAACATGAAAAAAGAAAAAAATGGAAAAAAGAGAAAAATGAGAAAATGAGAAAAATGGGAAGAACGACTAAAGAGGGAAAAAAAGAAAAAAGAAATAGAAGGGGGGAAAAAGAAAAACAAGGGAAAGAAGAATGGGAAAAACGGGAAAAACAAGTAACAGAAAAAAAGAAAAATGAGAAGTAAAAATGAAAAAAAATAAGAAAAACAAGAAAAAGAAGTATGGGAAAAAACAGGAAAAACGAATAAAATGGAAAAATGAGAAAAATGAGAAAAACTACTAAAAAGGAGGAAAAAGAGAAAAAAGAGAAAAGGGGAAAAAAGAAAAACAAGGAAAAAATGGGAAATAACATGAAAAAAGAAAAAAATGGAAAAAAGAGAAAATGAGAAAAATGGGAAGAACGACTAAAGAGGGAAAAAACAAAATAGAAATAGAAGGGGGAAAAAAGAAAAACAAGGGAAAGAAGAATGGGAAAAACAGGAAAAACAAATAACAGAAAAAAAGAAAAATGAGAAGTAAAAATGAGAAAAACGAGAAAAACGACTAAAGAGGGAAAAACAAAAGAAGAAGAAAAAGAGAAAGTGGAACAAAGAAAAACAAGAAAAACAAGAATGGGAAATAAACAGGAATAATGAATAAACTGGAAAAAAGAAAAATGAGAAAAATGAGAAAAACGACTAAAGAGTGAGAAAACAAGAATGGGAAAAATAGGGAAAAAAGAGAAAAGGGGGAAAAAGAAAAACAAGAATGGGAAAAAACAGGAATAATGAATAAACTGGAAAAAAGAAAAATGAGAAAAATGAAAAAACGACTAAAGAGGGAAAAAATAAAAGAACAAAAGGAGAAAGGGGAAAAAAGAAAAATAAGGAAGACAAGAACCAGAAAAAATGGGAAAAACGAAAAAAAATGGAAAAAAAGAAAAATGAGTAAAATGAGAAAAACTACTAAAAAGGGGAAAAAAGAGGAAAAAGAGAAAGGGGAAAAAAGAAAAACAAGGAAACAAATGGGAAATAACATGAAAAAAGAAAAAAATGGAAAAAAAAGAATAATGAGAAAAATGGGAAGAACGAGTAAAGAAGGGGAAAAAAAGAAATAGAAGGGGGAAAAAAGAAAAACAAGGGAAAGAAGAATGGGAAAAATGGGAAAAACAAATAACAGAAAAAAAGAAAAATGAGAAGTAAAAATAAAAAACGAGAAAAACGACTATAAAGGGGGGAAAATAAAAAAAGAGAAAAAAGAAAAACAAGAAAAACAAGAATGGGAAATAAACAGGAAAAACGAATAAAAAGGAAAAAAGAAAAATAAGAAAAAGAAGTATGGGAAAAAACAGGAAAAACGAATAAAATGGAAAAATGAGAAAAATGAGAAAAACTACTAAAAAGGGGGAAAATGAGAAAAAAGAGAAAGGGGGAAAAGAAAAACAAGGGAAAAAATGGGAAATAACATGAAAAAAGAAAAAAATGGAAAAAAGAGAAAATGAGAAAAATGGGAAGAACGACTAAATAGGGAAAAAACAAAAAAGAAATAGAAGGGGGAAAAAGAAAAACAAGGGAAAGAAGAATGGGAAAAACAAGTAACAGAAAAAAAGAAAAATGAGAAGTAAAAATGAAAAAAAATAAGAAAAACAAGAAAAACGACTAAAAGGGGGGGAAGTAAAAAAGGAGAAAAAAGAAAAACAAGAAAAACAAGAATGGGAAATAAACAGGAAAAACGAATAAAAAGGAAAAAAGAAAAATAAGAAAAAGAAGTATGGGAAAAAACAGGAAAAACGAATAAAATGGAAAAATGAGAAAAATGAGAAAAACTACTAAAAAGGGGGAAAATGAGAAAAAAGAGAAAGGGGGAAAAGAAAAACAAGGAAAAATATGGGAAATAACATGAAAAAAGAAAAAAATGGAAAAAAGAGAAAATGAGAAAATGAGAAAAATGGGAAGAACGACTAAAGAGGGAAAAAACAAAAAAGAAATAGAAGGGGGGAAAAAGAAAAACAAGGGAAAGAAGAATGGGAAAAACGGGAAAAACAAGTAACAGAAAAAAAGAAAAATGAGAAGTAAAAATGAAAAAAAATAAGAAAAACAAGAAAAACGACTAAAAGGGGGGGAAATAAAAAAGGAGAAAAAAGAAAAACAAGAAAAACAAGAATGGGAAATAAACAGGAAAAACGAATGAAAAGGAAAAAAGAAAAATAAGAAAAAGAAGTATGGGAAAAAACAGGAAAAACGAATAAAATGGAAAAATGAGAAAAATGAGAAAAACTACTAAAAAGTGGGAAAATGAGAAAAAAGAGAAAGGGGAAAAGAAAAACAAGGAATAATATGGGAAATAACATGAAAAAAGAAAAAAATGGAAAAAAGAGAAAATGAGAAAAATGGGAAGAACGACTATAGAGGGAAAAAACAAAAAAGAAATAGAAGGGGGAAAAAGAAAAACAAGGGAAAGAAGAACGGGAAAAACGGGAAAAACAAATAACAGAAAAAAAGAAAAATGAGAAGTAAAAATGAAAAAAAATGACAAAAACAAGAAAAACGACTAAAAGGGGGGGAAATAAAAAAGGAGAAAAAGAAAAACAAGAAAAACAAGAATGGGAAAAAACAGGAAAAACGAATAAAATGGAAAAATGAGAAAAATGAGAAAAACTACTAAAAAGGGGAAAAAAGAGAAAAAAGAGAAAGGGGGAAAAAGAAAAACAAGGGAAAAAATGGGAAATAATATGAAAAAAGAAAAAAATGGGAAAAAAAGAAAAATGAGAAAAATGAGAATGGGAAAAATGAGAAAAATGAGAAAAACGACTAAAGAGGGAGAAAACAAGAATGGGAATAATAGGGAAAAAAGAGAAAAGGGGAAAAAAGAAAAACAAGGAAAAAATGAGAAATAACATGAAAAAAGAAAAAAATGGAAAAAAGAGAAAATGAGAAAAATGGGAAGAACGACTAAATAGGGAAAAAACAAAAAAGAAACAGAAGGGGGAAAAAAGAAAAACAAGGGAAAGAAGAATGGGAAAAATGGGAAAAACAAATAACAGAAAAAAAGAAAAATGAGAAGTAAAAATGAAAAAAACGAGAAAAACGAGAAAAACGACTAAAAAGGGGGGAAATACAAAAGGATAATAAGAAAAACAAGAAAAACAAGAATGGGTAAAAACAGGAAAAACGAATAAAATGGAAAAAAAGAAATACGAGAAAAATAAGAAGGGGAAAATGATAAAAACGACTAAAGAGGGGAAAAACAAAAGAAGAAGAAAAAGAGAAAGTGGAAAAAGAAAAACAAGAAAAACAAGAATGGGAAATAAACAGGAAAAACGAATAAAAAGGAAAAAAGAAAAATGAGAAGGGTAAAAATGAGAAAAATGAGAAAAATGACTAAAAAGGGGGAAAAAGAAAAAAGAGAAAGAAGGAAAAAAGGGGAAACAAGAAAAACAAGAAAAACAAGAATGGGAAAAAATGGGAAAAACAAATACAATGGAAAAAAAGAAAAATTAGAAAAATGAGAAGGGAAAAAATGAGAAAAACAAGAAGAACGAGAAAAACTACTAAAAAGGGGGGGAAAGGAAAAAGAGAAAGAAGGAAAAATGGGAAACAAGAAAAACAAGAATGGGAAAAAACAGGAAAAACAAATAAAATGGAAAAAAGAGAAATGAGAAAAATGAAAAAGTGACTAAAGTGGGAAAAAATAAAAGAAGAAAAAGAGAAAGTGGAACAAAGAAAAACAAGAAAAACCAGAATGGGAAATAAACAGGAAAAACGAATAAAAGGAAAAAAGAAAAACAAGAAAAAGAAGTATGGGAAAAAATAGGAAAAACGAATAAAATGGAAAAATGAGAAAAATGAGAAAAACTACTAAAAAGGAGGAAAAAGAGAAAAAAGAGAAAAGGGGAAAAAAGAAAAACAAGGAAAAAATGGGAAATAACATGAAAAAAGAAAAAAATGGAAAAAAGAGAAAAATGAGAAAATGAGAAAAATGGGAAGAACGACTAAAGAGGGAAAAAAAGAAAAAAGAAATAGAAGGGGGGAAAAAGAAAAACAAGGGAAAGAAGAATGGGAAAAACGGGAAAAACAAGTAACAGAAAAAAAGAAAAATGAGAAGTAAAAATGAAAAAAAATAAGAAAAACAAGAAAAAGAAGTATGGGAAAAAACAGGAAAAACGAATAAAATGGAAAAATGAGAAAAATGAGAAAAACTACTAAAAAGGAGGAAAAAGAGAAAAAAGAGAAAAGGGGAAAAAAGAAAAACAAGGAAAAAATGGGAAATAACATGAAAAAAGAAAAAAATGGAAAAAAGAGAAAATGAGAAAAATGGGAAGAACGACTAAAGAGGGAAAAAACAAAATAGAAATAGAAGGGGGAAAAAAGAAAAACAAGGGAAAGAAGAATGGGAAAAACAGGAAAAACAAATAACAGAAAAAAAGAAAAATGAGAAGTAAAAATGAGAAAAACGAGAAAAACGACTAAAGAGGGAAAAACAAAAGAAGAAGAAAAAGAGAAAGTGGAACAAAGAAAAACAAGAAAAACAAGAATGGGAAATAAACAGGAATAATGAATAAACTGGAAAAAAGAAAAATGAGAAAAATGAGAAAAACGACTAAAGAGTGAGAAAACAAGAATGGGAAAAATAGGGAAAAAAGAGAAAAGGGGGAAAAAGAAAAACAAGAATGGGAAAAAACAGGAATAATGAATAAACTGGAAAAAAGAAAAATGAGAAAAATGAAAAAACGACTAAAGAGGGAAAAAATAAAAGAACAAAAGGAGAAAGGGGAAAAAAGAAAAATAAGGAAGACAAGAACCAGAAAAAATGGGAAAAACGAAAAAAAATGGAAAAAAAGAAAAATGAGAAAAATGAGAAAAACTACTAAAAAGGGGAAAAAAGAGGAAAAAGAGAAAGGGGAAAAAAGAAAAACAAGGAAACAAATGGGAAATAACATGAAAAAAGAAAAAAATGGAAAAAAAAGAATAATGAGAAAAATGGGAAGAACGAGTAAAGAAGGGAAAAAAAAGAAATAGAAGGGGGAAAAAAGAAAAACAAGGGAAAGAAGAATGGGAAAAATGGGAAAAACAAATAACAGAAAAAAAGAAAAATGAGAAGTAAAAATAAAAAACGAGAAAAACGACTAAAAAGGGGGGAAAATAAAAAAAGAGAAAAAAGAAAAACAAGAAAAACAAGAATGGGAAATAAACAGGAAAAACGAATAAAAAGGAAAAATGAGAAAAATGAGAAAAACTACTAAAAAGGGGGAAAATGAGAAAAAAGAGAAAGGGGGAAAAGAAAAACAAGGGAAAAAATGGGAAATAACATGAAAAAAGAAAAAAATGGAAAAAAGAGAAAATGAGAAAAATGGGAAGAACGACTAAATAGGGAAAAAACAAAAAAGAAATAGAAGGGGGAAAAAGAAAAACAAGGGAAAGAAGAATGGGAAAAACGGGAAAAACAAGTAACAGAAAAAAAGAAAAATGAGAAGTAAAAATGAAAAAAAATAAGAAAAACAAGAAAAACGACTAAAAGGGGGGGAAGTAAAAAAGGAGAAAAAAGAAAAACAAGAAAAACAAGAATGGGAAATAAACAGGAAAAACGAATAAAAAGGAAAAAAGAAAAATAAGAAAAAGAAGTATGGGAAAAAACAGGAAAAACGAATAAAATGGAAAAATGAGAAAAATGAGAAAAACTACTAAAAAGGGGGAAAATGAGAAAAAAGAGAAAGGGGGAAAAGAAAAACAAGGAAAAATATGGGAAATAACATGAAAAAAGAAAAAAATGGAAAAAAGAGAAAATGAGAAAATGAGAAAAATGGGAAGAACGACTAAAGAGGGAAAAAACAAAAAAGAAATAGAAGGGGGGAAAAAGAAAAACAAGGGAAAGAAGAATGGGAAAAACGGGAAAAACAAGTAACAGAAAAAAAGAAAAATGAGAAGTAAAAATGAAAAAAAATAAGAAAAACAAGAAAAACGACTAAAAGGGGGGGAAATAAAAAAGGAGAAAAAAGAAAAACAAGAAAAACAAGAATGGGAAATAAACAGGAAAAACGAATGAAAAGGAAAAAAGAAAAATAAGAAAAAGAATTATGGGAAAATACAGGAAAAACGAATAAAATGGAAAAATGAGAAAAATGAGAAAAACTACTAAAAAGTGGGAAAATGAGAAAAAAGAGAAAGGGGGAAAAGAAAAACAAGGAAAAATATGGGAAATAACATGAAAAAAGAAAAAAATGGGAAAAAAAGAAAAATGAGAAAAATGAGAATGGGAAAAATGAGAAAAATAAGAAAAACGACTAAACAGGGAGAAAACATGAATGGGAAAAATAGGGAAAAAAGAGAAAAGGGGGGAAAAGAAAAACAAGGAAAAAATGGGAAATAACATGAAAAAAGAAAAAAATGGAAAAAAGAGAAAATGAGAAAAATGGGAAGAACGACTATAGAGGGAAAAAACAAAAAAGAAATAGAAGGGGGAAAAAGAAAAACAAGGGAAAGAAGAATGGGAAAAACGGGAAAAACAAATAACAGAAAAAAAGAAAAAAATGAAAAAAAATGAAAAAAAATGAGAAAAACAAGAAAAACGACTAAAAGGGGGGGAAATAAAAAAGGAGAAAAAGAAAAACAAGAAAAACAAGAATGGGAAAAAACAGGAAAAACGAATAAAATGGAAAAAAAGAAATACGAGAAAAATAAGAAGGGGAAAAATGATAAAAACGACCAAAGAAGGAAAAAACAAAAGCAGAAGAAAAAGAGAAAGTGGAACAAAGAAAAACAAGAAAAAGAAGTATGGGAAAAAACAGGAAAGACGAATAAAATGGAAAAATGAGAAAAATGAGAAAAACTACTAAAAAGGGGAAAAAGAGAAAAAAGAGAAAGGGGGAAAAAGAAAAACAAGGGAAAAAATGGGAAATAACATGAAAAAAGAAAAAAATGGGAAAAAAAGAAAAATGAGAAAAATGAGAATGGGAAAAATGAGAAAAATGAGAAAAACGACTAAAGAGGGAGAAAACAAGAATGGGAAAAATAGGAAAAAAAGAGAAAAGGGGAAAAAAGAAAAACAAGGAAAAAATGGGAAATAACATGAAAAAAGAAAAAAATGGAAAAAAGAGAAAATGAGAAAAATGGGAAGAACGACTAAAGAGGGAAAAAACAAAAAAGAAATAGAAGTGGAAAAAAGAAAAACAAGGGAAAGAAGAATGGGAAAAACGGGAAAAACAAATAACAGAAAAAAAGAAAAATGAGAAGTAAAAATGAAAAAAATGAGAAAAACGAGAAAAACGACTAAAAAGGGGGGAAATACAAAAGGAGAAAAAGAAAAACAAGAAAAACAAGAATGGGTAAAAAGAGGAAAAACGAATAAAATGGAAAAAAGAGAAAATGAGAAAAATGGGAAGAACGACTAAAGAGGGAAAAAACAAAAAAGAAATAGAAGTGGAAAAAATAAAAACAAGGGAAAGAAGAATGGGAAAAACGGGAAAAACTAATAACAGAAAAAAAGAAAAATGAGAAGTAAAAATGAAAAAAAACGAGAAAAACAACTAAAAAGCGGGGAAATACAAAAGGAGAAAAAGAAAAACAAGAAAAACAAGAATGGGAAAAAACAGGAAAAAGGAATAAAAAGGAAAAAAGAAAAAGAAGAAAAAGAAGTATGAGAAAAAACAGGAAAAACGAACAAAATGGAAAAATGAGAAAAATGAGAAAAACTACTAAAAAGGGGGAAAAAGAGAAAAAAGAGAAAGGGGGAAAAAGAAAAACAAGGAAAAAAATGGGAAATAACATGAAAAAAGAAAAAAATGGGAAAAAAAGAAAAATGAGAAAAATGAGAATGGGAAAAATGAGAAAAATGAGAAAAACGACTAAAGAGGGAGAAAAAAAGAATGGGAAAAATAGGAAAAAAAGAGAAAAGGGGAAAAAAGAAAAACAAGGAAAAAATGGGAAATAACATGAAAAAAGAAAAAAATGGAAAAAAGAGAAAATGAGAAAAATGGGAAGAACGACTAAAGAGGGAAAAAACAAAAAAGAAATAGAAGGGGGAAAAAAGAAAAACAAGGGAAAGAAGAATGGGAAAAACGGGAAAAACAAATAACAGAAAAAAAGAAAAAAATGAAAAAAAATGAGAAAAAATGAGAAAAACAAGAAAAACGACTAAAAGGGGGGGAAATAAAAAAGGAGAAAAAGAAAAACAAGAAAAACAAGAATGGGAAAAAACAGGAAAAACGAATAAAATGGAAAAAAAGAAATACGAGAAAAATAAGAAGGGGAAAAATGATAAAAACGACCAAAGAAGGAAAAAACAAAAGCAGAAGAAAAAGAGAAAGTGGAACAAAGAAAAAGAAGTATGGGAAAAAACAGGAAAGACGAATAAAATGGAAAAATGAGAAAAATGAGAAAAACTACTAAAAAGGGGAAAAAGAGAAAAAAGAGAAAGGGGGAAAAAGAAAAACAAGGGAAAAAATGGGAAATAACATGAAAAAAGAAAAAAATGGGAAAAAAAGAAAAATGAGAAAAATGAGAATGGGAAAAATGAGAAAAATGAGAAAAACGACTAAAGAGGGAGAAAACAAGAATGGGAAAAATAGGAAAAAAAGAGAAAAGGGGAAAAAAGAAAAACAAGGAAAAAATGGGAAATAACATGAAAAAAGAAAAAAATGGAAAAAAGAGAAAATGAGAAAAATGGGAAGAACGACTAAAGAGGGAAAAAACAAAAAAGAAATAGAAGGGGGAAAAAAGAAAAACAAGGGAAAGAAGAATGGGAAAAACGGGAAAAACAAATAACAGAAAAAAAGAAAAAAATGGAAAAAAATGAGAAAAAATGAGAAAAATAAGAAAAACGACTAAAAGGGGGGGAAATAAAAAAGGAGAAAAAGAAAAACAAGAAAAACAAGAATGGGAAAAAACAGGAAAAACGAATAAAATGGAAAAAAAGAAATACGAGAAAAATAAGAAGGGGAAAAATGATAAAAACGACCAAAGAATGAAAAAACAAAAGCAGAAGAAAAAGAGAAAGTGGAACAAAGAAAAACAAGAAAAAGAAGTATGGGAAAAAACAGGAAAGACGAATAAAATGGAAAAATGAGAAAAATGAGAAAAACTACTAAAAAGGGGAAAAAGAGAAAAAAGAGAAAGGGGGAAAAAGAAAAACAAGGGAAAAAATGGGAAATAACATGAAAAAAGAAAAAAATGGGAAAAAAAGAAAAATGAGAAAAATGAGAATGGGAAAAATGAGAAAAATGAGAAAAACGACTAAAGAGGGAGAAAACAAGAATGGGAAAAATAGGAAAAAAAGAGAAAAGGGGAAAAAAGAAAAACAAGGAAAAAATGGGAAATAACATGAAAAAAGAAAAAAATGGAAAAAAGAGAAAATGAGAAAAATGGGAAGAACGACTAAAGAGGGAAAAAACAAAAAAGAAATAGAAGTGGAAAAAAGAAAAACAAGGGAAAGAAGAATGGGAAAAACGGGAAAAACAAATAACAGAAAAAAAGAAAAATGAGAAGTAAAAATGAAAAAAAATGAGAAAAACAAGAAAAACGACTAAAAGGGGGGGAAATAAAAAAGGAGAAAAAGAAAAACAAGAAAAACAAGAATGGGAAAAAACAGGAAAAACGAATAAAATGGAAAAAAAGAAATACGAGAAAAATAAGAAGGGGAAAAATGATAAAAACGACCAAAGAATGAAAAAACAAAAGCAGAAGAAAAAGAGAAAGTGGAACAAAGAAAAACAAGAAAAAGAAGTATGGGAAAAAACAGGAAAGACGAATAAAATGGAAAAATGAGAAAAATGAGAAAAACTACTAAAAAGGGGAAAAAGAGAAAAAAGAGAAAGGGGGAAAAAGAAAAACAAGGAAAAAAATGGGAAATAAAATGAAAAAAGAAAAATGGGAAGAACGACTAAAGAGGGAAAAAACAAAAAAGAAATAGAAGAGGGAAAAAAGAAAAACAAGGGAAAGAAGAATGGGAAAAACGGGAAAAACAAATAACAGAAAAAAAGAAAAATGAGAAGTAAAAATGAAAAAAACGAGAAAAACGACTAAAAAGGGGGGAAATACAAAAGGAGAAAAAGAAAAACAAGAAAAACAAGAATGGGAAAAAACAGGAAAAACGAATAAAATGGAAAAAAAGAAATACGAGAGAAATAAGAACGGGAAAATGATAAAAATGACTAAAGAGGGAAAAACAAAAGAAGAAGAAAAAGAGAAAGTGGAAAAAGAAAAACAAGAAAAACAAGAATGGGAAATAAACAGGAAAAACGAATAAAAAGGAAAAAGGAAAAAGAAGAAAAAGAAGTATGGGAAAAAACAGGAAAAACGAATAAAATGGAAAAATGAGAAAAATGAGAAAAACCACTAAAAAGGGGGAAAAAGAGAAAAAAGAGAAGGGGGAAAAGAAAAACAAGGAAAAAATGGGAAATAACATGAAAAAAGAAAAAAATGGAAAAAAGATAAAATGAGAAAAATGGGAAGAACGACTAAAGAGGGAAAAAACAAAAAAGAAATAGAAGGTGGAAAAAGAAAAACAAGGGAAAAAAGAATGGGAAAAACGGGAAAAACAAATAACAGAAAAAAAGAAAAAAATGAAAAAAAATGAAAAAAAATGAGAAAAACAAGAAAAACGACTAAAAGGGGGGGAAATAAAAAAGGAGAAAAAGAAAAACATGAAAAACAAGAATGGGAAAAAACAGGAAAAACGAATAAAATGGAAAAAAAGAAATACGAGGAAAAGAAGTATGGGAAAAAACAGGAAAGACGAATAAAATGGAAAAATGAGAAAAATGAGAAAAACTACTAAAAAGGGGAAAAAAGAGAAAAAAGAGAAAGGGGGAAAAAGAAAAACAAGGGAAAAAATGGGAAATAACATGAAAAAAGAAAAAAATGGAAAAAAGAGAAAATGAGAAAAATGGGAAGAACAACTAAAGAGGGAAAAAACAAAAAAGAAATAGAAGGGGAAAAAAAGAAAAACAAGGGAAAGAAGAATGGGAAAAACGGGAAAAACAAATAACAGAAAAAAAGAAAAATGAGAAGTAAAAATGAAAAAAATGAGAAAAACGAGAAAAAAGACTAAAAAGGGGGGAAATACAAAAGGAGAAAAAGAAAAACAAGAAAAACAAGAATGGGAAAAAACAGGAAAAACGAATAAAATGGAAAAAAGAGAAAATGAGAAAAATGGGAAGAACGACTAAAGAGGGAAAAAACAAAAAAGAAATAGAAGTGGAAAAAAGAAAAACAAGGGAAAGAAGAATGGGAAAAACGGGAAAAACAAATAACAGAAAAAAAGAAAAATGAGAAGTAAAAATGAAAAAAAATGAGAAAAACAAGAAAAACGACTAAAAGGGGGGGAAATAAAAAAGGAGAAAAAGAAAACCAAGAAAAACAAGAATGGGAAAAAACAGGAAAAACGAATAAAATGGAAAAAAGAGAAAATGAGAAAAATGGGAAGAACGACTAAAGAGGGAAAAAACAAAAAAGAAATAGAAGTGGAAAAAAGAAAAACAAGGGAAAGAAGAATGGGAAAAACGGGAAAAACAAATAACAGAAAAAAAGAAAAATGAGAAGTAAAAATGAAAAAAAATGAGAAAAACAAGAAAAACGACTAAAAGGGGGGGAAATAAAAAAGGAGAAAAAGAAAAACAAGAAACACAAGAATGGGAAAAAACAGGAAAAACGAATAAAATGGAAAAAAAGAAATACGAGAGAAATAAGAAGGGGAAAATGATAAAAACGACTAAAGAGGGAAAAACAAAAGAAGAAGAAAAAGAGAAAGTGGAAAAAGAAAAACAAGAATAACAAGAATGGGAAATAAACAGGAAAAATGAATAAGAAGGAAAAAATAAAAAGAAGAAAAAGAAGTATGGGAAAAAACAGGAAAAACGAATAAAATGGAAAAATGAGAAAAATGAGAAAAACTACTAAAAAGGGGGAAAAAGAGAAAAAAGAGAAAGGGGGAAAAAGAAAAACAAGGAAAAAAATGGGAAATAACATGAAAAAAGAAAAAAATGGGGAAAAATGAGAAAAATGAGAAAAATGAGAATGGGAGAAATGAGAAAAATGAGAAAAACGACTAAAGAGGGAGAAAACAAGAATGGGAAAAACAGGGAAAAAAGAGAAAAGGGGAAAAAAGAAAAACAAGGAAAAAAATGGGAAATAACATGAAAAAAGAAAAAAATGGAAAAAAGAGAAAATGAGAAAAATGGGAAGAACGACTAAAGAGGGAAAAAACAAAAAAGAAATAGAAGGGGGAAAAAAGAAAAACAAGGGAAAGAAGAATGGGAAAAACGGGAAAAACAAATAACAGAAAAAAAGAAAAAAATGAAAAAAAATGAGAAAAAATGAGAAAAACAAGAAAAACGACTAAAAGGGGGGGAAATAAAAAAGGAGAAAAAGAAAAACAAGAAAAACAAGAATGGGAAAAAACAGGAAAAACGAATAAAATGGAAAAAAAGAAATACGAGAAAAATAAGAAGGGGAAAAATGATAAAAACGACCAAAGAAGGAAAAAACAAAAGCAGAAGAAAAAGAGAAAGTGGAACAAAGAAAAAGAAGTATGGGAAAAAACAGGAAAGACGAATAAAATGGAAAAATGAGAAAAATGAGAAAAACTACTAAAAAGGGGAAAAAGAGAAAAAAGAGAAAGGGGGAAAAAGAAAAACAAGGGGAAAAATGGGAAATAACATGAAAAAAGAAAAAAATGGGAAAAAAAGAAAAATGAGAAAAATGAGAATGGGAAAAATGAGAAAAATGAGAAAAACGACTAAAGAGGGAGAAAACAAGAATGGGAAAAATAGGAAAAAAAGAGAAAAGGGGAAAAAAGAAAAACAAGGAAAAAATGGGAAATAACATGAAAAAAGAAAAAAATGGAAAAAAGAGAAAATGAGAAAAATGGGAAGAACGACTAAAGAGGGAAAAAACAAAAAAGAAATAGAAGGGGGAAAAAAGAAAAACAAGGGAAAGAAGAATGGGAAAAACGGGAAAAACAAATAACAGAAAAAAAGAAAAAAATGGAAAAAAATGAGAAAAAATGAGAAAAATAAGAAAAACGACTAAAAGGGGGGGAAATAAAAAAGGAGAAAAAGAAAAACAAGAAAAACAAGAATGGGAAAAAACAGGAAAAACGAATAAAATGGAAAAAAAGAAATACGAGAAAAATAAGAAGGGGAAAAATGATAAAAACGACCAAAGAATGAAAAAACAAAAGCAGAAGAAAAAGAGAAAGTGGAACAAAGAAAAACAAGAAAAAGAAGTATGGGAAAAAACAGGAAAGACGAATAAAATGGAAAAATGAGAAAAATGAGAAAAACTACTAAAAAGGGGAAAAAGAGAAAAAAGAGAAAGGGGGAAAAAGAAAAACAAGGGAAAAAATGGGAAATAACATGAAAAAAGAAAAAAATGGGAAAAAAAGAAAAATGAGAAAAATGAGAATGGGAAAAATGAGAAAAATGAGAAAAACGACTAAAGAGGGAGAAAACAAGAATGGGAAAAATAGGAAAAAAAGAGAAAAGGGGAAAAAAGAAAAACAAGGAAAAAATGGGAAATAACATGAAAAAAGAAAAAAATGGAAAAAAGAGAAAATGAGAAAAATGGGAAGAACGACTAAAGAGGGAAAAAACAAAAAAGAAATAGAAGTGGAAAAAAGAAAAACAAGGGAAAGAAGAATGGGAAAAACGGGAAAAACAAATAACAGAAAAAAAGAAAAATGAGAAGTAAAAATGAAAAAAAATGAGAAAAACAAGAAAAACGACTAAAAGGGGGGGAAATAAAAAAGGAGAAAAAGAAAAACAAGAAAAACAAGAATGGGAAAAAACAGGAAAAACGAATAAAATGGAAAAAAAGAAATACGAGAAAAATAAGAAGGGGAAAAATGATAAAAACGACCAAAGAATGAAAAAACAAAAGCAGAAGAAAAAGAGAAAGTGGAACAAAGAAAAACAAGAAAAAGAAGTATGGGAAAAAACAGGAAAGACGAATAAAATGGAAAAATGAGAAAAATGAGAAAAACTACTAAAAAGGGGAAAAAGAGAAAAAAGAGAAAGGGGGAAAAAGAAAAACAAGGAAAAAAATGGGAAATAAAATGAAAAAAGAAAAATGGGAAGAACGACTAAAGAGGGAAAAAACAAAAAAGAAATAGAAGAGGGAAAAAAGAAAAACAAGGGAAAGAAGAATGGGAAAAACGGGAAAAACAAATAACAGAAAAAAAGAAAAATGAGAAGTAAAAATGAAAAAAACGAGAAAAACGACTAAAAAGGGGGGAAATACAAAAGGAGAAAAAGAAAAACAAGAAAAACAAGAATGGGAAAAAACAGGAAAAACGAATAAAATGGAAAAAAAGAAATACGAGAGAAATAAGAAGGGGAAAATGATAAAAATGACTAAAGAGGGAAAAACAAAAGAAGAAGAAAAAGAGAAAGTGGAAAAAGAAAAACAAGAAAAACAAGAATGGGAAATAAACAGGAAAAACGAATAAAAAGGAAAAAGGAAAAAGAAGAAAAAGAAGTATGGGAAAAAACAGGAAAAACGAATAAAATGGAAAAATGAGAAAAATGAGAAAAACCACTAAAAAGGGGGAAAAAGAGAAAAAAGAGAAGGGGGAAAAGAAAAACAAGGAAAAAATGGGAAATAACATGAAAAAAGAAAAAAATGGAAAAAAGATAAAATGAGAAAAATGGGAAGAACGACTAAAGAGGGAAAAAACAAAAAAGAAATAGAAGGTGGAAAAAGAAAAACAAGGGAAAAAAGAATGGGAAAAACGGGAAAAACAAATAACAGAAAAAAAGAAAAAAATGAAAAAAAATGAGAAAAAATGAGAAAAACAAGAAAAACGACTAAAAGGGGGGGAAATAAAAAAGGAGAAAAAGAAAAACATGAAAAACAAGAATGGGAAAAAACAGGAAAAACGAATAAAATGGAAAAAAAGAAATACGAGGAAAAGAAGTATGGGAAAAAACAGGAAAGACGAATAAAATGGAAAAATGAGAAAAATGAGAAAAACTACTAAAAAGGGGAAAAAAGAGAAAAAAGAGAAAGGGGGAAAAAGAAAAACAAGGGAAAAAATGGGAAATAACATGAAAAAAGAAAAAAATGGAAAAAAGAGAAAATGAGAAAAATGGGAAGAACAACTAAAGAGGGAAAAAACAAAAAAGAAATAGAAGGGGAAAAAAAGAAAAACAAGGGAAAGAAGAATGGGAAAAACGGGAAAAACAAATAACAGAAAAAAAGAAAAATGAGAAGTAAAAATGAAAAAAATGAGAAAAACGAGAAAAAAGACTAAAAAGGGGGGAAATACAAAAGGAGAAAAAGAAAAACAAGAAAAACAAGAATGGGAAAAAACAGGAAAAACGAATAAAATGGAAAAAAGAGAAAATGAGAAAAATGGGAAGAACGACTAAAGAGGGAAAAAACAAAAAAGAAATAGAAGTGGAAAAAAGAAAAACAAGGGAAAGAAGAATGGGAAAAACGGGAAAAACAAATAACAGAAAAAAAGAAAAATGAGAAGTAAAAATGAAAAAAAATGAGAAAAACAAGAAAAACGACTAAAAGGGGGGGAAATAAAAAAGGAGAAAAAGAAAACCAAGAAAAACAAGAATGGGAAAAAACAGGAAAAACGAATAAAATGGAAAAAAGAGAAAATGAGAAAAATGGGAAGAACGACTAAAGAGGGAAAAAACAAAAAAGAAATAGAAGTGGAAAAAAGAAAAACAAGGGAAAGAAGAATGGGAAAAACGGGAAAAACAAATAACAGAAAAAAAGAAAAATGAGAAGTAAAAATGAAAAAAAATGAGAAAAACAAGAAAAACGACTAAAAGGGGGGGAAATAAAAAAGGAGAAAAAGAAAAACAAGAAACACAAGAATGGGAAAAAACAGGAAAAACGAATAAAATGGAAAAAAAGAAATACGAGAGAAATAAGAAGGGGAAAATGATAAAAACGACTAAAGAGGGAAAAACAAAAGAAGAAGAAAAAGAGAAAGTGGAAAAAGAAAAACAAGAATAACAAGAATGGGAAATAAACAGGAAAAATGAATAAGAAGGAAAAAATAAAAAGAAGAAAAAGAAGTATGGGAAAAAACAGGAAAAACGAATAAAATGGAAAAATGAGAAAAATGAGAAAAACTACTAAAAAGGGGGAAAAAGAGAAAAAAGAGAAAGGGGGAAAAAGAAAAACAAGGAAAAAAATGGGAAATAACATGAAAAAAGAAAAAAATGGGGAAAAATGAGAAAAATGAGAAAAATGAGAATGGGAGAAATGAGAAAAATGAGAAAAACGACTAAAGAGGGAGAAAACAAGAATGGGAAAAACGGAAAAAAGAGAAAAGGGGAAAAAAGAAAAACAAGGAAAAAAATGGGAAATAACATGAAAAAAGAAAAATGAGAAGTAAAAATGAAAAAAAATGAGAAAGACAAGAAAAACGACTAAAAGGGGGGGAAATAAAAAAGGAGAAAAAGAAAAACAAGAAAAACAAGAATGGGAAAAAACAGGAAAAACGAATAAAATGGAAAAAAAGAAATACGAGAAAAATAAGAAGGGGAAAAATGATAAAAACGACCAAAGAAGGAAAAAACAAAAGCAGAAGAAAAAGAGAAAGTGGAACAAAGAAAAACAAGAAAAACAAGAATGGGAAAAAACAGGAAAAACGAATAAAATGGAAAAAAAGAAATACGAGAAAAATAAGAAGGGGAAAAATGATAAAAACGACCAAAGAAGGAAAAAACAGAAGCAGAAGAAAAAGAGAAAGTGGAACAAAGAAAAACAAGAAAAAGAAGTATGGGAAAAAACAGGAAAGACGAATAAAATGGAAAAATGAGAAAAATGAGAAAAACTACTAAAAAGGGGAAAAAGAGAAAAAAGAGAAAGGGGGAAAAAGAAAAACAAGGAAAAAAATGGGAAATAAAATGAAAAAAGAAAAATGGGAAGAACGACTAAAGAGGGAAAAAACAAAAAAGAAATAGAAGAGGGAAAAAAGAAAAACAAGGGAAAGAAGAATGGGAAAAACGGGAAAAACAAATAACAGAAAAAAAGAAAAATGAGAAGTAAAAATGAAAAAAACGAGAAAAACGACTAAAAAGGGGGGAAATACAAAAGGAGAAAAAGAAAAACAAGAAAAACAAGAATGGGAAAAAACAGGAAAAACGAATAAAATGGAAAAAAAGAAATACGAGAGAAATAAGAAGGGGAAAATGATAAAAATGACTAAAGAGGGAAAAACAAAAGAAGAAGAAAAAGAGAAAGTGGAAAAAGAAAAACAAGAAAAACAAGAATGGGAAATAAACAGGAAAAACGAATAAAAAGGAAAAAGGAAAAAGAAGAAAAAGAAGTATGGGAAAAAACAGGAAAAACGAATAAAATGGAAAAATGAGAAAAATGAGAAAAACCACTAAAAAGGGGGAAAAAGAGAAAAAAGAGAAGGGGAAAAAGAAAAACAAGGAAAAAATGGGAAATAACATGAAAAAAGAAAAAAATGGAAAAAAGATAAAATGAGAAAAATGGGAAGAACGACTAAAGAGGGAAAAAACAAAAAAGAAATAGAAGGTGGAAAAAGAAAAACAAGGGAAAAAAGAATGGGAAAAACGGGAAAAACAAATAACAGAAAAAAAGAAAAAAATGAAAAAAAATGAAAAAAAATGAGAAAAACAAGAAAAACGACTAAAAGGGGGGGAAATAAAAAAGGAGAAAAAGAAAAACATGAAAAACAAGAATGGGAAAAAACAGGAAAAACGAATAAAATGGAAAAAAAGAAATACGAGGAAAAGAAGTATGGGAAAAAACAGGAAAGACGAATAAAATGGAAAAATGAGAAAAATGAGAAAAACTACTAAAAAGGGGAAAAAAGAGAAAAAAGAGAAAGGGGGAAAAAGAAAAACAAGGGAAAAAATGGGAAATAACATGAAAAAAGAAAAAAATGGAAAAAAGAGAAAATGAGAAAAATGGGAAGAACAACTAAAGAGGGAAAAAACAAAAAAGAAATAGAAGGGGAAAAAAAGAAAAACAAGGGAAAGAAGAATGGGAAAAACGGAAAAAACAAATAACAGAAAAAAAGAAAAATGAGAAGTAAAAATGAAAAAAATGAGAAAAACGAGAAAAAAGACTAAAAAGGGGGGAAATACAAAAGGAGAAAAAGAAAAACAAGAAAAACAAGAATGGGAAAAAACAGGAAAAACGAATAAAATGGAAAAAAGAGAAAATGAGAAAAATGGGAAGAACGACTAAAGAGGGAAAAAACAAAAAAGAAATAGAAGTGGAAAAAAGAAAAACAAGGGAAAGAAGAATGGGAAAAACGGGAAAAACAAATAACAGAAAAAAAGAAAAATGAGAAGTAAAAATGAAAAAAAATGAGAAAAACAAGAAAAACGACTAAAAGGGGGGGAAATAAAAAAGGAGAAAAAGAAAACCAAGAAAAACAAGAATGGGAAAAAACAGGAAAAACGAATAAAATGGAAAAAAGAGAAAATGAGAAAAATGGGAAGAACGACTAAAGAGGGAAAAAACAAAAAAGAAATAGAAGTGGAAAAAAGAAAAACAAGGGAAAGAAGAATGGGAAAAACGGGAAAAACAAATAACAGAAAAAAAGAAAAATGAGAAGTAAAAATGAAAAAAAATGAGAAAAACAAGAAAAACGACTAAAAGGGGGGGAAATAAAAAAGGAGAAAAAGAAAAACAAGAAACACAAGAATGGGAAAAAACAGGAAAAACGAATAAAATGGAAAAAAAGAAATACGAGAGAAATAAGAAGGGGAAAATGATAAAAACGACTAAAGAGGGAAAAACAAAAGAAGAAGAAAAAGAGAAAGTGGAAAAAGAAAAACAAGAATAACAAGAATGGGAAATAAACAGGAAAAATGAATAAGAAGGAAAAAATAAAAAGAAGAAAAAGAAGTATGGGAAAAAACAGGAAAAACGAATAAAATGGAAAAATGAGAAAAATGAGAAAAACTACTAAAAAGGGGGAAAAAGAGAAAAAAGAGAAAGGGGGAAAAAGAAAAACAAGGAAAAAAATGGGAAATAACATGAAAAAAGAAAAAAATGGGGAAAAATGAGAAAAATGAGAAAAATGAGAATGGGAGAAATGAGAAAAATGAGAAAAACGACTAAAGAGGGAGAAAACAAGAATGGGAAAAACAGGGAAAAAAGAGAAAAGGGGAAAAAAGAAAAACAAGGAAAAAAATGGGAAATAACATGAAAAAAGAAAAATGAGAAGTAAAAATGAAAAAAAATGAGAAAGACAAGAAAAACGACTAAAAGGGGGGGAAATAAAAAAGGAGAAAAAGAAAAACAAGAAAAACAAGAATGGGAAAAAACAGGAAAAACGAATAAAATGGAAAAAAAGAAATACGAGAAAAATAAGAAGTGGAAAAATGATAAAAACGACCAAAGAAGGAAAAAACAAAAGCAGAAGAAAAAGAGAAAGTGGAACAAAGAAAAACAAGAAAAACAAGAATGGGAAAAAACAGGAAAAACGAATAAAATGGAAAAAAAGAAATACGAGAAAAATAAGAAGGGGAAAAATGATAAAAACGACCAAAGAAGGAAAAAACAGAAGCAGAAGAAAAAGAGAAAGTGGAACAAAGAAAAACAAGAAAAAGAAGTATGGGAAAAAACAGGAAAGACGAATAAAATGGAAAAATGAGAAAAATGAGAAAAACTACTAAAAAGGGGAAAAAAGAGAAAAAAGAGAAAGGTGGAAAAAGAAAAACAAGGGAAAAAATGGGAAATAAAATGAAAAAAGAAAAAAATGGGGAAAAAAGAAAAATGAGAAAAATGAGAATGGGAAAAATGAGAAAAACGACTAAAGAGGGAGAAAACAAGAATGGGAAAAATAGGGAAAAAAGAGAAAAGGGTAAAAAAGAAAAACAAGGAAAAAATGGGAAATAACATGAAAAAAGAAAAAAATGGAAAAAAGAGAAAATGAGAAAACTAAAGAGGGAAAAAACAAAAAAGAAATAGAAGTGGAAAAAAGAAAAACAAGGGAAAGAAGAATGGGAAAAACGGGAAAAACAAATAACAGAAAAAAAGAAAAATGAGAAGTAAAAATGAAAAAAAATGAGAAAAACAAGAAAAACGACTAAAAGGGGGGGAAATAAAAAAGGAGAAAAAGAAAAACAAGAAAAACAAGAATGGGAAAAAACAGGAAAAACGAATAAAATGGAAAAAAAGAAATACGAGAAAAATAAGAAGGGGAAAAATGATAAAAACGACCAAAGAATGAAAAAACAACAGCAGAAGAAAAAGAGAAAGTGGAACAAAGAAAAACAAGAAAAAGAAGTATGGGAAAAAACAGGAAAGACGAATAAAATGGAAAAATGAGAAAAATGAGAAAAACTACTAAAAAGGGGAAAAAGAGAAAAAAGAGAAAGGGGGAAAAAGAAAAACAAGGGAAAAAATGGGAAATAACATGAAAAAAGAAAAAAATGGGGAAAAAAGAAAAATGAGAAAAATGAGAATGGGAAAAATGAGAAAAATGAAAAAAAATGACTAAAGAGGGAGAAAACAAGAATGGGAAAATTAGGGAAAAAAGAGAAAAGGGGAAAAAAGAAAAACAAGGAAAAAAATGGGAAATAACATGAAAAAAGAAAAAAATGGAAAAAAGAGAAAATGAGAAAAATGGGAAGAACGACTAAAGAGGGAAAAAAGAAAAAAGAAATAGAAGGGGGAAAAAAGAAAAACAAGGGAAAGAAGAATGGGAAAAACGGGAAAAACAAATAACAGAAAAAAAGAAAAATGAGAAGTAAAAATGAAAAAAACGAGAAAAACGACTAAAAAGGGGGGAAATACAAAAGGAGAAAAAAGAAAAACAAGAAAAACAAGAATGGGAAATAAACAGGAAAAACGAATAAAAAGGAAAAAGGAAAAAGAAGAAAAAGAAGTATGGGAAAAAACAGGAAAAACGAATAAAATGGAAAAATGAGAAAAACTACTAAAAAGGGGGAAAAAGAGAAAAAAGAGAAGGGGAAAAAGAAAAACAAGGAAAAAATGGGAAATAACATGAAAAAAAAAATGGAAAAAAGATAAAATGAGAAAAATGGGAAGAACGACTAAAGAGGGAAAAAACAAAAAAGAAATAGAAGGTGGAAAAAGAAAAACAAGGGAAAAAAGAAGGGGAAAAACGGGAAAAACAAATAACAGAAAAAAAGAAAAAAATGAAAAAAAATGAAAAAAAATGAGAAAAAGAAGAAAAACGACTAAAAGGGGGGGAAATAAAAAAGGAGAAAAAGAAAAACAAGAAAAACAAGAATGGGAAAAAACAGGAAAAACGAATAAAATGGAAAAAAAGAAATACGAGGAAAAGAAGTATGGGAAAAAACAGGAAAGACGAATAAAATGGAAAAATGAGAAAAATGAGAAAAACTACTAAAAAGGGGAAAAAAGAGAAAAAAGAGAAAGGGGGAAAAAGAAAAACAAGGGAAAAAATGGGAAATAACATGAAAAAAGAAAAAAATGGAAAAAAGAGAAAATGAGAAAAATGGGAAGAACAACTAAAGAGGGAAAAAACAAAAAAGAAATAGAAGGGGAAAAAAAGAAAAACAAGGGAAAGAAGAATGGGAAAAACGGGAAAAACAAATAACAGAAAAAAAGAAAAATGAGAAGTAAAAATGAAAAAAACGAGAAAAACGAGAAAAAAGACTAAAAAGGGGGGAAATACAAAAGGAGAAAAAGAAAAACAAGAAAAACAAGAATGGGAAAAAACAGGAAAAACGAATAAAATGGAAAAAAGAGAAAATAAGAAAAATGGGAAGAACGACTAAAGAGGGAAAAAACAAAAAAGAAATAGAAGTGGAAAAAAGAAAAACAAGGGAAAGAAGAATGGGAAAAACGGGAAAAACAAATAACAGAAAAAAAGAAAAATGAGAAGTAAAAATGAAAAAAAATGAGAAAAACAAGAAAAACGACTAAAAGGGGGGGAAATAAAAAAGGAGAAAAAGAAAAACAAGAAAAACAAGAATGGGAAAAAACAGGAAAAACGAATAAAATAAAAAAAAGAGAAAATGAGAAAAATGGGAAGAACGACTAAAGAGGGAAAAAACAAAAAAGAAATAGAAGTGGAAAAAAGAAAAACAAGGGAAAGAAGAATGGGAAAAACGGGAAAAACAAAAAACAGAAAAAAAGAAAAATGAGAAGTAAAAATGAAAAAAAATGAGAAAGACAAGAAAAACGACTAAAAGGGGGGGAAATAAAAAAGGAGAAAAAGAAAAACAAGAAAAACAAGAATGGGAAAAAACAGGAAAAACGAATAAAATGGAAAAAAAGAAATACGAGAAAAATAAGAAGGGGAAAAATGATAAAAACGACCAAAGAAGGAAAAAACAAAAGCAGAAGAAAAAGAGAAAGTGGAACAAAGAAAAACAAGAAAAAGAAGTATGGGAAAAAACAGGAAAGACGAATAAAATGGAAAAATGAGAAAAATGAGAAAAACTACTAAAAAGGGGAAAAAAGAGAAAAAAGAGAAAGGTGGAAAAAGAAAAACAAGGGAAAAAATGGGAAATAAAATGAAAAAAGAAAAAAATGGGAAAAAAAGAAAAATGAGAAAAATGAGAATGGGAAAAATGAGAAAAACGACTAAAGAGGGAGAAAACAAGAATGGGAAAAATAGGGAAAAAAGAGAAAAGGGGAAAAAAGAAAAACAAGGAAAAAATGGGAAATAACATGAAAAAAGAAAAAAATGGAAAAAAGAGAAAATGAGAAAACTAAAGAGGGAAAAAACAAAAAAGAAATAGAAGTGGAAAAAAGAAAAACAAGGGAAAGAAGAATGGGAAAAACGGGAAAAACAAATAACAGAAAAAAAGAAAAATGAGAAGTAAAAATGAAAAAAACGAGAAAAACGACTAAAAAGCGGGAAAATACAAAAGGAGAAAAAGAAAAACAAGAAAAACAAGAATGGGAAAAAACAGGAAAAACAAATAAAAAGGAAAAAAGAAAAAGAAGAAAAAGAAGTATGAGAAAAAACAGGAAAAACGAACAAAATGGAAAAATGAGAAAAATGAGAAAAACTACTAAAAATGGGAAGAACGACTAAAGAGGGAAAAAACAAAAAAGAAATAGAAGGGGGAAAAAAGAAAAACAAGGGAAAGAAGAATGGGAAAAAACGGGAAAAACAAATAACAGAAAAAAAGAAAAATGAGAAGTAAAAATGAAAAAAACGAGAAAAACGAGAAAAACGACTAAGAAGGGGGGAAATACAAAAGGAGAAAAAGAAAAACAAGAAAAACAAGAATGGGAAAAAACAGGAAAAACGAATAAAATGGAAAAAAGAGAAAATGAGAAAAATGGGAAGAACGACTAAAGAGGGAAAAAACAAAAAAGAAATAGAAGGGGGAAAAAAGAAAAACAAGGGAAAGAAGAATGGGAAAAAATGAGAAAAACAAATAACAGAAAAAAAGAAAAATGAGAAGTAAAAATGAGAAAAATGAGAAAAACGAGGAAAACGACTAAAAGGGGGGAAATACAAAAGGAGAAAAAGAAAAACAAGAAAAACAAGAATGGGAAAAAACAGGAAAAAAGAATAAAATGGAAAAAAGAAATAAGAGAAAAATAAGAAGGGGAAAAATGATAAAAACGACCAAAGAAGGAAAAAACAAAAGCAGAAGAAAAAGAGAAAGCAGAACAAAGAAAAACAAGAAAAACAAGAATGGGAAATAAACAGGAAAAACGAATAAAAAGAAAAAAAGAAAAAGAAGAAAAAGAAGTATTGGAAAAAAAACAGGAAAAACGAATAAAATGGAAAAATGAGAAAAATGAGAAAAACTACTAAAAAGGGGGATAAAGAGAAAAAAGAGAAAGGGGGAAAAGAAAAACAAGGAAAAAAATGGGAAATAACATGTAAAAAGAAAAAAAAGGGAAAAAAAGAAAAATGAGAAAAATGAGAATGGGAAAAATGAGAAAAATGAGAAAAATGAGTAAAGAGGGAGAAAACAAGAATGGGAAAAATAGGGAAAAAAGAGAAAAGGGGAAAAAAGAAAAACAAGGAAAAAATGGGAAATAACATGAAAAAAGAAAAAAATGGAAAAAAGAGAAAATGAGAAAAATGGGAAGAACGACTAAAGAGGGGAAAAACAAAAAAGAAATAGAAGGGGGAAAAAAGAAAAACAAGGGAAAGAAGAATGGGAAAAACGGGAAAAACAAATAACAGAAAAAAGAAAAATGAGAAGTAAAAATGAAAAAAAATGAGAAAAAATGAGAAAAACAAGAAAAACGAATAAAAGGAGGGGAAATAAAAAAGGAAAAAAGAAAAACAAGAAAAACAAGAATGGGAAAAAACAGGAAAAACGAATAAAATGGAAAAAAAGAAATACGAGAAAAATAAGAAGGGAAAAAATGATAAAAACGACTAAAGGGGGAAAAAACAAAAGAAGAAGAAAAAGAGAAAGTGGAACAAAGAAAAACAAGAAAAACAAGAATGGGTGAAAATGGGAAAAACGAATAAAATGGAAAAAAAGAAAAATGAGAAAAATGAGAAAAGCTACTAAAAAGGGGAAAAAAGAGGACTAAGAGAAAAGGGAAAAAAGAAAAACAAGGAAAAAAAGGGAAATAACATGAAAGAAGAAAAAAATGGAAAAATGAGAAAAATGAGAAAAATGGGAAGAACGACTAAAGAGGGGAAAAACAAAAAAGAAATAGAAGGGGGAAAAAAGAAAAACAAGGGAAAGAAGAATGGGAAAAAACGGGAAAAACGAATAAAATGGAAAAAAAGAAATACGAGAAAAATACGAAGGGGAAAAATGATAAAAACGACTAAAGAGGGAAAAAACAAAAGAAGAAGAAAAAGAGAAAGTGGAACAAAGAAAAACAAGAAAAACAAGAATGGGAGAAAATGGGAAAAACGAATAAAATGGAAAAAAAAGAAAAATGAGAAGGGTAAAAATGAGAAAAATGAGAAAAACGACTAAGAAGAAGGAAAAAGGAAAAAGAGAAAGAAGGAAAAAGGGGGAAACAAGAAAAACAAGAATGGGAAAAAATGGGAAAAACAAATACAATGGAAAAAAAGAAAAATGAGAAAAATGAGAAGGGAAAAAATGAGAAAAACAAGAAAAACGAGAAAAACTACTAAAAAGGGAGGAAAAGGAAAAAGAGAAAAAAGGAAAAATGGGAAACAAGAGAAACAAGAAAAACAAGAATGGGAAAAAACAGGAAAAACAAATAAAATGGAAAAAAGAGAAATGAGAAAAATGAAAAAATGACTAAAGAGGGAAAAAATAAAAGAAGAAAAAAAGAAAGTGGAACAAAGAAAAACAAGAAAAACCAGAATGGGAAATAAACAGGAAAAACGAATAAAAGGAAAAAAGAAAAAGAAGAAAAAGAAGTATGAGAAAAAAGAGGAAAAACGAATAAAATGGAAAAATGAGAAAAATGAGAAAAACTACTAAAAAGGGGGAAAAAGAGAAAAAAGAGAAAGGGGGAAAGAGAAAAACAAGGGAAAAAATGGGAAATAACATGAAAAAAGAAATAAATGGGGAATAAAGAAAAATGAGAAAAATGAGAATGGGAAAAATGAGAAAAATGAGAAAAACGACTAAAAAGGGAGAAAACAAGAATGGGAAAAATAGGGAAAAAAGAGAAAAGGGGAAAAAAGAAAAACAAGGAAAAAATGGGAAATAACATGAAAAAAGAAAAAAATGGAAAAATGAGAAAAATGAGAAAAATGGGAAGTACGACTAAAGAGGGGAAAAACAAAAAAGAAATAGAAGGGGGAAAAAAGAAAAACAAGGGAAAGAAGAATGGGAAAAAACGGGAAAAACGAATAAAATGGAAAAAAAGAAATACGAGAAAAATACGAAGGGGAAAAATGATAAAAACGACTAAAGAGGGAAAAAACAAAAGAAGAAGAAAAAGAGAATGTGGAACAAAGAAAATCAAGAAAAACAAGAATGGGTGAAAATGGGAAAAACGAATAAAATGGAAAAAAAAGACAAATGAGAAGGGTAAAAATGAGAAAAATGAGAAAAACGACTAAGAAGAAGGAAAAAGAAAAAAGAGAAAGAAGGAAAATAGGGGAAACAAGAAAAACAAGAATGGGAAAAAATGGGAAAAACAAATACAATGGAAAAAAAGAAAAATGAGAAAAATGAGAAGGGAAAAAATGAGAAAAACAAGAAAAACGAGAAAAACTACTAAAATGGGGGGAAAAGGAAAAAGAGAAAGAAGGAAAAATGGGAAACAAGAGAAACAAGAATGGGAAAAAACAGGAAAAACAAATAAAATTGAAAAAAGAGAAATGAGATAAAATGAAAAAATAACTAAAGAGGGAAAAAATAAAAGAAGAAAAAGAGAAAGTGGAACAAAGAAAAACAAGAAAAACCAGAATGGGAAATAAACAGGAAAAACTAATAAAAAGGAAAAAAGAAAAAGAAGAAAAAGAAGTATGGGAAAAAACAGGAAAAACGAATAAAATGGAAAAATGAGAAAAATGAGAAAAAGTACTAAAAAGGGGGAAAAAGAGAAAAAAGAAAGGGAGAAAAAGATAAACAAGGGAAAAAATGGGAAATAACATGAAAAAAGAAAAAAATGGGGAAAAAAGAAAAATGAGAAAAATGAGAATGGGAAAAATGAGAAAAACGAGAAAAACGAGAAAAACTACTAAAAAGGGAGGAAAAGGAAAAAGAGAAAAAAGGAAAAATGGGAAACAAGAAAAACAAGAAAAACAAGAATGGGAAAAAACAGGAAAAACAAATAAAATGGAAAAAAGAGAAATGAGAAAAATGAAAAAATGACTAAAGAGGGAAAAAATAAAAGAAGAAAAAGAGAAAGTGGAACAAAGAAAAACAAGAAAAACCAGAATGGGAAATAAACAGGAAAAAAGAAAAAAAGAAAAAAAGAAAAACAAGAAAAAGAAGTATGGGGAAAAAAAGGAAAAAAGAAAAAAATGGAAAAATGAGAAAAATGAGAAAAACTACTAAAAAGGGGAAAAAAGAGAAAAAAGAGAAAGGGGGAAAAAGAAAAGCAAGGAAAAAAATGGGAAATAACATGAAAAAAGAAAAAAATGGGGAAAAAAGAAAAATGAGAAAAATGAGAATGGGAAAAATGAGAAAAATGAGAAAAACGAGAAAAACTACTAAAAAGGGAGGAAAAGGAAAAAGAGAAAAAAGGAAAAATGGGAAACAAGAAAAACAAGAAAAACAAGAATGGGAAAAAACAGGAAAAACAAATAAAATGGAAAAAAGAGAAATGAGAAAAATGAAAAAATGACTAAAGAGGGAAAAAATAAAAGAAGAAAAAGAGAAAGTGGAACAAAGAAAAACAAGAAAAACCAGAATGGGAAATAAACAGGAAAAAAGAATAAAAGAAAAAAAGAAAAACAAGAAAAAGAAGTATGGGAAAAAAAAGGAAAAAAGAAAAAAATGGAAAAATGAGAAAAATGAGAAAAACTACTAAAAAGGGGAAAAAAGAGAAAAAAGAGAAAGGGGGAAAAAGAAAAGCAAGGAAAAAAATGGGAAATAACATGAAAAAAGAAAAAAATGGGGAAAAAAGAAAAATGAGAAAAATGAGAATGGGAAAAATGAGAAAAATGAGAAAAACGACTAAAGAGGGAGAAAACAAGAATGGGAAAAATAGGGAAAAAAGAGAAAAGGGGAAAAAAGAAAAACAAGGAAAAAATGGGAAATAACATGAAAAAAGAAAAAATGGAAAAAAGAGAAAAATGAGAAAAATGGGAAGAACGACTAAAGAGGGAAAAAACAAAAAAGAAATAGAAGGGGGAAAAAAGAAAAACAAGGGAAAGAAGTATGGGAAAAATAGGGAAAAAAGAGAAAAGGGGAAAAAAGAAAAACAAGGAAAAAATGGGAAATAACATGAAAAAAGAAAAAAATGGGAAAAAAAGAAAAATGAGAAAAATGAGAATGGGAAAAATGAGAAAAATGAGAAAAACGACTAAAGAGGGAGAAAACAAGAATGGGAAAAATAGGGAAAAAAGAGAGAAGGGGGGAAAAGAAAAACAAGAATGGGAAAAAACAGGAAAAATGAATAAAATGGAAAAAAGAAAAATGAGAAAAATGAAAAAACGACTAAAGAGGGAAAAAATAAAAGAAGAAAAAGAGAAAGTGGAAAAAAGAAAAATAAGGAAGACAAGAACCAGAAAAAATGGGAAAAACGAATAAAATGGAAAAAAAGAAAAATGAGAAAAACTACTAAAAAGGGGAAAAAAGAGAAAAAAGAGAAAGGGGGAAAAAAGAAAAACAAGGAAAAAAATGGGAAATAACATGAAAAAAGAAAAAATGGAAAAATGAGCAAAATGAGCAAAATGAGAATGGAAAAAAGAGAAAGTGGGAAGAACGACTAAAGAGGGAAAAAACAAAAAAGAAATAGAAGTGGAAAAAAGAAAAACAAGGGAAAGAAGAATGGGAAAAACGGGAAAAACAAATAACAGAAAAAAAGAAAAATGAGAAGTAAAAATGAAAAAAATGAGAAAAACGAGAAGAACGACTAAAAAGGGGGGAAATACAAAAGGAGAAAAAGAAAAACAAGAAAAACAAGAATGGGAAAAAACAGGAAAAACGAATAAAATGGAAAGAAGAAAAAGAGGAAAAAAATGGGAAATAACATGAAAAAAGAAAAAAATGAGAAAAATGAGAAAAATGAGAAAAATGAGAATGGGAAAAATGAGAAAAATGAGAAAAATGACTAAAGAGGGAGAAAACAAGAATGGGAAAAATATGGAAAAAAGAGAAAAGGGGAAAAAAGAAAAACAAGGGAAAAAATGGGAAATAACATGAAAAAAGAAAAAAATGGGAAAAAAAGAAAAATGAGAATGGGAAAAATGAGAAAAATGAGAAAAATGAGAAAAACGACTAAACAGGGAGAAAACAAGAATGGGAAAAATATGGAAAAAAGAGAAAAGGGGGGAAAAGAAAAACAAGAATGGGAAAAAACAGGAAAAATGAATAAACTGGAAAAAAGAAAAATGAGAAAAATGAAAAAAAGACTAAAGAGGGAAAAAATCAAAGAAGAAAAAGAGAAAGTGGAACAAAGAAAAACAAGAAAAACAAGAATGGGAAATAAACAGGAAAAACGAATAAAAAGGAAAAAAGAAAAACAAGAAAAAGAAGTATGGGAAAAAACAGGAAAAACGAATAAAATGGAAAAATGAGAAAAATGAGAAAAACTACTAAAAAGGGGAAAAAAGAGAAAAAAGAAAGGGAGAAAAAGATAAACAAGGGAAAAAATGGGAAATAACATGAAAAAAGAAAAAAATGTGAAAAAAAGAAAAATGAGAAAAATGAGAATGGGAAAAATGAGAAAAATGAGAAAAACGACTTAACAGGGAGAAAACAAGAATGGGAAAAATAGGGAAAAAAGAGAAAAGGGGGGAAAAGAAAAACAAGAATGGGAAAAAACAGGAAAAATGAATAAACTGGAAAAAAGAAAAATGAGAAAAATGAAAAAACGACTAAAGAGGGAAAAAATAAAAGAAGAAAAAGAGAAAGTGGAAAAAAGAAAAATAAGGAACACAAGAACCAGAAAAAATGGGAAAAACGAATAAAATGGAAAAAAAGAAAAATGAGAAAAATGAGAAAAACTACTAAAAATGGGAAAAAAGAGAAAAAAGAGAAAGGGGAAAAAAGAAAAACGGGAAAAAAATGGGAAAAAACATGAAAAAAGAAAAAAAAATGGAAAAATGAGAAAAATGGGAAGAACGACTAAGAAAAGGAAGTATGAAAAATGAGAAAAATGAGAAAAATGACAAAAGGGGGAGAAAACAAGAATGGGAAAAACAGGGAAAAAAGAGAAAAGGTGGGAAAAGAAAAACAAGAATGGGAAAAAACAGGAAAAATGAATAAAATGGAAAAAAGAAAAATGAAAAAACGACTAAAGAGGGAAAAAATAAAAGAAGAAAAAGAGAAAGTGGAAAAAAGAAAAATAAGGAACACAAGAACCAGAAAAAATGGGAAAAACGAATAAAATGGAAAAAAAGAAAAATGAGAAAAATGAGAAAAGCTACTAAAAAGGGGAAAAAAGAGGAAGAAGAGAAAAGGGAAAAAAGAAAAACAAGGGAAAAAATGGGAAATAACATGAAAAAAGAGAAAAATGGAAAGATGAGAAAAATGGGAAAAATGGGAAGAACGACTAAAGAGGGAAAAAACAAAAAAGAAATAGAAGGGGAAAAAAGAAAAACAAGGGAAAGAAGAATGGGGAAAACGGGGAAAACAAATAACAGAAAAAAAGAAAAATGAGAAGTAAAAATGAAAAAAACGAGAAAAACGACTAAAAAGGGGGGAAATAAAAAAGGAGAAAAAAGAAAAGCAAGAAAAACAAGAATGGGAAAAAACAGGAAAAACGAATAAAATGGAAAAAAAGAAATACGAGAAAAATAAGAACGGGAAAAATGATAAAAACGACTAAAGAGGGAAAAAACAAAAGAAGAAGAAAAAGAGAAAGCGGAACAAAGAAAAACAAGAAAAACAAGAATGGGAAATAAACAGGAAAAACGAATAAAAAGGAAAAAAGAAAAAAAAGAAAAAGAAGTATGGGAAAAAACAGGAAAAACGAATAAAATGGAAAAATGAGAAAAATGAGAAAAACTACTAAAAAGGGGGAAAAAGAAAAAAGAGAAAGGGGAAAAAAGAAAAACAAGGGAAAAAATGGGAAATAACATGAAAAAAGAAAAAATGGGAAAAAAAGAAAAATGAGAAAAATGAGAATGGGAAAAATGAGAAAAATGAGAAAAACGACTAAACAGGGAGAAAACAAGAATGGGAAAAATATGGAAAAAAGAGAAAAGGGGGAAAAAGAAAAAAAAGGAAAAAATGGGAAATAACATGAAAAAAGAAAAAAATGGAAAAAAGAGAAAATGAGAAAAATGGGAAGAACGACTAAAGAGGGAAAAAACAAAAAAGAAATAGAAGGGGGAAAAAAGAAAAACAAGGGAAAGAAGAATGGGAAAAACGGGAAAAACAAATAACAGAAAAAAAGAAAAATGAGAAGTAAAAATGAAAAAAACGAGAAAAACGAGAAAAACGACTAAAAAGGGGGGAAATACAAACGGAGAAAAAGAAAAACAAGAAAAACAAGAATGGGAAAAAACAGGAAAAACGAATAAAATGGAAAAAAGAGAAAATGAGAAAAATGGGAAGAACGACTAAAGAGGGGAAAAAACAAAAAAGAAATAGAAGTGGAAAAAAGAAAAACAAGGGAAAGAAGAATGGGAAAAATGGGAAAAACAAATAACAGAAAAAAAGAAAAATGAGAAGTAAAAATGAAAAAAACGAGAAAAATGAGAAAAACGACTAAATAGGGGGGAAATGCAAAACGAGAAAAAGAAAAACAAGAAAAACAAGAATGGGAAAAAACAGGAAAAACGAATAAAATGGAAAAAAAGAAATACGAGAAAAATAAGAAGGGGAAAAATGATAAAAACTACCAAAGAAGGAAAAAACAAAAGCAGAAGAAAAAGAGAAAGTGGAACAAAGAAAAACAAGAAAAACAAGAATGGGAAAAAACAGGAAAAACGAATAAAATGGAAAAAAAGAAATACGAGAAAAATAAGAAGGGGAAAAATGATAAAAACGACCAAAGAAGGAAGAAACAAAAGCAGAAGAAAAAGAGAAAGTGGAACAAAGAAAAACAAGAAAAAGAAATATGGGAAAAAACAGGAAAGACGAATAAAATGGAAAAATGAGAAAAATGAGAAAAACTACTAAAAAGGGGAAAAAGAGAAAAAAGAGAAAGGGGGGAAAAGAAAAACAAGGGAAAAAATGGGAAATAACATGAAAAAAGAAAAAAAGGGAAAAAAAGAAAAATGAGAAGAATGAGAATGGGAAAAATGAGAAAAATGAGAAAAATGAGAAAAACGACTAAAGAGGGAGAAAACAAGAATGGGAAAAATAGGGAAAAAAGAGAAAAGGGGAAAAAAGAAAAACAAGGAAAAAATGGGAAATAACATGAAAAAAGAAAAAAATGGAAAGAAGAGAAAATGAGAAAAATGGGAAGAACGACTAAAGAGGGAAAAAACAAAAAAGAAATAGAAGGGGGAAAAAAGAAAAACAAGGGAAAGAAGAATGGGAAAAAAGGGAAAAACAAATAACAGAAAAAAAGAAAAATGAGAAGTGAAAATAAAAAAACAGGAAAAAACGAGAAAAACAAATAACAGAAAAAAAGAAAAATGAGAAGTAAAAATGAGAAAAATGAGAAAAACGAGAAAAACGACTAAAAAGGGGGGAAATACAAAAGGAGAAAAAGAAAAACAAGAAAAACAAGAATGGGAAAAAACAGGAAAAACGAATAAAATGGAAAAAAAGAAATACGAGAGAAATAAGAAGGGGAAAATGATAAAAACGACTAAAGAGGGAAAAACAAAAGAAGAAGAAAAAGAGAAAGTGGAAAAAGAAAAACAAGAATAACAAGAATGGGAAATAAACAGGAAAAATGAATAAGAAGGAAAAAATAAAAAGAAGAAAAAGAAGTATGGGAAAAAACAGGAAAAACGAATAAAATGGAAAAATGAGAAAAATGAGAAAAACTACTAAAAAGGGGGAAAAAGAGAAAAAAGAGAAAGGGGGAAAAAGAAAAACAAGGAAAAAAATGGGAAATAACATGAAAAAAGAAAAAAATGGGGAAAAATGAGAAAAATGAGAAAAATGAGAATGGGAAAAATGAGAAAAATGAGAAAAACGACTAAAGAGGGAGAAAACAAGAATGGGAAAATTAGGGAAAAAAGAGAAAAGGGGAAAAAAGAAAAACAAGGAAAAAAATGGGAAATAACATGAAAAAAGAAAAAAATGGAAAAAAGAGAAAATGAGAAAAATGGGAAGAACGACTAAAGAGGGAAAAAACAAAAAAGAAATAGAAGGGGGGGAAAAGAAAAACAAGGGAAAGAAGAATGGGAAAAACGGGAAAAACAAATAACAGAAAAAAAGAAAAATGAGAAGTAAAAATGAAAAAAACGAGAAAAACGACTAAAAAGGGGGGAAATAAAAAAGGAGAAAAAAGAAAAGCAAGAAAAACAAGAATGGGAAAAAACAGGAAAAACGAATAAAATGGAAAAAAAGAAATACGAGAAAAATAAGAACGGGAAAAATGATAAAAACGACTAAAGAGGGAAAAAACAAAAGAAGAAGAAAAAGAGAAAGCGGAACAAAGAAAAACAAGAAAAACAAGAATGGGAAATAAACAGGAAAAACGAATAAAAAGGAAAAAAGAAAAAAAAAGAAAAAGAAGTATGGGAAAAAACAGGAAAAACGAATAAAATGGAAAAATGAGAAAAATGAGAAAAACTACTAAAAAGGGGGAAAAAGAAAAAAGAGAAAGGGGAAAAAAGAAAAACAAGGGAAAAAATGGGAAATAACATGAAAAAAGAAAAAATGGGAAAAAAAGAAAAATGAGAAAAATGAGAATGGGAAAAATGAGAAAAATGAGAAAAACGACTAAACAGGGAGAAAACAAGAATGGGAAAAATATGGAAAAAAGAGAAAAGGGGGAAAAAGAAAAAAAAGGAAAAAATGGGAAATAACATGAAAAAAGAAAAAAATGGAAAAAAGAGAAAATGAGAAAAATGGGAAGAACGACTAAAGAGGGAAAAAACAAAAAAGAAATAGAAGGGGGGAAAAAGAAAAACAAGGGAAAGAAGAATGGGAAAAACGGGAAAAACAAATAACAGAAAAAAAGAAAAATGAGAAGTAAAAATGAAAAAAACGAGAAAAACGAGAAAAACGACTAAAAAGGGGGGAAATACAAACGGAGAAAAAGAAAAACAAGAAAAACAAGAATGGGAAAAAACAGGAAAAACGAATAACATGGAAAAAAGAGAAAATGAGAAAAATGGGAAGAACGACTAAAGAGGGAAAAAAACAAAAAAGAAATAGAAGTGGAAAAAAGAAAAACAAGGGAAAGAAGAATGGGAAAAATGGGAAAAACAAATAACAGAAAAAAAGAAAAATGAGAAGTAAAAATGAAAAAAACGAGAAAAATGAGAAAAACGACTAAATAGGGGGGAAATGCAAAACGAGAAAAAGAAAAACAAGAAAAACAAGAATGGGAAAAAACAGGAAAAACGAATAAAATGGAAAAAAAGAAATACGAGAAAAATAAGAAGGGGAAAAATGATAAAAACTACCAAAGAAGGAAAAAACAAAAGCAGAAGAAAAAGAGAAAGTGGAACAAAGAAAAACAAGAAAAACAAGAATGGGAAAAAACAGGAAAAACGAATAAAATGGAAAAAAAGAAATACGAGAAAAATAAGAAGGGGAAAAATGATAAAAACGACCAAAGAAGGAAAAAACAAAAGCAGAAGAAAAAGAGAAAGTGGAACAAAGAAAAACAAGAAAAAGAAATATGGGAAAAAACAGGAAAGACGAATAAAATGGAAAAATGAGAAAAATGAGAAAAACTACTAAAAAGGGGAAAAAGAGAAAAAAGAGAAAGGGGGGAAAAGAAAAACAAGGGAAAAAATGGGAAATAACATGAAAAAAGAAAAAAAAGGGAAAAAAAGAAAAATGAGAAGAATGAGAATGGGAATGGGAAAAATGAGAAAAATGAGAAAAATGAGAAAAACGACTAAAGAGGGAGAAAACAAGAATGGGAAAAATAGGGAAAAAAGAGAAAAGGGGAAAAAAGAAAAACAAGGAAAAAATGGGAAATAACATGAAAAAAGAAAAAAATGGAAAGAAGAGAAAATGAGAAAAATGGGAAGAACGACTAAAGAGGGAAAAAACAAAAAAGAAATAGAAGGGGGAAAAAAGAAAAACAAGGGAAAGAAGAATGGGAAAAAAGGGAAAAACAAATAACAGAAAAAAAGAAAAATGAGAAGTGAAAATGAAAAAAACAGGAAAAAACGAGAAAAACAAATAACAGAAAAAAAGAAAAATGAGAAGTAAAAATGAGAAAAATGAGAAAAACGAGAAAAACGACTAAAAAGGGGGGAAATACAAAAGGAGAAAAAGAAAAACAAGAAAAACAAGAATGGGAAAAAACAGGAAAAACGAATAAAATGGAAAAAAAGAAATACGAGAGAAATAAGAAGGGGAAAATGATAAAAACGACTAAAGAGGGAAAAACAAAAGAAGAAGAAAAAGAGAAAGTGGAAAAAGAAAAACAAGAATAACAAGAATGGGAAATAAACAGGAAAAATGAATAAGAAGGAAAAAATAAAAAGAAGAAAAAGAAGTATGGGAAAAAACAGGAAAAACGAATAAAATGGAAAAATGAGAAAAATGAGAAAAACTACTAAAAAGGGGGAAAAAGAGAAAAAAGAGAAAGGGGGAAAAAGAAAAACAAGGAAAAAAATGGGAAATAACATGAAAAAAGAAAAAAATGGGGAAAAATGAGAAAAATGAGAAAAATGAGAATGGGAAAAATGAGAAAAATGAGAAAAACGACTAAAGAGGGAGAAAACAAGAATGGGAAAATTATGGAAAAAAGAGAAAAGGGGAAAAAAGAAAAACAAGGAAAAAAATGGGAAATAACATGAAAAAAGAAAAAAATGGAAAAAAGAGAAAATGAGAAAAATGGGAAGAACGACTAAAGAGGGAAAAAACAAAAAAGAAATAGAAGGGGGGGAAAAGAAAAACAAGGGAAAGAAGAATGGGAAAAACGGGAAAAACAAATAACAGAAAAAAAGAAAAATGAGAAGTAAAAATGAAAAAAACGAGAAAAACGACTAAAAAGGGGGGAAATAAAAAAGGAGAAAAAAGAAAAGCAAGAAAAACAAGAATGGGAAAAAACAGGAAAAACGAATAAAATGGAAAAAAAGAAATACGAGAAAAATAAGAACGGGAAAAATGATAAAAACGACTAAAGAGGGAAAAAACAAAAGAAGAAGAAAAAGAGAAAGCGGAACAAAGAAAAACAAGAAAAACAAGAATGGGAAATAAACAGGAAAAACGAATAAAAAGGAAAAAAGAAAAAAAAAGAAAAAGAAGTATGGGAAAAAACAGGAAAAACGAATAAAATGGAAAAATGAGAAAAATGAGAAAAACTACTAAAAAGGGGGAAAAAGAAAAAAGAGAAAGGGGAAAAAAGAAAAACAAGGGAAAAAATGGGAAATAACATGAAAAAAGAAAAAATGGGAAAAAAAGAAAAATGAGAAAAATGAGAATGGGAAAAATGAGAAAAATGAGAAAAACGACTAAACAGGGAGAAAACAAGAATGGGAAAAATATGGAAAAAAGAGAAAAGGGGGAAAAAGAAAAAAAAGGAAAAAATGGGAAATAACATGAAAAAAGAAAAAAATGGAAAAAAGAGAAAATGAGAAAAATGGGAAGAACGACTAAAGAGGGAAAAAACAAAAAAGAAATAGAAGGGGGAAAAAAGAAAAACAAGGGAAAGAAGAATGGGAAAAACGGGAAAAACAAATAACAGAAAAAAAGAAAAATGAGAAGTAAAAATGAAAAAAACGAGAAAAACGAGAAAAACGACTAAAAAGGGGGGAAATACAAACGGAGAAAAAGAAAAACAAGAAAAACAAGAATGGGAAAAAACAGGAAAAACGAATAACATGGAAAAAAGAGAAAATGAGAAAAATGGGAAGAACGACTAAAGAGGGAAAAAAACAAAAAAGAAATAGAAGTGGAAAAAAGAAAAACAAGGGAAAGAAGAATGGGAAAAATGGGAAAAACAAATAACAGAAAAAAAGAAAAATGAGAAGTAAAAATGAAAAAAACGAGAAAAATGAGAAAAACGACTAAATAGGGGGGAAATGCAAAACGAGAAAAAGAAAAACAAGAAAAACAAGAATGGGAAAAAACAGGAAAAACGAATAAAATGGAAAAAAAGAAATACGAGAAAAATAAGAAGGGGGAAAATGATAAAAACTACCAAAGAAGGAAAAAACAAAAGCAGAAGAAAAAGAGAAAGTGGAACAAAGAAAAACAAGAAAAACAAGAATGGGAAAAAACAGGAAAAACGAATAAAATGGAAAAAAAGAAATACGAGAAAAATAAGAAGGGGAAAAATGATAAAAACGACCAAAGAAGGAAAAAACAAAAGCAGAAGAAAAAGAGAAAGTGGAACAAAGAAAAACAAGAAAAAGAAATATGGGAAAAAACAGGAAAGACGAATAAAATGGAAAAATGAGAAAAATGAGAAAAACTACTAAAAAGGGGAAAAAGAGAAAAAAGAGAAAGGGGGGAAAAGAAAAACAAGGGAAAAAATGGGAAATAACATGAAAAAAGAAAAAAAAGGGAAAAAAAGAAAAATGAGAAGAATGAGAATGGGAATGGGAAAAATGAGAAAAATGAGAAAAATGAGAAAAACGACTAAAGAGGGAGAAAACAAGAATGGGAAAAATAGGGAAAAAAGAGAAAAGGGGAAAAAAGAAAAACAAGGAAAAAATGGGAAATAACATGAAAAAAGAAAAAAATGGAAAAAAGAGAAAATGAGAAAAATGGGAAGAACGACTAAAGAGGGAAAAAACAAAAAAGAAATAGAAGGGGGAAAAAAGAAAAACAAGGGAAAGAAGAATGGGAAAAAAGGGAAAAACAAATAACAGAAAAAAAGAAAAATGAGAAGTGAAAATGAAAAAAACAGGAAAAAACGAGAAAAACAAATAACAGAAAAAAAGAAAAATGAGAAGTAAAAATGAGAAAAATGAGAAAAACGAGAAAAACGACTAAAAAGGGGGGAAATACAAAAGGAGAAAAAGAAAAACAAGAAAAACAAGAATGGGAAAAAACAGGAAAAACGAATAAAATGGAAAAAAAGAAATACGAGAGAAATAAGAAGGGGAAAATGATAAAAACGACTAAAGAGGGAAAAACAAAAGAAGAAGAAAAAGAGAAAGTGGAAAAAGAAAAACAAGAATAACAAGAATGGGAAATAAACAGGAAAAATGAATAAGAAGGAAAAAATAAAAAGAAGAAAAAGAAGTATGGGAAAAAACAGGAAAAACGAATAAAATGGAAAAATGAGAAAAATGAGAAAAACTACTAAAAAGGGGGAAAAAGAGAAAAAAGAGAAAGGGGGAAAAAGAAAAACAAGGAAAAAAATGGGAAATAACATGAAAAAAGAAAAAAATGGGGAAAAATGAGAAAAATGAGAAAAATGAGAATGGGAAAAATGAGAAAAATGAGAAAAACGACTAAAGAGGGAGAAAACAAGAATGGGAAAATTAGGGAAAAAAGAGAAAAGGGGAAAAAAGAAAAACAAGGAAAAAAATGGGAAATAACATGAAAAAAGAAAAAAATGGAAAAAAGAGAAAATGAGAAAAATGGGAAGAACGACTAAAGAGGGAAAAAACAAAAAAGAAATAGAAGGGGGGAAAAAGAAAAACAAGGGAAAGAAGAATGGGAAAAACGGGAAAAACAAATAACAGAAAAAAAGAAAAATGAGAAGTAAAAATGAAAAAAATGAGAAAAACAAGAAAAACGACTAAAAGGGGGGGAAATAAAAAAGGAAAAAAGAAAAAGAAGAAAAACAAGAATGGGAAAAAACAGGAAAAACGAATAAAATGGAAAAAAAGAAATACGAGAAAAATAAGAAGGGGAAAAATGATAAAAACGACCAAAGAAGGAAAAAACAAAAGCAGAAGAAAAAGAGAAAGTGGAACAAAGAAAAACAAGAAAAAGAAGTATGGGAAAAAACAGGAAAGACGAATAAAATGGAAAAATGAGAAAATTGAGAAAAACTACTAAAAAGGGGAAAAAGAGAAAAAAGAGAAAGGGGGGAAAAGAAAAACAAGGGAAAAAATGGGAAATAACATGTAAAAAGAAAAAAAAGGGAAAAAAAGAAAAATGAGAAAAATGAGAATGGGAATAATGAGAAAAATGAGAAAAATGAGTAAAGAGGGAGAAAACAAGAATGGGAAAAATAGGGAAAAAAGAGAAAAGGGGAAAAAAGAAAAACAAGGAAAAAATGGGAAATAACATGAAAAAAGAAAAAAATGGAAAAAAGAGAAAATGAGAAAAATGGGAAGAACGACTAAAGAGGGGAAAAACAAAAAAGAAATAGAAGGGGGAAAAAAGAAAAACAAGGGAAAGAAGAATGGGAAAAACGGGAAAAACAAATAACAGAAAAAAAGAAAAATGAGAAGTAAAAATGAAAAAAAATGAGAAAAAATGAAAAAAACAAGAAAAACGACTAAAAGGGGGGGAAATAAAAAAGGAGAAAAAGAAAAACAAGAAAAACAAGAATGGGAAAAAACAGGAAAAACGAATAAAATGGAAAAAAAGAAATACGAGAAAAATAAGAAGGGGAAAAATGATAAAAATGACCAAAGAAGGAAAAAACAAAAGCAGAAGAAAAAGAGAAAGTGGAACAAAGAAAAACAAGAAAAAGAAGTAAGGGAAAAAACAGGAAAAACGAATAAAATGGAAAAATGAGAAAAATGAGAAAAACTACTAAAAAGGGGGAAAAAGAAAAAAGAGAAAGGGGAAAAAAGAAAAACAAGGGAAAAAATGGGAAATAACATGAAAAGAGAAAAAATGGGAAAAAAAGAAAAATGAGAAAAATGAGAATGGGAAAAATGAGAAAAATGAGAAAAACGACTAAACAGGGAGAAAACAAGAATGGGAAAAATATGGAAAAAAGAGAAAAGGGGGAAAAAGAAAAAAAAGGAAAAAATGGGAAATAACATGAATAAAGAAAAAAATGGAAAAAAGAGAAAATGAGAAAAATGGGAAGAACGACTAAAGAGGGAAAAAACAAAAAAGAAATAGAAGGGGGAAAAAAGAAAAACAAGGGAAAGAAGAATGGGAAAAACGGGAAAAACAAATAACAGAAAAAAAGAAAAATGAGAAGTAAAAATGAAAAAAACGAGAAAAACGAGAAAAACGACTAAAAGGGGGGAAATACAAACGGAGAAAAAGAAAAACAAGAAAAACAAGAATGGGAAAAAACAGGAAAAACGAATAAAATGGAAAAAAGAGAAAATGAGAAAAATGGGAAGAACGACTAAAGAGGGAAAAAAACAAAAAAGAAATAGAAGTGGAAAAAAGAAAAACAAGGGAAAGAAGAATGGGAAAAATGGGAAAAACAAATAACAGAAAAAAAGAAAAATGAGAAGTAAAAATGAAAAAAACGAGAAAAATGAGAAAAACGACTAAATAGGGGGGAAATGCAAAACGAGAAAAAGAAAAACAAGAAAAACAAGAATGGGAAAAAACAGGAAAAACGAATAAAATGGAAAAAAAGAAATACGAGAAAAATAAGAAGGGGAAAAATGATAAAAACTACCAAAGAAGGAAAAAACAAAAGCAGAAGAAAAAGAGAAAGTGGAACAAAGAAAAACAAGAAAAACAAGAATGGGAAAAAACAGGAAAAACGAATAAAATGGAAAAAAAAAATACGAGAAAAATAAGAAGGGGAAAAATGATAAAAACGACCAAAGAAGGAAAAAACAAAAGCAGAAGAAAAAGAGAAAGTGGAACAAAGAAAAACAAGAAAAAGAAATATGGGAAAAAACAGGAAAGACGAATAAAATGGAAAAATGAGAAAAATGAGAAAAACTACTAAAAAGGGGAAAAAGAGAAAAAAGAGAAAGGGGGGAAAAGAAAAACAAGGGAAAAAATGGGAAATAACATGAAAAAAGAAAAAAAAGGGAAAAAAAGAAAAATGAGAAGAATGAGAATGGGAATGGGAAAAATGAGAAAAATGAGAAAAATGAGAAAAACGACTAAAGAGGGAGAAAACAAGAATGGGAAAAATAGGGAAAAAAGAGAAAAGGGGAAAAAAGAAAAACAAGGAAAAAATGGGAAATAACATGAAAAAAGAAAAAAATGGAAAAAAGAGAAAATGAGAAAAATGGGAAGAACGACTAAAGAGGGAAAAAACAAAAAAGAAATAGAAGGGGGAAAAAAGAAAAACAAGGGAAAGAAGAATGGGAAAAAAGGGAAAAACAAATAACAGAAAAAAAGAAAAATGAGAAGTGAAAATGAAAAAAACAGGAAAAAACGAGAAAAACAAATAACAGAAAAAAAGAAAAATGAGAAGTAAAAATGAGAAAAATGAGAAAAACGAGAAAAACGACTAAAAAGGGGGGAAATACAAAAGGAGAAAAAGAAAAACAAGAAAAACAAGAATGGGAAAAAACAGGAAAAACGAATAAAATGGAAAAAAAGAAATACGAGAGAAATAAGAAGGGGAAAATGATAAAAACGACTAAAGAGGGAAAAACAAAAGAAGAAGAAAAAGAGAAAGTGGAAAAAGAAAAACAAGAATAACAAGAATGGGAAATAAACAGGAAAAATGAATAAGAAGGAAAAAATAAAAAGAAGAAAAAGAAGTATGGGAAAAAACAGGAAAAACGAATAAAATGGAAAAATGAGAAAAATGAGAAAAACTACTAAAAAGGGGGAAAAAGAGAAAAAAGAGAAAGGGGGAAAAAGAAAAACAAGGAAAAAAATGGGAAATAACATGAAAAAAGAAAAAAATGGAAAAAAGAGAAAATGAGAAAAATGGGAAGAACGACTAAAGAGGGAAAAAACAAAAAAGAAATAGAAGGGGGGAAAAAGAAAAACAAGGGAAAGAAGAATGGGAAAAACGGGAAAAACAAATAACAGAAAAAAAGAAAAATGAGAAGTAAAAATGAAAAAAATGAGAAAAACAAGAAAAACGACTAAAAGGGGGGGAAATAAAAAAGGAAAAAAGAAAAACAAGAAAAACAAGAATGGGAAAAAACAGGAAAAACGAATAAAATGGAAAAAAAGAAATACGAGAAAAATAAGAAGGGGAAAAATGATAAAAACGACCAAAGAAGGAAAAAACAAAAGCAGAAGAAAAAGAGAAAGTGGAACAAAGAAAAACAAGAAAAAGAAGTATGGGAAAAAACAGGAAAGACGAATAAAATGGAAAAATGAGAAAATTGAGAAAAACTACTAAAAAGGGGAAAAAGAGAAAAAAGAGAAAGGGGGGAAAAGAAAAACAAGGGAAAAAATGGGAAATAACATGTAAAAAGAAAAAAAAGGGAAAAAAAGAAAAATGAGAAAAATGAGAATGGGAAAAATGAGAAAAATGAGAAAAATGAGTAAAGAGGGAGAAAACAAGAATGGGAAAAATAGGGAAAAAAGAGAAAAGGGGAAAAAAGGAAAACAAGGAAAAAATGGGAAATAACATGAAAAAAGAAAAAAATGGAAAAAAGAGAAAATGAGAAAAATGGGAAGAACGACTAAAGAGGGGAAAAACAAAAAAGAAATAGAAGGGGGAAAAAAGAAAAACAAGGGAAAGAAGAATGGGAAAAACGGGAAAAACAAATAACAGAAAAAAAGAAAAATGAGAAGTAAAAATGAAAAAAAATGAGAAAAAATGAGAAAAACAAGAAAAACGACTAAAAGGGGGGGAAATAAAAAAGGAGAAAAAGAAAAACAAGAAAAACAAGAATGGGAAAAAACAGGAAAAACGAATAAAATGGAAAAAAAGAAATACGAGAAAAATAAGAAGGGGAAAAATGATAAAAATGACCAAAGAAGGAAAAAACAAAAGCAGAAGAAAAAGAGAAAGTGGAACAAAGAAAAACAAGAAAAAGAAGTATGGGAAAAAACAGGAAAAACGAATAAAATGGAAAAATGAGAAAAATGAGAAAAACTACTAAAAAGGGGGAAAAAGAAAAAAGAGAAAGGGGAAAAAAGAAAAACAAGGGAAAAAATGGGAAATAACATGAAAAAAGAAAAAATGGGAAAAAAAGAAAAATGAGAAAAATGAGAATGGGAAAAATGAGAAAAATGAGAAAAACGACTAAACAGGGAGAAAACAAGAATGGGAAAAATATGGAAAAAAGAGAAAAGGGGGAAAAAGAAAAAAAAGGAAAAAATGGGAAATAACATGAAAAAAGAAAAAAATGGAAAAAAGAGAAAATGAGAAAAATGGGAAGAACGACTAAAGAGGGAAAAAACAAAAAAGAAATAGAAGGGGGAAAAAAGAAAAACAAGGGAAAGAAGAATGGGAAAAACGGGAAAAACAAATAACAGAAAAAAAGAAAAATGAGAAGTAAAAATGAAAAAAACGAGAAAAACGAGAAAAACGACTAAAAAGGGGGGAAATACAAACGGAGAAAAAGAAAAACAAGAAAAACAAGAATGGGAAAAAACAGGAAAAACGAATAAAATGGAAAAAAGAGAAAATGAGAAAAATGGGAAGAACGACTAAAGAGGGAAAAAAACAAAAAAGAAATAGAAGTGGAAAAAAGAAAAACAAGGGAAAGAAGAATGGGAAAAATGGGAAAAACAAATAACAGAAAAAAAGAAAAATGAGAAGTAAAAATGAAAAAAACGAGAAAAATGAGAAAAACGACTAAATAGGGGGGAAATGAAAAACGAGAAAAAGAAAAACAAGAAAAACAAGAATGGGAAAAAACAGGAAAAACGAATAAAATGGAAAAAAAGAAATACGAGAAAAATAAGAAGGGGAAAAATGATAAAAACTACCAAAGAAGGAAAAAACAAAAGCAGAAGAAAAAGAGAAAGTGGAACAAAGAAAAACAAGAAAAACAAGAATGGGAAAAAACAGGAAAAACGAATAAAATGGAAAAAAAGAAATACGAGAAAAATAAGAAGGGGAAAAATGATAAAAACGACCAAAGAAGGAAAAAACAAAAGCAGAAGAAAAAGAGAAAGTGGAACAAAGAAAAACAAGAAAAAGAAATATGGGAAAAAACAGGAAAGACGAATAAAATGGAAAAATGAGAAAAATGAGAAAAACTACTAAAAAGGGGAAAAAGAGAAAAAAGAGAAAGGGGGGAAAAGAAAAACAAGAGAAAAAATGGGAAATAACATGAAAAAAGAAAAAAAAGGGAAAAAAAGAAAAATGAGAAGAATGAGAATGGGAAAAATGAGAAAAATGAGAAAAACGACTAAAGAGGGAGAAAACAAGAATGGGAAAAATAGGATAAAAAGAGAAAAGGGGAAAAAAGAAAAACAAGGAAAAAATGGGAAATAACATGAAAAAAGAAAAAAATGGAAAAAAGAGAAAATGAGAAAAATGGGAAGAACGACTAAAGAGGGAAAAAACAAAAAAGAAATAGAAGGGGGAAAAAAGAAAAACAAGGGAAAGAAGAATGGGAAAAACGGGAAAAACAAATAACAGAAAAAAAGAAAAATGAGAAGTGAAAATGAAAAAAACAGGAAAAAACGAGAAAAACAAATAACAGAAAAAAAGAAAAATGAGAAGTAAAAATGAGAAAAATGAGAAAAACGAGAAAAACGACTAAAAAGGGGGGAAATACAAAAGGAGAAAAAGAAAAACAAGAAAAACAAGAATGGGAAAAAACAGGAAAAACGAATAAAATGGAAAAAAAGAAATACGAGAGAAATAAGAAGGGGAAAATGATAAAAACGACTAAAGAGGGAAAAACAAAAGAAGAAGAAAAAGAGAAAGTGGAAAAAGAAAAACAAGAATAACAAGAATGGGAAATAAACAGGAAAAATGAATAAGAAGGAAAAAATAAAAAGAAGAAAAAGAAGTATGGGAAAAAACAGGAAAAACAAATAAAATGGAAAAATGAGAAAAATGAGAAAAACTACTAAAAAGGGGGAAAAAGAAAAAAGAGAAAGGGGAAAAAAGAAAAACAAGGGAAAAAATGGGAAATAACATGAAAAAAGAAAAAATGGGAAAAAAAGAAAAATGAGAAAAATGAGAATGGGAAAAATGAGAAAAATGAGAAAAACGACTAAACAGGGAGAAAACAAGAATGGGAAAAATATGGAAAAAAGAGAAAAGGGGGGAAAAGAAAAAAAAGGAAAAAATGGGAAATAACATGAAAAAAGAAAAAAATGGAAAAAAGAGAAAATGAGAAAAATGGGAAGAACGACTAAAGAGGGAAAAAACAAAAAAGAAATAGAAGGGGGAAAAAAGAAAAACAAGGGAAAGAAGAATGGGAAAAACGGGAAAAACAAATAACAGAAAAAAAGAAAAATGAGAAGTAAAAATGAAAAAAACGAGAAAAACGAGAAAAACGACTAAAAAGGGGGGAAATACAAACGGAGAAAAAGAAAAACAAGAAAAACAAGAATGGGAAAAAACAGGAAAAACGAATAAAATGGAAAAAAGAGAAAATGAGAAAAATGGGAAGAACGACTAAAGAGGGAAAAAAACAAAAAAGAAATAGAAGTGGAAAAAAGAAAAACAAGGGAAAGAAGAATGGGAAAAATGGGAAAAACAAATAACAGAAAAAAAGAAAAATGAGAAGTAAAAATGAAAAAAATGAGAAAAATGAGAAAAACGACTAAATAGGGGGGAAATGCAAAACGAGAAAAAGAAAAACAAGAAAAACAAGAATGGGAAAAAACAGGAAAAACGAATAAAATGGAAAAAAAGAAATACGAGAAAAATAAGAAGGGGAAAAATGATAAAAACTACCAAAGAAGGAAAAAACAAAAGCAGAAGAAAAAGAGAAAGTGGAACAAAGAAAAACAAGAAAAACAAGAATGGGAAAAAACAGGAAAAACGAATAAAATGGAAAAAAAGAAATACGAGAAAATTAAGAAGGGGAAAAATGATAAAAACGACCAAAGAAGGAAAAAACAAAAGCAGAAGAAAAAGAGAAAGTGGAACAAAGAAAAACAAGAAAAAGAAATATGGGAAAAAACAGGAAAGACGAATAAAATGGAAAAATGAGAAAAATGAGAAAAACTACTAAAAAGGGGAAAAAGAGAAAAAAGAGAAAGGGGGGAAAAGAAAAACAAGGGAAAAAATGGGAAATAACATGAAAAAAGAAAAAAAAGGGAAAAAAAGAAAAATGAGAAGAATGAGAATGGGAAAAATGAGAAAAATGAGAAAAATGAGAAAAACGACTAAAGAGGGAGAAAACAAGAATGGGAAAAATAGGATAAAAAGAGAAAAGGGGAAAAAAGAAAAACAAGGAAAAAATGGGAAATAACATGAAAAAAGAAAAAAATGGAAAAAAGAGAAAATGAGAAAAATGGGAAGAACGACTAAAGAGGGAAAAAACAAAAAAGAAATAGAAGGGGGAAAAAAGAAAAACAAGGGAAAGAAGAATGGGAAAAACGGGAAAAACAAATAACAGAAAAAAAGAAAAATGAGAAGTGAAAATGAAAAAAACAGGAAAAAACGAGAAAAACAAATAACAGAAAAAAAGAAAAATGAGAAGTAAAAATGAGAAAAATGAGAAAAACGAGAAAAACGACTAAAAAGGGGGGAAATACAAAAGGAGAAAAAGAAAAACAAGAAAAACAAGAATGGGAAAAAACAGGAAAAACGAATAAAATGGAAAAAAAGAAATACGAGAGAAATAAGAAGGGGAAAATGATAAAAACGACTAAAGAGGGAAAAACAAAAGAAGAAGAAAAAGAGAAAGTGGAAAAAGAAAAACAAGAAAAACAAGAATGGGAAATAAACAGGAAAAACGAATAAAAAGGAAAAAGGAAAAAGAAGAAAAAGAAGTATGGGAAAAAACAGGAAAAACAAATAAAATGGAAAAATGAGAAAAATGAGAAAAACTACTAAAAAGGGGGAAAAAGAGAAAAAAGAGAAAGGGGGAAAAAGAAAAACAAGGAAAAAAATGGGAAATAACATGAAAAAAGAAAAAAATGGGGAAAAATGAGAAAAATGAGAAAAATGAGAATGGGAAAAATGAGAAAAATGAGAAAAACGACTAAAGAGGGAGAAAACAAGAATGGGAAAATTAGGGAAAAAAGAGAAAAGGGGAAAAAAGAAAAACAAGGAAAAAAATGGGAAATAACATGAAAAAAGAAAAAAAATGGAAAAAAGAGAAAATGAGAAAAATGGGAAGAACGACTAAAGAGGGAAAAAACAAAAAAGAAATAGAAGGGGGGAAAAAGAAAAACAAGGGAAAGAAGAATGGGAAAAACGGGAAAAACAAATAACAGAAAAAAAGAAAAATGAGAAGTAAAAATGAAAAAAATGAGAAAAACAAGAAAAACGACTAAAAGGGGGGGAAATAAAAAAGGAAAAAAGAAAAACAAGAAAAACAAGAATGGGAAAAAACAGGAAAAACGAATAAAATGGAAAAAAAGAAATACGAGAAAAATAAGAAGGGGAAAAATGATAAAAACGACCAAAGAAGGAAAAAACAAAAGCAGAAGAAAAAGAGAAAGTGGAACAAAGAAAAACAAGAAAAAGAAGTATGGGAAAAAACAGGAAAGACGAATAAAATGGAAAAATGAGAAAATTGAGAAAAACTACTAAAAAGGGGAAAAAGAGAAAAAAGAGAAAGGGGGGAAAAGAAAAACAAGGGAAAAAATGGGAAATAACATGTAAAAAGAAACAAAAGGGAAAAAAAGAAAAAAAAGGGAAAAAAAGAAAAATGAGAAAAATGAGAATGGGAAAAATGAGAAAAATGAGAAAAATGAGTAAAGAGGGAGAAAACAAGAATGGGAAAAATAGGGAAAAAAGAGAAAAGGGGAAAAAAGAAAAACAAGGAAAAAATGGGAAATAACATGAAAAAAGAAAAAAATGGAAAAAAGAGAAAATGAGAAAAATGGGAAGAACGACTAAAGAGGGGAAAAACAAAAAAGAAATAGAAGGGGGAAAAAAGAAAAACAAGGGAAAGAAGAATGGGAAAAACGGGAAAAACAAATAACAGAAAAAAAGAAAAATGAGAAGTAAAAATGAAAAAAACAGGAAAAAACGAGAAAAACAAATAACAGAAAAAAAAGAAAAATGAGAAGTAAAAATGAAAAAAATGGGAAAAACGAGAAAAACGACTAAAAAGGGGGGAAATACAAAATGAGAAAAAGAAAAACAAGAAAAACAAGAATTGGAAAAAACAGGAAAAACGAATAAAATGGAAAAAAAGAAATACGAGAGAAATAAGAAGGGGAAAATGATAAAAACGACTAAAGAGGGAAAAACAAAAGAAGAAGAAAAAGAGAAAGTGGAAAAAGAAAAACAAGAAAAACAAGAATGGGAAATAAACAGGAAAAATGAATAAAAAGGAAAAAATAAAAAGAAGAAAAAGAAGTATGGGAAAAAACAGGAAAAACGAATAAAATGGAAAAATGAGAAAAATGAGAAAAACTACTAAAAAGGGGGAAAAAGAAAAAAGAGAAAGGGGAAAAAAGAAAAACAAGGGAAAAAATGGGAAATAACATGAAAAAAGAAAAAATGGGAAAAAAAGAAAAATGAGAAAAATGAGAATGGGAAAAATGAGAAAAATGAGAAAAACGACTAAACAGGGAGAAAACAAGAATGGGAAAAATATGGAAAAAAGAGAAAAGGGGGGAAAAGAAAAAAAAGGAAAAAATGGGAAATAACATGAAAAAAGAAAAAAATGGAAAAAAGAGAAAATGAGAAAAATGGGAAGAACGACTAAAGAGGGAAAAAACAAAAAAGAAATAGAAGGGGGAAAAAAGAAAAACAAGGGAAAGAAGAATGGGAAAAACGGGAAAAACAAATAACAGAAAAAAAGAAAAATGAGAAGTAAAAATGAAAAAAACGAGAAAAACGAGAAAAACGACTAAAAAGGGGGGAAATACAAACGGAGAAAAAGAAAAACAAGAAAAACAAGAATGGGAAAAAACAGGAAAAACGAATAAAATGGAAAAAAGAGAAAATGAGAAAAATGGGAAGAACGACTAAAGAGGGAAAAAAACAAAAAAGAAATAGAAGTGGAAAAAAGAAAAACAAGGGAAAGAAGAATGGGAAAAATGGGAAAAACAAATAACAGAAAAAAAGAAAAATGAGAAGTAAAAATGAAAAAAATGAGAAAAATGAGAAAAACGACTAAATAGGGGGGAAATGCAAAACGAGAAAAAGAAAAACAAGAAAAACAAGAATGGGAAAAAACAGGAAAAACGAATAAAATGGAAAAAAAGAAATACGAGAAAAATAAGAAGGGGAAAAATGATAAAAACTACCAAAGAAGGAAAAAACAAAAGCAGAAGAAAAAGAGAAAGTGGAACAAAGAAAAACAAGAAAAACAAGAATGGGAAAAAACAGGAAAAACGAATAAAATGGAAAAAAAGAAATACGAGAAAATTAAGAAGGGGAAAAATGATAAAAACGACCAAAGAAGGAAAAAACAAAAGCAGAAGAAAAAGAGAAAGTGGAACAAAGAAAAACAAGAAAAAGAAATATGGGAAAAAACAGGAAAGACGAATAAAATGGAAAAATGAGAAAAATGAGAAAAACTACTAAAAAGGGGAAAAAGAGAAAAAAGAGAAAGGGGGGAAAAGAAAAACAAGGGAAAAAATGGGAAATAACATGAAAAAAGAAAAAAAAGGGAAAAAAAGAAAAATGAGAAGAATGAGAATGGGAAAAATGAGAAAAATGAGAAAAATGAGAAAAACGACTAAAGAGGGAGAAAACAAGAATGGGAAAAATAGGATAAAAAGAGAAAAGGGGAAAAAAGAAAAACAAGGAATAAATGGGAAATAACATGAAAAAAGAAAAAAATGGAAAAAAGAGAAAATGAGAAAAATGGGAAGAACGACTAAAGAGGGAAAAAACAAAAAAGAAATAGAAGGGGGGAAAAAGAAAAACAAGGGAAAGAAGAATGGGAAAAACGGGAAAAACAAATAACAGAAAAAAAGAAAAATGAGAAGTGAAAATGAAAAAAACAGGAAAAAACGAGAAAAACAAATAACAGAAAAAAAGAAAAATGAGAAGTAAAAATGAGAAAAATGAGAAAAACGAGAAAAACGACTAAAAAGGGGGGAAATACAAAAGGAGAAAAAGAAAAACAAGAAAAACAAGAATGGGAAAAAACAGGAAAAACGAATAAAATGGAAAAAAAGAAATACGAGAGAAATAAGAAGGGGAAAATGATAAAAACGACTAAAGAGGGAAAAACAAAAGAAGAAGAAAAAGAGAAAGTGGAAAAAGAAAAACAAGAAAAACAAGAATGGGAAATAAACAGGAAAAACGAATAAAAAGGAAAAAGGAAAAAGAAGAAAAAGAAGTATGGGAAAAAACAGGAAAAACAAATAAAATGGAAAAATGAGAAAAATGAGAAAAACTACTAAAAAGGGGGAAAAAGAGAAAAAAGAGAAAGGGGGAAAAAGAAAAACAAGGAAAAAAATGGGAAATAACATGAAAAAAGAAAAAAATGGGGAAAAATGAGAAAAATGAGAAAAATGAGAATGGGAAAAATGAGAAAAATGAGAAAAACGACTAAAGAGGGAGAAAACAAGAATGGGAAAATTAGGGAAAAAAGAGAAAAGGGGAAAAAAGAAAAACAAGGAAAAAAATGGGAAATAACATGAAAAAAGAAAAAAAATGGAAAAAAGAGAAAATGAGAAAAATGGGAAGAACGACTAAAGAGGGAAAAAACAAAAAAGAAATAGAAGGGGGGAAAAAGAAAAACAAGGGAAAGAAGAATGGGAAAAACGGGAAAAACAAATAACAGAAAAAAAGAAAAATGAGAAGTAAAAATGAAAAAAATGAGAAAAACAAGAAAAACGACTAAAAGGGGGGGAAATAAAAAAGGAAAAAAGAAAAACAAGAAAAACAAGAATGGGAAAAAACAGGAAAAACGAATAAAATGGAAAAAAAGAAATACGAGAAAAATAAGAAGGGGAAAAATGATAAAAACGACCAAAGAAGGAAAAAACAAAAGCAGAAGAAAAAGAGAAAGTGGAACAAAGAAAAACAAGAAAAAGAAGTATGGGAAAAAACAGGAAAGACGAATAAAATGGAAAAATGAGAAAATTGAGAAAAACTACTAAAAAGGGGAAAAAGAGAAAAAAGAGAAAGGGGGGAAAAGAAAAACAAGGGAAAAAATGGGAAATAACATGTAAAAAGAAACAAAAGGGAAAAAAAGAAAAAAAAGGGAAAAAAAGAAAAATGAGAAAAATGAGAATGGGAAAAATGAGAAAAATGAGAAAAATGAGTAAAGAGGGAGAAAACAAGAATGGGAAAAATAGGGAAAAAAGAGAAAAGGGGAAAAAAGAAAAACAAGGAAAAAATGGGAAATAACATGAAAAAAGAAAAAAATGGAAAAAAGAGAAAATGAGAAAAATGGGAAGAACGACTAAAGAGGGGAAAAACAAAAAAGAAATAGAAGGGGGAAAAAAGAAAAACAAGGGAAAGAAGAATGGGAAAAACGGGAAAAACAAATAACAGAAAAAAAGAAAAATGAGAAGTAAAAATGAAAAAAACAGGAAAAAACGAGAAAAACAAATAACAGAAAAAAAAGAAAAATGAGAAGTAAAAATGAAAAAAATGGGAAAAACGAGAAAAACGACTAAAAAGGGGGGAAATACAAAATGAGAAAAAGAAAAACAAGAAAAACAAGAATTGGAAAAAACAGGAAAAACGAATAAAATGGAAAAAAAGAAATACGAGAGAAATAAGAAGGGGAAAATGATAAAAACGACTAAAGAGGGAAAAACAAAAGAAGAAGAAAAAGAGAAAGTGGAAAAAGAAAAACAAGAAAAACAAGAATGGGAAATAAACAGGAAAAACGAATAAAAAGGAAAAAGGAAAAAGAAGAAAAAGAAGTATGGGAAAAAACAGGAAAAACAAATAAAATGGAAAAATGAGAAAAATGAGAAAAACTACTAAAAAGGGGGAAAAAGAGAAAAAAGAGAAAGGGGGAAAAAGAAAAACAAGGAAAAAAATGGGAAATAACATGAAAAAAGAAAAAAATGGGGAAAAATGAGAAAAATGAGAAAAATGAGAATGGGAAAAATGAGAAAAATGAGAAAAACGACTAAAGAGGGAGAAAACAAGAATGGGAAAATTAGGGAAAAAAGAGAAAAGGGGAAAAAAGAAAAACAAGGAAAAAAATGGGAAATAACATGAAAAAAGAAAAAAAATGGAAAAAAGAGAAAATGAGAAAAATGGGAAGAACGACTAAAGAGGGAAAAAACAAAAAAGAAATAGAAGGGGGGAAAAAGAAAAACAAGGGAAAGAAGAATGGGAAAAACGGGAAAAACAAATAACAGAAAAAAAGAAAAATGAGAAGTAAAAATGAAAAAAATGAGAAAAACAAGAAAAACGACTAAAAGGGGGGGAAATAAAAAAGGAAAAAAGAAAAACAAGAAAAACAAGAATGGGAAAAAACAGGAAAAACGAATAAAATGGAAAAAAAGAAATACGAGAAAAATAAGAAGGGGAAAAATGATAAAAACGACCAAAGAAGGAAAAAACAAAAGCAGAAGAAAAAGAGAAAGTGGAACAAAGAAAAACAAGAAAAAGAAGTATGGGAAAAAACAGGAAAGACGAATAAAATGGAAAAATGAGAAAATTGAGAAAAACTACTAAAAAGGGGAAAAAGAGAAAAAAGAGAAAGGGGGGAAAAGAAAAACAAGGGAAAAAATGGGAAATAACATGTAAAAAGAAACAAAAGGGAAAAAAAGAAAAAAAAGGGAAAAAAAGAAAAATGAGAAAAATGAGAATGGGAAAAATGAGAAAAATGAGAAAAATGAGTAAAGAGGGAGAAAACAAGAATGGGAAAAATAGGGAAAAAAGAGAAAAGGGGAAAAAAGAAAAACAAGGAAAAAATGGGAAATAACATGAAAAAAGAAAAAAATGGAAAAAAGAGAAAATGAGAAAAATGGGAAGAACGACTAAAGAGGGGAAAAACAAAAAAGAAATAGAAGGGGGAAAAAAGAAAAACAAGGGAAAGAAGAATGGGAAAAACGGGAAAAACAAATAACAGAAAAAAAGAAAAATGAGAAGTAAAAATGAAAAAAACAGGAAAAAACGAGAAAAACAAATAACAGAAAAAAAAGAAAAATGAGAAGTAAAAATGAAAAAAATGGGAAAAACGAGAAAAACGACTAAAAAGGGGGGAAATACAAAATGAGAAAAAGAAAAACAAGAAAAACAAGAATTGGAAAAAACAGGAAAAACGAATAAAATGGAAAAAAAGAAATACGAGAGAAATAAGAAGGGGAAAATGATAAAAACGACTAAAGAGGGAAAAACAAAAGAAGAAGAAAAAGAGAAAGTGGAAAAAGAAAAACAAGAAAAACAAGAATGGGAAATAAACAGGAAAAATGAATAAAAAGGAAAAAATAAAAAGAAGAAAAAGAAGTATGGGAAAAAACAGGAAAAACGAATAAAATGGAAAAATGAGAAAAATGAGAAAAACTACTAAAAAGGGGGAAAAAGAGAAAAAAGAGAAAGGGGGAAAAAGAAAAACAAGGAAAAAAATGGGAAATAACATGAAAAAAGAAAAAAATGGGGAAAAAAGAAAAATGAGAAAAATGAGAATGGGAAAAATGAGAAAAATGAGAAAAACGACTAAAGAGGGAGAAAACAAGAATGGGAAAATTAGGGAAAAAAGAGAAAAGGGGAAAAAAGAAAAACAAGGAAAAAAATGGGAAATAACATGAAAAAAGAAAAAAATGGAAAAAAGAGAAAATGAGAAAAATGGGAAGAATGACTAAAGAGGGGAAAAACAAAAAAGAAATAGAAGGGGGAAAAAAGAAAAACAAGGGAAAGAAGAATGGGAAAAACGGGAAAAACAAATAACAGAAAAAAAGAAAAATGAGAAGTAAAAATGAAAAAAAATGAGAAAAACAAGAAAAACGAATAAAAGGAGGGGAAATAAAAAGGAAAAAAGAAAAACAAGAAAAACAAGAATGGGAAAAAACAGGAAAAACGAATAAAATGGAAAAAAAGAAATACGAGAAAAATAAGAAGGGGAAAAATGATAAAAACGACCAAAGAAGGAAAAAACAAAAGCAGAAGAAAAAGAGAAAGTGGAACAAAGAAAAACAAGAAAAAGAAGTATGGGAAAAAACAGGAAAGACGAATAAAATGGAAAAATGAGAAAATTGAGAAAAACTACTAAAAAGGGGAAAAAGAGAAAAAAGAGAAAGGGGGGAAAAGAAAAACAAGGGAAAAAATGGGAAATAACATGTAAAAAGAAAAAAAAGGGAAAAAAAGAAAAATGAGAAAAATGAGAATGGGAAAAATGAGAAAAATGAGAAAAATGAGTAAAGAGGGAGAAAACAAGAATGGGAAAAATAGGGAAAAAAGAGAAAAGGGGAAAAAAGAAAAACAAGGAAAAAATGGGAAATAACATGAAAAAAGAAAAAAATGGAAAAAAGAGAAAATGAGAAAAATGGGAAGAACGACTAAAGAGGGGAAAAACAAAAAAGAAATAGAAGGGGGAAAAAAGAAAAACAAGGGAAAGAAGAATGGGAAAAACGGGAAAAACAAATAACAGAAAAAAAGAAAAATGAGAAGTAAAAATGAAAAAAAATGAGAAAAAATGAGAAAAACAAGAAAAACGACTAAAAGGGGGGGAAATAAAAAAGGAGAAAAAGAAAAACAAGAAAAACAAGAATGGGAAAAAACAGGAAAAACGAATAAAATGGAAAAAAAGAAATACGAGAAAAATAAGAAGGGGAAAAATGATAAAAATGACCAAAGAAGGAAAAAACAAAAGCAGAAGAAAAAGAGAAAGTGGAACAAAGAAAAACAAGAAAAAGAAGTATGGGAAAAAACAGGAAAAACGAATAAAATGGAAAAATGAGAAAAATGAGAAAAACTACTAAAAAGGGGGAAAAAGAAAAAAGAGAAAGGGGAAAAAAGAAAAACAAGGGAAAAAATGGGAAATAACATGAAAAAAGAAAAAAATGGGGAAAAAAGAAAAATGAGAAAAATGAGAATGGGAAAAATGAGAAAAATGAGAAAAACGACTAAACAGGGAGAAAACAAGAATGGGAAAAATATGGAAAAAAGAGAAAAGGGGGAAAAAGAAAAAAAAGGAAAAAATGGGAAATAACATGAAAAAAGAAAAAAATGGAAAAAAGAGAAAATGAGAAAAATGGGAAGAACGACTAAAGAGGGAAAAAACAAAAAAGAAATAGAAGGGGGAAAAAAGAAAAACAAGGGAAAGAAGAATGGGAAAAACGGGAAAAACAAATAACAGAAAAAAAGAAAAATGAGAAGTAAAAATGAAAAAAACGAGAAAAACGAGAAAAACGACTAAAAAGGGGGGAAATACAAACGGAGAAAAAGAAAAACAAGAAAAACAAGAATGGGAAAAAACAGGAAAAACGAATAAAATGGAAAAAAGAGAAAATGAGAAAAATGGGAAGAACGACTAAAGAGGGAAAAAAACAAAAAAGAAATAGAAGTGGAAAAAAGAAAAACAAGGGAAAGAAGAATGGGAAAAATGGGAAAAACAAATAACAGAAAAAAAGAAAAATGAGAAGTAAAAATGAAAAAAACGAGAAAAATGAGAAAAACGACTAAATAGGGGGGAAATGCAAAACGAGAAAAAGAAAAACAAGAAAAACAAGAATGGGAAAAAACAGGAAAAACGAATAAAATGGAAAAAAAGAAATACGAGAAAAATAAGAAGGGGAAAAATGATAAAAACTACCAAAGAAGGAAAAAACAAAAGCAGAAGAAAAAGAGAAAGTGGAACAAAGAAAAACAAGAAAAACAAGAATGGGAAAAAACAGGAAAAACGAATAAAATGGAAAAAAAGAAATACGAGAAAAATAAGAAGGGGAAAAATGATAAAAACGACCAAAGAAGGAAAAAACAAAAGCAGAAGAAAAAGAGAAAGTGGAACAAAGAAAAACAAGAAAAAGAAATATGGGAAAAAACAGGAAAGACGAATAAAATGGAAAAATGAGAAAAATGAGAAAAACTACTAAAAAGGGGAAAAAGAGAAAAAAGAGAAAGGGGGGAAAAGAAAAACAAGGGAAAAAATGGGAAATAACATGAAAAAAGAAAAAAAAGGGAAAAAAAGAAAAATGAGAAGAATGAGAATGGGAAAAATGAGAAAAATGAGAAAAACGACTAAAGAGGGAGAAAACAAGAATGGGAAAAATAGGATAAAAAGAGAAAAGGGGAAAAAAGAAAAACAAGGAAAAAATGGGAAATAACATGAAAAAAGAAAAAAATGGAAAAAAGAGAAAATGAGAAAAATGGGAAGAACGACTAAAGAGGGAAAAAACAAAAAAGAAATAGAAGGGGGAAAAAAGAAAAACAAGGGAAAGAAGAATGGGAAAAACGGGAAAAACAAATAACAGAAAAAAAGAAAAATGAGAAGTGAAAATGAAAAAAACAGGAAAAAACGAGAAAAACAAATAACAGAAAAAAAGAAAAATGAGAAGTAAAAATGAGAAAAATGAGAAAAACGAGAAAAACGACTAAAAAGGGGGGAAATACAAAAGGAGAAAAAGAAAAACAAGAAAAACAAGAATGGGAAAAAACAGGAAAAACGAATAAAATGGAAAAAAAGAAATACGAGAGAAATAAGAAGGGGAAAATGATAAAAACGACTAAAGAGGGAAAAACAAAAGAAGAAGAAAAAGAGAAAGTGGAAAAAGAAAAACAAGAATAACAAGAATGGGAAATAAACAGGAAAAATGAATAAGAAGGAAAAAATAAAAAGAAGAAAAAGAAGTATGGGAAAAAACAGGAAAAACAAATAAAATGGAAAAATGAGAAAAATGAGAAAAACTACTAAAAAGGGGGAAAAAGAAAAAAGAGAAAGGGGAAAAAAGAAAAACAAGGGAAAAAATGGGAAATAACATGAAAAAAGAAAAAATGGGAAAAAAAGAAAAATGAGAAAAATGAGAATGGGAAAAATGAGAAAAATGAGAAAAACGACTAAACAGGGAGAAAACAAGAATGGGAAAAATATGGAAAAAAGAGAAAAGGGGGGAAAAGAAAAAAAAGGAAAAAATGGGAAATAACATGAAAAAAGAAAAAAATGGAAAAAAGAGAAAATGAGAAAAATGGGAAGAACGACTAAAGAGGGAAAAAACAAAAAAGAAATAGAAGGGGGAAAAAAGAAAAACAAGGGAAAGAAGAATGGGAAAAACGGGAAAAACAAATAACAGAAAAAAAGAAAAATGAGAAGTAAAAATGAAAAAAACGAGAAAAACGAGAAAAACGACTAAAAAGGGGGGAAATACAAACGGAGAAAAAGAAAAACAAGAAAAACAAGAATGGGAAAAAACAGGAAAAACGAATAAAATGGAAAAAAGAGAAAATGAGAAAAATGGGAAGAATGACTAAAGAGGGGAAAAACAAAAAAGAAATAGAAGGGGGAAAAAAGAAAAACAAGGGAAAGAAGAATGGGAAAAACGGGAAAAACAAATAACAGAAAAAAAGAAAAATGAGAAGTAAAAATGAAAAAAACGAGAAAAATGAGAAAAACGACTAAATAGGGGGGAAATGCAAAACGAGAAAAAGAAAAACAAGAAAAACAAGAATGGGAAAAAACAGGAAAAACGAATAAAATGGAAAAAAAGAAATACGAGAAAAATAAGAAGGGGAAAAATGATAAAAACGACCAAAGAAGGAAAAAACAAAAGCAGAAGAAAAAGAGAAAGTGGAACAAAGAAAAACAAGAAAAAGAAGTATGGGAAAAAACAGGAAAGACGAATAAAATGGAAAAATGAGAAAATTGAGAAAAACTACTAAAAAGGGGAAAAAGAGAAAAAAGAGAAAGGGGGGAAAAGAAAAACAAGGGAAAAAATGGGAAATAACATGTAAAAAGAAAAAAAAGGGAAAAAAAGAAAAATGAGAAAAATGAGAATGGGAAAAATGAGAAAAATGAGAAAAATGAGTAAAGAGGGAGAAAACAAGAATGGGAAAAATAGGGAAAAAAGAGAAAAGGGGAAAAAAGAAAAACAAGGAAAAAATGGGAAATAACATGAAAAAAGAAAAAAATGGAAAAAAGAGAAAATGAGAAAAATGGGAAGAACGACTAAAGAGGGGAAAAACAAAAAAGAAATAGAAGGGGGAAAAAAGAAAAACAAGGGAAAGAAGAATGGGAAAAACGGGAAAAACAAATAACAGAAAAAAAGAAAAATGAGAAGTAAAAATGAAAAAAAATGAGAAAAAATGAGAAAAACAAGAAAAACGACTAAAAGGGGGGGAAATAAAAAAGGAGAAAAAGAAAAACAAGAAAAACAAGAATGGGAAAAAACAGGAAAAACGAATAAAATGGAAAAAAAGAAATACGAGAAAAATAAGAAGGGGAAAAATGATAAAAATGACCAAAGAAGGAAAAAACAAAAGCAGAAGAAAAAGAGAAAGTGGAACAAAGAAAAACAAGAAAAAGAAGTATGGGAAAAAACAGGAAAAACGAATAAAATGGAAAAATGAGAAAAATGAGAAAAACTACTAAAAAGGGGGAAAAAGAAAAAAGAGAAAGGGGAAAAAAGAAAAACAAGGGAAAAAATGGGAAATAACATGAAAAAAGAAAAAAATGGGGAAAAAAGAAAAATGAGAAAAATGAGAATGGGAAAAATGAGAAAAATGAGAAAAATGAGTAAAGAGGGAGAAAACAAGAATGGGAAAAATAGGGAAAAAAGAGAAAAGGGGAAAAAAGAAAAACAAGGAAAAAATGGGAAATAACATGAAAAAAGAAAAAAATGGAAAAAAGAGAAAATGAGAAAAATGGGAAGAACGACTAAAGAGGGAAAAAACAAAAAAGAAATAGAAGGGGGAAAAAAGAAAAACAAGGGAAAGAAGAATGGGAAAAACGGGAAAAACAAATAACAGAAAAAAAGAAAAATGAGAAGTAAAAATGAAAAAAACGAGAAAAACGAGAAAAACGACTAAAAAGGGGGGAAATACAAACGGAGAAAAAGAAAAACAAGAAAAACAAGAATGGGAAAAAACAGGAAAAACGAATAAAATGGAAAAAAGAGAAAATGAGAAAAATGGGAAGAACGACTAAAGAGGGAAAAAAACAAAAAAGAAATAGAAGTGGAAAAAAGAAAAACAAGGGAAAGAAGAATGGGAAAAATGGGAAAAACAAATAACAGAAAAAAAGAAAAATGAGAAGTAAAAATGAAAAAAACGAGAAAAATGAGAAAAACGACTAAATAGGGGGGAAATGCAAAACGAGAAAAAGAAAAACAAGAAAAACAAGAATGGGAAAAAACAGGAAAAACGAATAAAATGGAAAAAAAGAAAAAGAAGAAAAAGAAGTATGAGAAAAAACAGGAAAAACGAATAAAATGTAAAAATGAGAAAAATGAGAAAAACTACTAAAAAGGGGGAAAATGAGAAAACAGAGAAAGGGGGAAAAGAAAAACAAGGGAAAAATGGGAAATAACATGAAAAAAGAAAAAAATGGGAAAAAAAGAAAAATGAGAAAAATGAGAATGGGAAAAATGAGAAAAATGAGAAAAACGACTAAAGAGGGAGAAAACAAGAATGGGAAAAATAGGGAAAAAAGAGAAAAGGGGAAAAAAGAAAAACAAGGAAAAAATGGGAAATAACATGAAAAAAGAAAAAAATGGAAAAAAGAGAAAATGAATAAAATGGGAAGAATGACTAAAGAGGGAAAAGACAAAAAAGAAATAGAAGGGGGAAAAAGAAAAACAAGGGAAAGAAGAATGGGAAAAACGGGAAAAACAAATAACAGAAAAAAAGAAAAATGAGAAATAAAAATGAAAAAAATGAGAAAAACGAGAAAAACGACTAAAAAGGGGGGAAATACAAAAGGAGAAAAAGAAAAACAAGAAAAACAAGAATGGGAAAAAACAGGAAAACGAATAAAATGGAAAAAAGAGAAAATGAGAAAAACTACTAAAAAGGGGAAAAAAGAGAAAAAAGAGAAAGGGGGAAAAAGAAAAACAAGGGAAAGAAGAATGGGAAAAACGGGAAAAACAAATAACAGAAAAAAAGAAAAATGAGAAGTAAAAAATGATAAAAACGACCAAAGAAGGAAAAAACAAAAGCAGAAGAAAAAGAGAAAGTGGAACAAAGAAAAACAAGAAAAAGAAGTATGGGAAAAAACAGGAAAGATGAATAAAATGGAAAAATGAGAAAAATGAGAAAAACTACTAAAAAGGGGAAAAAAGAGAAAAAAGAGAAAGGTGGAAAAAGAAAAACAAGGGAAAAAATGGGAAATAAAATGAAAAAAGAAAAAAATGGGGAAAAAAGAAAAATGAGAAAAATGAGAATGGGAAAAATGAGAAAAACGACTAAAGAGGGAGAAAACAAGAATGGGAAAAATAGGGAAAAAAGAGAAAAGGGGAAAAAAGAAAAACAAGGAAAAAATGGGAAATAACATGAAAAAAGAAAAAAATGGAAAAAAGAGAAAATGAGAAAACTAAAGAGGGAAAAAACAAAAAAGAAATAGAAGTGGAAAAAAGAAAAACAAGGGAAAGAAGAATGGGAAAAACGGGAAAAACAAATAACAGAAAAAAAGAAAAATGAGAAGTAAAAATGAAAAAAACGAGAAAAACGACTAAAAAGCGGGAAAATACAAAAGGAGAAAAAGAAAAACAAGAAAAACAAGAATGGGAAAAAACAGGAAAAACGAATAAAAAGGAAAAAAGAAAAAGAAGAAAAAGAAGTATGAGAAAAAACAGGAAAAACGAACAAAATGGAAAAATGAGAAAAATGAGAAAAACTACTAAAAATGGGAAGAACGACTAAAGAGGGAAAAAACAAAAAAGAAATAGAAGGGGGAAAAAAGAAAAACAAGGGAAAGAAGAATGGGAAAAAACGGGAAAAACAAATAACAGAAAAAAAGAAAAATGAGAAGTAAAAATGAAAAAAACGAGAAAAACGAGAAAAACGACTAAGAAGGGGGGAAATACAAAAGGAGAAAAAGAAAAACAAGAAAAACAAGAATGGGAAAAAACAGGAAAAACGAATAAAATGGAAAAAAGAAAAAATGAGAAAAATGGGAAGAACGACTAAAGAGGGAAAAAACAAAAAAGAAATAGAAGGGGGAAAAAAGAAAAACAAGGGAAAGAAGAATGGGAAAAAATGAGAAAAACAAATAACAGAAAAAAAGAAAAATGAGAAGTAAAAATGAAAAAAATGAGAAAAACGAGAAAAACGACTAAAAGGGGGGAAATACAAAAGGAGAAAAAGAAAAACAAGAAAAACAAGAATGGGAAAAAACAGGAAAAAAGAATAAAATGGAAAAAAGAAATACGAGAAAAATAAGAAGGGGAAAAATGATAAAAACGACCAAAGAAGGAAAAAACAAAAGCAGAAGAAAAAGAGAAAGCAGAACAAAGAAAAACAAGAAAAACAAGAATGGGAAATAAACAGGAAAAACGAATAAAAAGAAAAAAAGAAAAAGAAGAAAAAGAAGTATGGGAAAAAAACAGGAAAAACGAATAAAATGGAAAAATGAGAAAAATGAGAAAAACTACTAAAAAGGGGGATAAAGAGAAAAAAGAGAAAGGGGAAAAGAAAAACAAGGAAAAAAATGGGAAATAACATGAAAATAGAAAAAAATGGGAAAAAAAGAAAAATGAGAAAAAGGAGAATGGGAAAAATGAGAAAAATGAGAAAAACGACTAAAGATTGAGAAAACAAGAATGGGAAAATTAGAGAAAAAAGAGAAAAGTGGAAAAAAGAAAAACAAGGAAAAAAATGGGAAATAACATGAAAAAAGAAAAAAATGGAAAAAAGAGAAAATGAGAAAAATGGGAAGAACGACTAAAGAGGGAAAAAACAAAAAAGAAATAGAAGGGGGAAAAAGAAAAACAAGGGAAAGAAGAATGGGAAAAACGGGAAAAACAAATAACAGAAAAAAAGAAAAAAATGAAAAAAATGAAAAAAAATAAGGAAAACAAGAAAAACGACTAAAAGGGGGGGAAATAAAAAAGGAGAAAAAGAAAAACAAGAAAAACAAGAATGGGAAAAAACAGGAAAAACGAATAAAATGGAAAAAAAGAAATACGAGAAAAATAAGAAGGGGAAAAATGATAAAAACGACCAAAGAAGGAAAAAACAAAAGCAGAAGAAAAAGAGAAAGTGGAACAAAGAAAAACAAGAAAAAGAAGTATGGGAAAAAACAGGAAAGACGAATAAAATGGAAAAATGAGAAAAATGAGAAAAACTACTAAAAAGGGGAAAAAAGAGAAAAAAGAGAAAGGGGGGAAAGAAAAACAAGGGAAAAAATGGGAAATAACATGAAAAAAGAAAAAAAAAGGAAAAAAAGAAAAATGAGAAAAATGAGAATGGGAAAAATGAGAAAAATGAGAAAAACGACTAAAGAGGGAGAAAACAAGAATGGGAAAAATAGGGAAAAAAGAGAAAAGGGGAAAAAAGAAAAACAAGGAAAAAATGGGAAATAACATGAAAAAAGAAAAAAATGGAAAAAAGAGAAAATGAGAAAAATGGGAAGAACGACTAAAGAGGGAAAAAACAAAAAAGAAATAGAAGGGGAAAAAAGAAAAACAAGGGAAAGAAGAATGGGAAAAACGGGAAAAACAAATAACAGAAAAAAAGAAAAATGAGAAGTAAAAATGAAAAAAACGAGAAAAACGACTAAAAAGGGGGTTAATACAAACGGAGAAAAAGAAAAACAAGAAAAACAAGAATGGGAAAAAACAGGAAAGACGAATAAAATGGAAAAATGAGAAAATTGAGAAAAACTACTAAAAAGGGGGAAAAAGAGAAAAAAGAGAAAGGGGGAAAAAGAAAAACAAGGAAAAAAATGGGAAATAACATGAAAAAAGAAAAAAATGGGGAAAAAAGAAAAATGAGAAAAATGAGAATGGGAAAAATGAGAAAAATGAGAAAAACGACTAAAGAGGGAGAAAACAAGAATGGGAAAATTAGGGAAAAAAGAGAAAAGGGGAAAAAAGAAAAACAAGGAAAAAAATGGGAAATAACATGAAAAAAGAAAAAAATGGAAAAAAGAGAAAATGAGAAAAATGGGAAGAACGAATAAAGAGGGGAAAAACAAAAAAGAAATAGAAGGGGGAAAAAAGAAAAACAAGGGAAAGAAGAATGGGAAAAACGGGAAAAACAAATAACAGAAAAAAAGAAAAATGAGAAGTAAAAATGAAAAAAAATGAGAAAAACAAGAAAAACGAATAAAAGGAGGGGAAATAAAAAAGGAAAAAAGAAAAACAGGAAAAACAAGAATGGGAAAAAACAGGAAAAACGAATAAAATGGAAAAAAAGAAATACGAGAAAAATAAGAAGGGGAAAAATGATAAAAATGACCAAAGAAGGAAAAAACAAAAGCAGAAGAAAAAGAGAAAGCGGAACAAAGAAAACGAAGAAAAAGAAGTATGGGAAAAAACAGGAAAGACGAATAAAATGGAAAAATGAGAAAAATGAGAAAAACTACTAAAAACGGGAAAAAGAGAAAAAAGAGAAAGGGGGAAAAAGAAAAAGAAGGGAAAAAATGGGAAATAACATGAAAAAAGAAAAAAATGGGAAAAAAAGAAAAATGAGAAAAATGAGAATGGGAAAAATGAGAAAAATGAGAAAAACGACTAAAGAGGGAGAAAACAAGAATGGGAAAAATAGGGAAAAAAGAGAAATGGGGAAAAAAGAAAAACAAGGAAAAAATGGGAAATAACATGAAAAAAGAAAAAAATGGAAAAAAGAGAAAATGAGAAAATGGGAAGAATGACTAAAGAGGGAAAAAACAAAAAAGAAATAGAAGGGGGAAAAAGAAAAACAAGGGAAAGAAGAATGGGAAAAACGGGAAAAACAAATAACAGAAAAAAAGAAAAATGAGAAGTAAAAATGAAAAAAACAGGAAAAAATGAGAAAAACAAATAACAGAAAAAAAGAAAAATGAGAAGTAAAAATGAAAAAAATGAGAAAAATGAGAAAAACGACTAAAAGGGGGGAAATACAAAAGGAGAAAAAGAAAAACAAGAAAAACAAGAATGGGAAAAAACAGGAAAAACGAATAAAATGGAAAAAAAGAAATACGAGAGAAATAAGAAGGGGAAAATGATAAAAACGACTAAAGAGGGAAAAACAAAAGAAGAAGAAAAAGAGAAAGTGGAAAAAGAAAAACAAGAAAAACAAGAATGGGAAATAAACAGGAAAAATTAATAAAAAGGAAAAAATAAAAAGAAGAAAAAGAAGTATGGGAAAAAACAGGAAAAACGAATAAAAAAAGAAAAAAATGGGGAAAAAAGAAAAATGAGAAAAATGAGAATGGGAAATATTAGAAAAATGAGAAAAACGACTAAAGAGGGAGAAAACAAGAATGGGAAAATTAGGGAAAAAAGAGAAAAGGGGAAAAAAGAAAAACAAGGAAAAAAATGGGAAATAACATGAAAAAAGAAAAAAATGGAAAAAAGAGAAAATGAGAAAAATGGGAAGAACGACTAAAGAGGGGAAAAACAAAAAAGAAATAGAAGGGGGGAAAAAGAAAAACAAGGGAAAGAAGAATGGGAAAAACGGGAAAAACAAAATGGGGAAAAAAGAAAAATGAGATAAATGAGAATGGGAAAAATGAGAAAAATGAGAAAAACGACTAAAAAGGGAGAAAACAAGAATGGGAAAAATAGGGAAAAAAGAGAAAAATGGGAAAAATGAGATATAGGACTAAAAAGAGAAAAAAACAAAAAAGGAAGAAAAATTGAACTGGAAAAAAGAAAGAAGAAAAACAAGAACAGGAAAAAACTGGAAAAACGAATAAAATAGAATAAAAAGAAAAACAAGAAAAACGAAAAAGAGGAAAAATGAGAAAAACGACTTAAAAGGGAGAAAACAAAAAAGAAGAAAAAGAGAAGGTGGAAAAATAGAAAAACAAGGAAGACAAGAATGGGAAAAACCGGATAAAAGGAATAAAATGGAAAAAAGAGGAAAAGGAGAAAAATGAGAAGGGGAAAATGAGAAAAACAAGAAAAACAAGAATGGGGAAAAAACAGGAAACAGGAATAAAATGGAAAAAAGAGAAAAATGAGAAAAATGAGAAAAACGACTAAAGAGGGAAAAAACAAAAGAAGGAAAAGAGAAAGTGGAAAAAAGAAAAACAAGGAAGAAGAGAATGGGAAAAAATAAAACAGAGAAAAAAGAGAAAAGGGGAAAAAAGAAAAACAAGGAAAACAGGAATGGGGAAAAACGGTAAAAACAAATAAAATAGAAAAAAAGAAAAACGAGAAAAACGAGAAAAACGACTAAAGATGGAAAAAACAAAAGAGAAAGAGAAGGGGGAAAAAAGAAAAACAAGGGGAAGAAGAATGGGAAACAACGGGAAAAACAAATAAAACAGAAAAAAGAAAAATGAGAAGTAAAAATGAAAAAAACGAGAAAAACGACTAAAAAGGGGGGGAAAGAAAAAGGGAGATAAAAGAAAAACAAGAAAAACAAGAATGGGAAAAAACAGGAAACATGAATGAAATGGAAAAAAAGAAAAATGAGAAAAATGAGAATGGGAAAAATGAGAAAAATGAGAAAAACGAATAAAGAGGGGAAAAACAAAAGAAGAAAAATGAAAGTGGAAAAAAAGTGGAAAAAAAGAAAAACAAGGAAGACAAGAATGGGAAAAAATGGGAAAAACGAATAAAAAAGGGGAAAAATGAGAAAAGAGAAAAACAACTAAAAAGGGGAATAAGGAGAAAAAAGAGAAAAGGGAAAAAAGAAAAACAAGGAAAAAAATGGGAAATAAAATGAAAAAAGAAAAAAATGGGGAAAAAAGAAAAATGAGAAAGAATGGGAAAAATGAGAAAAATGAGAAAAATGACTAAAAAGGGAGAAAACAAGAATGGGGAAAATAGGGAAAAAAGAGAAAAATGAGAAAAATGAGAAATAGGACTAAAAAGGGAAAAAACAAAAAAGGGAGAAAAATTGAACTGGAAAAAAGAAAGAAGAAAAACAAGAACGGGAAAAAACTGGAAAAAGGAATAAAAGAGAAAAAGGAGAAAAAGGAGAAGGGGGAAAATGAGAAAAACGAGAAAAACTACTAAAAAGGGAAAAAAGAGAAATGAGAAAAATGAGAAAAACTACTAAAAAGGGGAAAAAAGAAAAAAGAGAAAGGGGAAAAAAGAAAAACAAGGAAAAAATGGGAAATAACATGAAAAAAGAAAAAAATGGGAAAAAAAAAATGAGAAAAATGAGAATGGGAAAAATGAGAAAAACGAGAAAAACGACTAAAGAGGGAGAAAACAAAAAAGAAATAGAAGAGGGAAAAAAGAAAAACAAGGGAAAGAAGAATTGGAAAAAACGGGAAAAACAAATAAAACAGAAAAAAAGAAAAATGAGAAGTAAATATGAAAAAACGAGAAAAACGAGAAAAACGACTAAAAAGGGGGGAAAATAAAAAATTAAACGAATTAAATGGAAATAATTAGAAAAATTCAAAAAATTAGAATGGGAAAAAGAAAAAACAAAAGAAGAAGAAAAAGAGAAAGTGGAACAAAGAAAACCAAGAAAAACAAGAATGGGGACGGACTCCAAGCCTGGCTGGCAGCTCGACAAGTCAGAGTTTCTCAGAGCTCTGAGCTCTGAGACCTGGCTAACTTTCTATCTTGTTTGCAGGGGTCTACGGACCACTGAAGTTTCCCCCTGGAGAAGGGGGAACCAGAAGATTGCTCACAGAGCCATTGGAATTGCTCACTCCTGTTTTTCTTTGTTGTTTCCACCGCGGAGAAGAACGGGGGTTGCAATGAAATGGCCGAAAGAGGATTCTAGCTCTGCAGAGAACAGTAAGTCTCTTGGGAGACACAAGAGTGACAGCCAGCTTTTAGATCACCTTATATTAGTTTTCTTTTTAGATTAGTACATTTTTATTATTCTAAAATTTATCTTTGGACTTCGTTCGTTCAAGGTGTTGGCTAATTTTGTGTTTTCTTTGCTATAATTAATTTTGGTGGAAGTTTGATAGATTTTATTTTGGCAACATAGTGAACAAGTTTTGTATTTTTCTGCCTTTCTTTTGTATCAGAGAAATTGGGACTTAAGAGACTTTGTTGGTATTTCTCACTCGACAAACTTACTGACTTTTGAGAAATTGTTTGTTTGGGTTAAGCGGCTTGCAGCCTGAAGAATAAAGAAGAATAAAGAATAAAGTGTGGAGAGTGTGTGCCTCTCTATCTTTTTTTTTTTCTCCTTTTCTATTTTTTTTTAGAAAGGACTATTTTTCATTTGGAATATACTTTCATCTTTCCCTTTACAAACTGTTTGAAATACTGCTCTGTGGAATTTTTTCATCTCTTACTTTAAAAGCTTTTCTTACTTAAAGAAATAGACATTATTGATAAATAATAGAACAGCTGTTCCTTGCTCCCTGAGAAATTTTTTTTGTTTTGTCTACGGCAGTTGATTACGCTTTGAACAATAAATAATGGCCTATCTCACAGTACTTCAGGATTTTAAGGAAGAAACCAGCAAAAATTTTTTGCAAATTAAGAAATCCATAGAACGTATATTAATAATTTTGGTGGCTCAGGAACAGAAGGTACAAGGGACAGATTTAGAAACAGAGGAAAGATCTTTCGAACCAGTAGAGAAACAGGGAAAGAGGACTTTGAATGTATTGGTACAGAAGAAGATTATGATATCTTACAGGAAGTGGTCTATTAAATGTTTGGGCATAAATACATTGTGGCAGCTGAGACAGGAAGATTTTAATATGCAAATTGATAGATATGGCAAAATAAACATTTTGATATCCCACATGAGTTACAGAAATAAACAAGTTGCATATTGTGATATTGGCATAACCTAAACAGGAGATTTATTGATATTGATTTGGAATGCAAGGTGAATGAAAATGTGGATTTGGTATTGTACACAGAGTAAGCACAGATATGAGAAATATACAGATGCATAAAAACATGATATTTTAAGTGTAAGATACAAGATTATAAATAAATATGTTGATATTATATATTACTCTTTCTGGAGACACATTTATGAGAAGACAATGAGATGATGAGATGGAATTAGAATGTAGGTTATTACAAGAATATGTTGTATGTATTAGGTTATATGTTATGTTAGGTTTTGTATTTTTGCTATATTATGTATTATGTTATGTAATATGTTAGATTATGTATTAATGGAATATATAGTCATAACATGAACAGAATATACTGTATTTTATTAGACGTAGATAAGGCCTTTATTTGCTATACTAATTGGACTTTATTGAAGATATAAATATAGATGTAAAAATGGAAAGAGCAAATGGAAAACATTTAATTGATGCAACAACGAACATTTGATTACTATTCTAAGGAGTAGAAACCAGAGATGGATTGTTGGAAGATATCAAGAAAGGCGAAACCTATATGAAGAACAGAAGATTGGATTAGAGAAATCAAAGGGTATATGACAAAGAAAAGTTTCTGTGTATTGTATTAAGGACTAACATTTAAAGTTAATTGTTGTACTTAAAGTTCAAGGATAAATTGGAGGACATCTATTTTCTATATTTTTTCTTGTTTGTTATTTTTTGACTTCACTTTTTCTTTTCCCTTTTCTTACTTTGTATTTCTATTTCTTTTCTTTTGTATTAGCTTTTAATGTGTATTTTAAAATTAATAAAACTTATAAAAAGAAAAAAGAAAAACAAGAATGGGAAAAAACAGGAAAAATGAATAAAATGGAAAAAAAGAAATACGAGAAAAATAAGAAGGGGAAAAATGATAAAAACGACCAAAGAAGGAAAAAACAAAAGAAGAAAAAGAGAAAGTGGAACAAAGAAAAACAAGAAAAAGAAGTATGGGAAAAAACAGGAAAGACGAATAAAATGGAAAAATGAGAAAATTGAGAAAAACTACTAAAAAGGGGAAAAAGAGAAAAAAGAGAAAGGGGGGAAAAGAAAAACAAGGGAAAAAATGGGAAATAACATGAAAAAAGAAAAAAAAGGGAAAAAAAGAAAAATGAGAAAAATGAGAATGGGAAAAATGAGAAAAATGAGAAAAACGACTAAAGAGGGAGAAAACAAGAATGGGAAAAATAGGGAAAAAAGAGAAAAGGGGAAAAAAGAAAAACAAGGAAAAAAATGGGAAATAACATGAAAAAAGAAAAAAATGGAAAAAAGAGAAAATGAGAAAAATGGGAAGAACGACTAAAGAGGGAAAAAACAAAAAAGAAATAGAAGGGGGAAAAAAGAAAAACAAGGGAAAGAAGAATGGGAAAAACGGGAAAAACAAATAACAGAAAAAAAGAAAAATGAGAAAAACAAGAAAAACGACTAAAAGGGGGGGAAATAAAAAAGGAGAAAAAGAAAAACAAGAAAAACAAGAATGGGAAAAAACAGGAAAAACGAATAAAATAAAAAAAAGAGAAAATGAGAAAAATGGGAAGAACGACTAAAGAGGGAAAAAACAAAAAAGAAATAGAAGTGGAAAAAAGAAAAACAAGGGAAAGAAGAATGGGAAAAACGGGAAAAACAAATAACAGAAAAAAAGAAAAATGAGAAGTAAAAATGAAAAAAAATGAGAAAGACAAGAAAAACGACTAAAAGGGGGGGAAATAAAAAAGGAGAAAAAGAAAAACAAGAAAAACAAGAATGGGAAAAAACAGGAAAAACGAATAAAATGGAAAAAAAGAAATACGAGAAAAATAAGAAGGGGAAAAATGATAAAAACGACCAAAGAAGGAAAAAACAAAAGCAGAAGAAAAAGAGAAAGTGGAACAAAGAAAAACAAGAAAAAGAAGTATGGGAAAAAACAGGAAAGATGAATAAAATGGAAAAATGAGAAAAATGAGAAAAACTACTAAAAAGGGGAAAAAAGAGAAAAAAGAGAAAGGTGGAAAAAGAAAAACAAGGGAAAAAATGGGAAATAAAATGAAAAAAGAAAAAAATGGGGAAAAAAGAAAAATGAGAAAAATGAGAATGGGAAAAATGAGAAAAACGACTAAAGAGGGAGAAAACAAGAATGGGAAAAATAGGGAAAAAAGAGAAAAGGGGAAAAAAGAAAAACAAGGAAAAAATGGGAAATAACATGAAAAAAGAAAAAAATGGAAAAAAGAGAAAATGAGAAAACTAAAGAGGGAAAAAACAAAAAAGAAATAGAAGTGGAAAAAAGAAAAACAAGGGAAAGAAGAATGGGAAAAACGGGAAAAACAAATAACAGAAAAAAAGAAAAATGAGAAGTAAAAATGAAAAAAACGAGAAAAACGACTAAAAAGCGGGAAAATACAAAAGGAGAAAAAGAAAAACAAGAAAAACAAGAATGGGAAAAAACAGGAAAAACGAATAAAAAGGAAAAAAGAAAAAGAAGAAAAAGAAGTATGAGAAAAAACAGGAAAAACGAACAAAATGGAAAAATGAGAAAAATGAGAAAAACTACTAAAAATGGGAAGAACGACTAAAGAGGGAAAAAACAAAAAAGAAATAGAAGGGGGAAAAAAGAAAAACAAGGGAAAGAAGAATGGGAAAAAACGGGAAAAACAAATAACAGAAAAAAAGAAAAATGAGAAGTAAAAATGAAAAAAACGAGAAAAACGAGAAAAACGACTAAGAAGGGGGGAAATACAAAAGGAGAAAAAGAAAAACAAGAAAAACAAGAATGGGAAAAAACAGGAAAAACGAATAAAATGGAAAAAAGAAAAAATGAGAAAAATGGGAAGAACGACTAAAGAGGGAAAAAACAAAAAAGAAATAGAAGGGGGAAAAAAGAAAAACAAGGGAAAGAAGAATGGGAAAAAATGAGAAAAACAAATAACAGAAAAAAAGAAAAATGAGAAGTAAAAATGAAAAAAATGAGAAAAACGAGAAAAACGACTAAAAGGGGGGAAATACAAAAGGAGAAAAAGAAAAACAAGAAAAACAAGAATGGGAAAAAACAGGAAAAAAGAATAAAATGGAAAAAAGAAATACGAGAAAAATAAGAAGGGGAAAAATGATAAAAACGACCAAAGAAGGAAAAAACAAAAGCAGAAGAAAAAGAGAAAGCAGAACAAAGAAAAACAAGAAAAACAAGAATGGGAAATAAACAGGAAAAACGAATAAAAAGAAAAAAAGAAAAAGAAGAAAAAGAAGTATGGGAAAAAAACAGGAAAAACGAATAAAATGGAAAAATGAGAAAAATGAGAAAAACTACTAAAAAGGGGGATAAAGAGAAAAAAGAGAAAGGGGAAAAGAAAAACAAGGAAAAAAATGGGAAATAACATGAAAATAGAAAAAAATGGGAAAAAAAGAAAAATGAGAAAAAGGAGAATGGGAAAAATGAGAAAAATGAGAAAAACGACTAAAGATTGAGAAAACAAGAATGGGAAAATTAGAGAAAAAAGAGAAAAGTGGAAAAAAGAAAAACAAGGAAAAAAATGGGAAATAACATGAAAAAAGAAAAAAATGGAAAAAAGAGAAAATGAGAAAAATGGGAAGAACGACTAAAGAGGGAAAAAACAAAAAAGAAATAGAAGGGGGAAAAAGAAAAACAAGGGAAAGAAGAATGGGAAAAACGGGAAAAACAAATAACAGAAAAAAAGAAAAAAATGAAAAAAATGAAAAAAAATAAGGAAAACAAGAAAAACGACTAAAAGGGGGGGAAATAAAAAAGGAGAAAAAGAAAAACAAGAAAAACAAGAATGGGAAAAAACAGGAAAAACGAATAAAATGGAAAAAAAGAAATACGAGAAAAATAAGAAGGGGAAAAATGATAAAAACGACCAAAGAAGGAAAAAACAAAAGCAGAAGAAAAAGAGAAAGTGGAACAAAGAAAAACAAGAAAAAGAAGTATGGGAAAAAACAGGAAAGACGAATAAAATGGAAAAATGAGAAAAATGAGAAAAACTACTAAAAAGGGGAAAAAAGAGAAAAAAGAGAAAGGGGGGAAAGAAAAACAAGGGAAAAAATGGGAAATAACATGAAAAAAGAAAAAAAAAGGAAAAAAAGAAAAATGAGAAAAATGAGAATGGGAAAAATGAGAAAAATGAGAAAAACGACTAAAGAGGGAGAAAACAAGAATGGGAAAAATAGGGAAAAAAGAGAAAAGGGGAAAAAAGAAAAACAAGGAAAAAATGGGAAATAACATGAAAAAAGAAAAAAATGGAAAAAAGAGAAAATGAGAAAAATGGGAAGAACGACTAAAGAGGGAAAAAACAAAAAAGAAATAGAAGGGGAAAAAAGAAAAACAAGGGAAAGAAGAATGGGAAAAACGGGAAAAACAAATAACAGAAAAAAAGAAAAATGAGAAGTAAAAATGAAAAAAACGAGAAAAACGACTAAAAAGGGGGTTAATACAAACGGAGAAAAAGAAAAACAAGAAAAACAAGAATGGGAAAAAACAGGAAAGACGAATAAAATGGAAAAATGAGAAAATTGAGAAAAACTACTAAAAAGGGGAAAAAGAGAAAAAAGAGAAAGGGGGGAAAAGAAAAACAAGGGAAAAAATGGGAAATAACATGAAAAAAGAAAAAAAAGGGAAAAAAAGAAAAATGAGAAAAATGAGAATGGGAAAAATGAGAAAAATGAGAAAAACGACTAAAGAGGGAGAAAACAAGAATGTGAAAAATAGGGAAAAAAGAGAAAAGGGGAAAAAAGAAAGACAAGGAAAAAATGGGAAATAACATGAAAAAAGAAAAAAATGGAAAAAAGAGAAAATGAGAAAAATGGGAAGAACGACTAAAGAGGGAAAAAACAAAAAAGAAATAGAAGGGGGAAAAAAGAAAAACAAGGGAAAGAAGAATGGGAAAAACGGGAAAAACAAATAACAGAAAAAAAGAAAAATGAGAAGTGAAAATGAAAATGAAAAAAACAGGAAAAAACGAGAAAAACAAATAACAGAAAAAAAAGAAAAATGAGAAGTAAAAATGAAAAAAATGAGAAAAACGAGAAAAACGACTAAAAAGGGGGGAAATACAAAAAGAGAAAAAGAAAAACAAGAAAAACAAGAATGGGAAAAAACAGGAAAAACGAATAAAATGAAAAAAAAGAAATACGAGAGAAATAAGAAGGGGAAAATGATAAAAACGACTAAAGAGGGAAAAACAAAAGAAGAAGAAAAAGAGAAAGTGGAAAAAGAAAAACAAGAAAAACAAGAATGGGAAATAAACAGGAAAAATGAATAAAAAGGAAAAAATAAAAAGAAGAAAAAGAAGTATGGGAAAAAACAGGAAAAACGAATAAAATGGAAAAATGAGAAAAATGAGAAAAACTACTAAAAAGGGCGAAAAAGAGAAAAAAGAGAAAGGAGGAAAAAGAAAAACAAGGAAAAAAATGGGAAATAACATGAAAAAAGAAAAAAAAGGGAAAAAAAGAAAAATGAGAAAAATGAGAATGGGAAAAATGAGAAAAATGAGAAAAACGACTAAAGAGGGAGAAAACAAGAATGGGAAAAATAGGGAAAAAAGAGAAAAGGGGAAAAAAGAAAAACAAGGAAAAAATGGGGAATAACATGAAAAAAGAAAAAAATGGAAAAAAGAGAAAATGAGAAAAATGGGAAGAACGACTAAAGAGGGAAAAAACAAAAAAGAAATAGAAGGGGGAAAAAAGAAAAACAAGGGAAAGAAGAATGGGAAAAAAGGGAAAAACAAATAACAGAAAAAAAGAAAAATGAGAAGTAAAAATGAAAAAAACAGGAAAAAACGAGAAAAACAAATAACAGAAAAAAAAAGAAAAATGAGAAGTAAAAATGAAAAATATGAGAAAAACGAGAAAAACAACTAAAAAGGGGGGAAATACAAAAGGAGAAAAAGAAAAACAAGAAAAACAAGAATGGGAAAAAACAGGAAAAACGAATAAATTGGAAAAAAAGAAATACGAGAGAAATAAGAAGGGGAAAATGATAAAAACGACTAAAGAGGGAAAAACAAAAGAAGAAGAAAAAGAGAAAGTGGAAAAAGAAAAACAAGAAAAATAAGAATGGGAAATAAACAGGAAAAATGAATAAAAAGGAAAAAATAAAAAGAAGAAAAAGAAGTATGGGAAAAAACAGGAAAAACGAATAAAATGGAAAAATGAGAAAAATGAGAAAAACTACTAAAAAGGGGGAAAAAGAAAAAAGAGAAAGGGGGAAAAAGAAAAACAAGGGAAAAAATGGGAAATAACATGAAAAAAGAAAAAAATGGGAAAAAAAGAAAAATGAGAAAAATGAGAATGGGAAAAATGAGAAAAATGAGAAAAACGACTAAACAGGGAGAAAACAAGAATGGGAAAAATATGGAAAAAAGAGAAAAGAGGAAAAAAGAAAAACAAGGAAAAAATGGGAAATAACATGAAAAGAGAAAAAAATGGAAAAAAGAGAAAATTGAGAAAAATGGGAAGAACGACTAAAGAGGGAAAAAACAAAAAAGAAATAGAAGGGGAAAAAAGAAAAACAAGGGAAAGAAGAATGGGAAAAACGGGAAAAACAAATAACAGAAAAAAAGAAAAATGAGAAGTAAAAATGAAAAAAACGAGAAAAACGACTAAAAAGGGGGTTAATACAAACGGAGAAAAAGAAAAACAAGAAAAACAAGAATGGGAAAAAACAGGAAAAACGAATAAAATGGAAAAAAGAGAAAATGAGAAAAATGGGAAGAACGACTAAAGAGGGAAAAAACAAAAAAGAAATAGAAGTGGAAAAAAGAAAAACAAGGGAAAGAATGGGAAAAACGGGAAAAACAAATAACAGAAAAAATGAAAAATGAGAAGTAAAAATGAAAAAAACGAGAAGAACGAGAAGAACGACTAAAAAGGGGGGAAATACAAAAGGAGAAAAAGAAAAACAAGAAAAACAAGAATGGGAAAAAACAGGAAAAACGAATAAAATGGAAAAAAGAAAAAGAAGAAAAAGAAGTATGAGAAAAAACAGGAAAAACGAATAAAATGGAAAAATGAGAAAAATGAGAAAAACTACTAAAAAGGGGAAAAAAGAGAAAAAAGAGAAAGGGGGAAAAAGAAAAACAAGGGAAAAAATGGGAAATAACATGAAAAAAGAAAAAAAATGGGAAAAAAAGAAAAATGAGAAAAATGAGAATGGGAAAAATGAGAAAAATGAGAAAAACGACTAAACAGGGAGAAAACAAGAATGGGAAAAATATGGAAAAAAGAGAAAAGGGGGGAAAAGAAAAACAAGAATGGGAAAAAACAGGAAAAATGAATAAACTGGAAAAAAGAAAAATGAGAAAAATGAAAAAACGACTAAAGAGGGAAAAAATCAAAGAACAAAAAGAGAAGGTGGAACAAAGAAAAACAAGAAAAACAAGAATGGGAAATAAACAGGAAAAACGAATAAAAAGGAAAAAAGAAAAACAAGAAAAAGAAGTATGGGAAAAAACAGGAAAACCGAATAAAATGGAAAAAAAGAAAAATGAGAAAAATGAGAAAAACTACTAAAAAGAGGAGAAAAGAGAAAAAAGAGAAAGGGGAAAAAAGAAAAACAAGGGAAAAAATGGGAAATAACATGAAAAAAGAGAAAAATGGAAAAATGAGAAAAATGGGAAAAATGGGAAGAACGACTAAAGAGGGAAAAAACAAAAAAGAAATAGAAGGGGAAAAAAGAAAAACAAGGGAAAGAAGAATGGGAAAAACGGGGAAAACAAATAACAGAAAAAAAGAAAAATGAGAAGTAAAAATGAAAAAAACGAGAAAAACGAGAAAAACGACTAAACAGGGGGGAAATGCAAAAGGAGAAAAAGAAAAACAAGAAAAACAAGTATGGGAAAAAACAGGAAAAACGAATAAAATGGAAAAAAAGAAATACGAGAAAAATAAGAAGGGGAAAAATGATAAAAACGACCAAAGAAGGAAAAAACAAAAGCAGAAGAAAAAGAGAAAGTGGAACAAAGAAAAACAAGAAAAACAAGAATGGGAAAAAACAGGAAAAACGAATAAAATGGAAAAAAAGAAATACGAAAAAAATAAGAAGGGGAAAAATGATAAAAACGACCAAAGAAGGAAAAAACAAAAGCAGAAGAAAAAGAGAAAGTGGAACAAAGAAAAACAAGAAAAAGAAGTATGGGAAAAAACAGGAAAAATGAATAAAATGGAAAAAAAGAAATACGAGAAAAATAAGAAGGGGAAAAATGATAAAAACGACCAAAGAAGGAAAAAACAAAAGCAGAAGAAAAAGAGAAAGTGGAACAAAGAAAAACAAGAAAAACAAGAATGGGAAAAAACAGGAAAAACGAATAAAATGGAAAAAAAGAAATACGAAAAAAATAAGAAGGGGAAAAATGATAAAAACGACCAAAGAAGGAAAAAACAAAAGCAGAAGAAAAAGAGAAAGTGGAACAAAGAAAAACAAGAAAAAGAAGTATGGGAAAAAACAGGAAAGACGAATAAAATGGAAAAATGAGAAAATTGAGAAAAACTACTAAAAAGGGGAAAAAGAGAAAAAAGAGAAAGGGGGAAAAAGAAAAACAAGGGAAAAAATGGGAAATAACATGAAAAAAGAAAAAAAGGGAAAAAAAGAAAAATGAGAAAAATGAGAATGGGAAAAATGAGAAAAATGAGAAAAACGACTAAAGAGGGAGAAAACAAGAATGTGAAAAATAGGGAAAAAAGAGAAAAGGGGAAAAAAGAAAAACAAGGAAAAAATGGGAAATAACATGAAAAAAGAAAAAAATGGAAAAAAGAGAAAATGAGAAAAATGGGAAGAACGACTAAAGAGGGAAAAAACAAAAAAGAAATAGAAGGGGGAAAAAAGAAAAACAAGGGAAAGAAGAATGGGAAAAAAGGGAAAAACAAATAACAGAAAAAAAGAAAAATGAGAAGTAAAAATGAAAAAAACAGGAAAAAACGAGAAAAACAAATAACAGAAAAAAAAGAAAAATGAGAAGTAAAAATGAAAAAAATGAGAAAAACGAGAAAAACGACTAAAAAGGGGGGAAATACAAAAGGAGAAAAAGAAAAACAAGAAAAACAAGAATGGGAAAAAACAGGAAAAACGAATAAAATGAAAAAAAAGAAATACGAGAGAAATAAGAAGGGGAAAATGATAAAAACGACTAAAGAGGGAAAAACAAAAGAAGAAGAAAAAGAGAAAGTGGAAAAAGAAAAACAAGAAAAACAACTAAAGAACGACTAAAGAGGGAAAAAACAAAAAAGAAATAGAAGGGAAAAAGAAAAACAAGGGAAAGAAGAATGGGAAAAATGGGAAAAACAAATAACAGAAAAAAAGAAAAATGAAAAGTAAAAATGAAAAAAATGTGTAAAACGAGAAAAACAACTAAAAAGGGGGGAAATACAAAAGGAGAAAAAGAAAAACAAGAAAAACAAGAATGGGAAAAAACAGGAAAAACGAATAAAATGGAAAAAAGAGAAAATGAGAAAAATGGGAAGAACGACTAAAGAGGGAAAAAACAAAAAAGAAATAGAAGTGGAAAAAAGAAAAACAAGGGAAAGAAGAATGGGAAAAACGGGAAAAACAAATAACAGAAAAAAAGAAAAATGAGAAGTAAAAATGAAAAAAACGAGAAAAACGACTAAAAAGCGGGAAAATACAAAAGGAGAAAAAGAAAAACAAGAAAAACAAGAATGGGAAAAAACAGGAAAAACGAATAAAAAGGAAAAAAGAAAAAGAAGAAAAAGAAGTATGAGAAAAAACAGGAAAAACGAACAAAATGGAAAAATGAGAAAAATGAGAAAAACTACTAAAAAGGGGGAAAAAGAGAAAAAAGAGAAAGGGGGAAAAAGAAAAACAAGGAAAAAAATGGGAAATAACATGAAAAAAGAAAAAAATGGGAAAAAAAAGAAAAATGAGAAAAATGAGTATGGGAAAAATGAGAAAAATGAGAAAAACAACTAAAGAGGGAGAAAACAAGAATGGGAAAAATAGGGAAAAAAGAGAAAAGGGGAAAAAAGAAAAAGAACGAAAAAATGGGAAATAACAAGAAAAAAGAAAAAAATGGAAAAAAGAGAAAATGAGAAAAATGGGAAGAACGACTAAAGAGGGAAAAAACAAAAAAGAAATAGAAGGGGGAAAAAGAAAAACAAGGCAAAGAAGAATGGGAAAAACGGGAAAAACAAATAACAGAAAAAAAGAAAAATGAGAAGTAAAAATGAAAAAAAATGAGAAAAACAAGAAAAACGACTAAAAGGGGGGGAAATAAAAAAGGAGAAAAAGAAAAACAAGAAAAACAAGAATGGGCAAAAACAGGAAAAATGAATAAAATGGAAAAAAAGAAATACGAGAAAAATAAGAAGGGGAAAAATGATAAAAACGACCAAAGAAGGAAAAAACAAAAGCAGAAGAAAAAGAGAATGTGGAACAAAGAAAAACAAGAAAAAGAAGTATGGGAAAAAACAGGAAAGACGAATAAAATGGAAAAATGAGAAAAATGAGAAAAACTACTAAAAAGGGGAAAAAAGAGAAAAAAGAGAAAGGGGGAAAAAGAAAAACAAGGGAAAAAAGAGAAAATGAGAAAAATGGGAAGAACGACTAAAGAGGGAAAAAACAAAAAAGAAATAGAAGGGGAAAAAAGAAAAACAAGGCAAAGAAGAATGGGAAAAACGGGAAAAACAAATAACAGAAAAAAAGAAAAATGAGAAGTAAAAATGAAAAAAACAAGAAAAACAAGAAAAACGACTAAAAAGGGGGGAAATACAAAAGGAGAAAAAGAAAAACAAGAAAAACGAATATAATGGAAAAAAAGAAATACGAGAAAAATAAGAAGGGGAAAATGATAAAAACGACTAAAGAGGGAAAAAAACAAAAGAAGAAGAAAAAGAGAAAATGGAACAAAGAAAAACAAGAAGAACAAGAATGGGAAATAAAAAGGAAAAATGAATAAAAAGGAAAAAAGAAAAAGAAGAAAAAGAAGTATGGGAAAAAACAGGAAAAACGAATAAAACGGAAAAATGAGAAAAATGAGAAAAACTACTAAAAAGGGGGAAAAAGAGAAAAAAGAGAAAGGGGAAAAAGAAAAACAAGGAAAAAAATGGGAAATAACATGAAAAAAGAAAAAAATGGGAAAAAAAGAAAAATGAGAAAAATGAGAATGGGAGAAATGAGAAAAATGAGAAAAACGACTAAAGAGGGAGAAAACAAGAATGGGAAAAATAGGGAAAAAAGAGAAAAGGGGAAAAAAGAAAAACAAGGGAAAAATGGGAAATAACAAGAAAAAAGAAAAAAATGGAAAAATGAGAAAATGAGAAAAATGGGAAGAACGACTAAAGAGGGAAAAAACAAAAAAGAAATAGAAGGGGGAAAAAAGAAAAACAACGGAAAGAAGAATGGGAAAAACGGGAAAAACAAATAACAGAAAAAAAGAAAAATGAGAAGTAAAAATGAAAAAAAATGAGAAAAACAAGAAAAACGACTAAAAGGGGGGGAAATAAAAAAGGAGAAAAAGAAAAACAAGAAAAACAAGAATGGGAAAAAACAGGAAAAACGAATAAAATGGAAAAAAAGAAATACGAGAAAAATAAGAAGGGGAAAAATGATAAAAATGACCAAAGAAGGAAAAAAGAAAAGCAGAAGAAAAAGAGAAAATGGAACAAAGAAAAACAAGAAAAAGAAGTATGGGAAAAAACAGGAAAGACGAATAAAATGGAAAAATGAGAAAAATGAGAAAAACTACTAAAAAGGGGGAAAAAGAGAAAAAAGAGAAGGGGAAAAAGAAAAACAAGGGAAAAAATGGGAAATAACATGAAAAAACAAAAAAATGGGAAAAAAAGAAAAATGAGAAAAATGAGAATGGGAAAAATAAGAAAAATGAGAAAAACGACAAAAGAGGGAAAAAACAAAAGAAGAAGAAAAAGAAAAAGTGGAAAAAGAAGAACAAGAAAAACAAGAATGGGAAATAAAAAGGAAAAACGAATAAAAAGGAAAAAAGAAAAAGAAGAAAAAGAAGTATGGGAAAAAACAGGAAAAACGAATAAAATGGAAAAATGAGAAAAATGAGAAAAACTATTAAAAGGGGAAAAAGAGAAAAAAGAGAAAGGGGGAAAAAGAAAAACAAGGAAAAAAATTGGAAATAACATGAAAAAAGAAAAAAATGGGAAAAAAAGAAAAATGAGAAAAATGAGAAAAATGAGAATGGGAAAAATGAGAAAAACGACTAAAGAGGGAGAAAACAAGAATGGAAAAATTAGGGAAAAAAGAGAAAGGGGGAAAAAAGAAAAACAAGGAAAAAATGGGAAATAACATGAAAAAAGAAAAAAACGGAAAAAAGTGAAAATGAGAAAAATGGGAAGAACGACTAAAGGGGGAAAAAACAAAAAAGAAATAGAATGGGAAAAAACAGGAAAAACGAATAAAATGGAAAAAAAGAAATACGAGAAAAATAAGAAGGGGAAAAATGATAAAAACTACCAAAGAAGGAAAAAACAAAAGAAGAAGAAAAAGAGAAAGTGGAACAAAGAAAAACAAGAAAAAGAAGTATGGGAAAAAACAGGAAAGACGAATAAAAAGGAAAAAAGAAAAAGAAGAAAAAGAAGTATGAGAAAAAACAGGAAAAACGAACAAAATGGAAAAATGAGAAAAATGAGAAAAACTACTAAAAAGGGGGAAAAAGAGAAAAAAGAGAAAGGGGGAAAAAGAAAAACAAGGAAAAAAATGGGAAATAACATGAAAAAAGAAAAAAATGGGAAAAAAAAGAAAAATGAGAAAAATGAGTATGGGAAAAATGAGAAAAATGAGAAAAACAACTAAAGAGGGAGAAAACAAGAATGGGAAAAATAGGGAAAAAAGAGAAAAGGGGAAAAAAGAAAAACAAGGAAAAAATGGGAAATAACATGAAAAAAGAAAAAAATGGAAAAAAGAGAAAATGAGAAAAATGGGAAGAACGACTAAAGAGGGAAAAAACAAAAAAGAAATAGAAGGGGGAAAAAGAAAAACAAGGCAAAGAAGAATGGGAAAAACGGGAAAAACAAATAACAGAAAAAAAGAAAAATGAGAAGTAAAAATGAAAAAAACAAGAAAAACAAGAAAAACGACTAAAAAGGGGGGAAATACAAAAGGAGAAAAAGAAAAACAAGAAAAACGAATATAATGGAAAAAAAGAAATACGAGAAAAATAAGAAGGGGAAAATGATAAAAACGACTAAAGAGGGAAAAAAACAAAAGAAGAAGAAAAAGAGAAAATGGAACAAAGAAAAACAAGAAGAACAAGAATGGGAAATAAAAAGGAAAAATGAATAAAAAGGAAAAAAGAAAAAGAAGAAAAAGAAGTATGGGAAAAAACAGGAAAAACGAATAAAACGGAAAAATGAGAAAAATGAGAAAAACTACTAAAAAGGGGGAAAAAGAGAAAAAAGAGAAAGGGGGAAAAAGAAAAACAAGGAAAAAAATGGGAAATAACATGAAAAAAGAAAAAAATGGGAAAAAAAGAAAAATGAGAAAAATGAGAATGGGAAAAATGAGAAAAATGAGAAAAACGACTAAAGAGGGAGAAAACAAGAATGGGAAAAATAGGGAAAAAAGAGAAAAGGGGAAAAAAGAAAAACAAGGGAAAAATGGGAAATAACAAGAAAAAAGAAAAAAATGGAAAAAAGAGAAAATGAGAAAAATGGGAAGAACGACTAAAGAGGGAAAAAACAAAAAAGAAATAGAAGGGGGAAAAAAGAAAAACAACGGAAAGAAGAATGGGAAAAACGGGAAAAACAAATAACAGAAAAAAAGAAAAATGAGAAGTAAAAATGAAAAAAAATGAGAAAAACAAGAAAAACGACTAAAAGGGGGGGAAATAAAAAAGGAGAAAAAGAAAAACAAGAAAAACAAGAATGGGAAAAAACAGGAAAAACGAATAAAATGGAAAAAAAGAAATACGAGAAAAATAAGAAGGGGAAAAATGATAAAAATGACCAAAGAAGGAAAAAAGAAAAGCAGAAGAAAAAGAGAAAATGGAACAAAGAAAAACAAGAAAAAGAAGTATGGGAAAAAACATGAAAGACGAATAAAATGGAAAAATGAGAAAAATGAGAAAAACTACTAAAAAGGGGAAAAAAGAGAAAAAAGAGAAGGGGAAAAAGAAAAACAAGGGAAAAAATGGGAAATAACATGAAAAAACAAAAAAATGGGAAAAAAAGAAAAATGAGAAAAATGAGAATGGGAAAAATGAGAAAAATGAGAAAAACGACAAAAGAGGGAAAAAACAAAATTAGAAGAAAAAGAAAAAGTGGAAAAAGAAAAACAAGAAAAACAAGAATGGGAAATAAAAAGGAAAAACGAATAAAAAGGAAAAAAGAAAAAGAAGAAAAAGAAGTATGGGAAAAAACAGGAAAAACGAATAAAATGGAAAAATGAGAAAAATGAGAAAAACTACTAAAAAGGGGGAAAAAGAGAAAAAAGAGAAAGGGGGAAAAAGAAAAACAAGGAAAAAAATTGGAAATAACATGAAAAAAGAAAAAAATGGGAAAAAAAGAAAAATGAGAAAAATGAGAAAAATGAGAATGGGAAAAATGACAAAAATGACTAAAGAGGGAGAAAACAAGAATGGGAAAATTAGGGAAAAAAGAGAAAGGGGGAAAAAAGAAAAACAAGGAAAAAATGGGAAATAACATGAAAAAAGAAAAAAATGGAAAAAAGTGAAAATGAGAAAAATGGGAAGAACGACTAAAGGGGGAAAAAACAAAAAAGAAATAGAATGGGAAAAAACAGGAAAAACGAATAAAATGGAAAAAAAGAAATACGAGAAAAATAAGAAGGGGAAAAATGATAAAAACTACCAAAGAAGGAAAAAACAAAAGAAGAAGAAAAAGAGAAAGTGGAACAAAGAAAAACAATAAAAACAAGAATGGGAAATAAACAGGAAAAACCAATAAAAAGGAAAAAAGAAAAAGAAGAAAAAGAAGTATGGGAAAAAACAGGAAAAACGAATAAAATGGAAAAATGAAAAAATGAGAAAAACTACTAAAAATGGGAAAAAGAGAAAAAAGAGAAAGGGGAAAAAAGAAAAACAAGGGAAAAAATGGGAAATAACATGAAAAAAGAAAAAACTGGGGAAAAAAGGAAAATGAGAAAAATGAGAATTGGAAAAATGAGAAAAATGAGAAAAACGACTAAAGAGAGAAAAAAAGAATGGGAAAAATAGGGAAAAAAGAGAAAAGGGGGAAAAAGACAAACAAGAATGGGAAAAAACAGGAATAATGAATAAACTGGAAATAAGAAAAATGAGAAAAATGAAAAAACGACTAAAGAGGGAAAAAATAAAAGAACAAAAAGAGAAAGTGGAAAAAAGAAAAATAAGGAAGACAAGAACCAGAAAAAATGGGAAAAACGAATAAAATGGAAAAAAAGAAAATTGAGAAAAATGAGAAAAACTACTAAAAAGGGGAAAAAAGAGGAAAAAGAGAAAGAGGAAAAAAGAAAAACAAGGAAAATAATGGGAAATAACATGAAAAAAGAAAAAAATGGAAAAAAAAGAATAATGAGAAAAATGGGAAGAATGAGTAAAGAAGGAAAAAACAAAAAAGAAATAGAAGGGGAAAAAAAGAAAAACAAGGGAAAGAAGAATGGGAAAAATTGGAAAAACAAATAACAGAAAAAAAGAAAAATGAGAAGTAAAAATAAAAAATGAGAAAAACGACTAAAAAGGGGGGAAAATAAAATAGGAGAAAAAAGAAAAACAAGAAAAACAAGAATGGGAAATAAACAGGAAAAACGAATAAAAAGGAAAAAAGAAAAATAAGAAAAAGAAGTATGGGAAAAAACAGGAAAAACGAATAAAATGGAAAAATGAGAAAAAAGGGGAAAAAATAGAAAAAGGAGAAAGGGGGAAAAAGAAAAACAAGGTAAATAATGGGAAATAACATGAAAAAAGAAAAAAATGGGAAAAAAAGAAAAATGAGAATGGGAAAAATAAGAACAACGAGAAAAATGACTAAAGAGGGAGAAAACAAGAATGGGAAAATTAGGGAAAAAAGAGAAAAGGGGAAAAAAGAAAAACAAGGAAAAAATGGGAAATAACATGAAAAAAGAAAAAAATGGAAAAAAGAGAAAATGAGAAAAATGGGAAGAACGACTAAAGAGGGAAAAAACAAAAAAGAAATAGAAGGGGGGGAAAAGAAAAACAAGGGAAAGAAGAATGGGAAAAACGGGAAAAACAAATAACAGAAAAAAAGAAAAATGAGAAGTAAAAATGAAAAAAAATGAGAAAAAATGAGTAAAACAAGAAAAACGACTAAAAGGGGGGGAAATAAAAAAGGAGAAAAAGAAAAACAAGAAAAACAAGAATGGGAAAAAACAGGAAAAACGAATAAAATGGAAAAAAAGAAATACGAGAAAAATAAGAAGGGGAAAAATGATAAAAACGACCAAAGAAGGAAAAAACAAAAGCAGAAGAAAAAGAGAAAGTGGAACAAAGAAAAACAAGAAAAACAAGAATGGGAAAAAACAGGAAAAACGAATAAAATGGAAAAAAAGAAATACGAGAAAAATAAGAAGGGGAAAAATGATAAAAATGACCAAAGAAGGAAAAAAGAAAAGCAGAAGAAAAAGAGAAAGTGGAACAAAGAAAAACAAGAAAAAGAAGTATGGGAAAAAACAGGAAAGACGAATAAAATGGAAAAATGAGAAAAACAACTAAAGAGGGAGAAAACAAGAATGGGAAAAATAGGGAAAAAAGAGAAAAGGGGAAAAAAGAAAAACAAGGAAAAAATGGGAAATAACATGAAAAAAGAAAAAAATGGAAAAAAGAGAAAATGAGAAAAATGGGAAGAACGACTAAAGAGGGAAAAAACAAAAAAGAAATAGAAGGAAAAAAAGAAAAACAAGGCAAAGAAGAATGGGAAAAACGGGAAAAACAAATAACAGAAAAAAAGAAAAATGAGAAGTAAAAATGAAAAAAACAAGAAAAACAAGAAAAACGACTAAAAAGGGGGGAAATACAAAAGGAGAAAAAGAAAAACAAGAAAAACGAATATAATGGAAAAAAAGAAATACGAGAAAAATAAGAAGGGGAAAATGATAAAAACGACTAAAGAGGGAAAAAAACAAAAGAAGAAGAAAAAGAGAAAATGGAACAAAGAAAAACAAGAAAAAGGAGTATGGGAAAAAACAGGAAAGACGAATAAAATGGAAAAATGAGAAAAATGAGAAAAACTACTAAAAAGGGGAAAAAAGAGAAAAAAGAGAAGGGGAAAAGGAAAAACAAGGGAAAAAATGGGAAATAACATGAAAAAACAAAAAAATGGGAAAAAAAGAAAAATGAGAAAAATGAGAATGGGAAAAATGAGAAAAATGAGAAAAACGACAAAAGAGGGAAAAAACAAAAGAAGAAGAAAAAGAAAAAGTGGAAAAAGAAAAACAAGAAAAACAAGAATGGGAAATAAACAGGAAAAACCAATAAAAAGGAAAAAAGAAAAACAAGAAAAAGAAGTATGGGAAAAAACAGGAAAAACGAATAAAATGGAAAAATGAAAAAATGAGAAAAACTACTAAAAATGGGAAAAAGAGAAAAAAGCGAAAGGGGAAAAAAGAAAAACAAGGGAAAAAATGGGAAATAACATGAAAAAAGAAAAAACTGCGGGAAAAAGGAAAATGAGAAAAATGAGAATGGGAAAAATGAGAAAAATGAGAAAAACGACTAAAGAGAGAGAAAACAAGAATGGGAAAAATAGGGAAAAAATAGAAAAGGGGGAAAAAGAAAAACAAGAATGGGAAAAAACAGGAATAATGAATAAACTGGAAAAAAGAAAAATGAGAAAAATGAAAAAACGACTAAAGAGGGAAAAAATAAAAGAACAAAAGGAGAAAGTGGAAAAAAGAAAAATAAGGAAGACAAGAACCAGAAAAAATGGGAAAAACGAAAAAAAGGAAAAAAAGAAAATTGAGAAAAATGAGAAAAACTACTAAAAAGGGGAAAAAAGAGGAAAAAGAGAAAGAGGAAAAAAGAAAAACAAGGAAAATAATGGGAAATAACATGAAAAAAGAAAAAAATGGAAAAAAAAGAATAATGAGAAAAATGGGAAGAATGAGTAAAGAAGGAAAAAACAAAAAAGAAGTAGAAGGAGGAAAAAAGAAAAACAAGGGAAAGAAGAATGGGAAAAATGGGAAAAACAAATAACAGAAAAAAAGAAAAATGAGAAGTAAAAATAAAAAAACGACAAAAACGACTAAAAAGGGGGGGAAATAAAAAAGGAGAAAAAGAAAAACAAGAAAAACAAGAATGGGAAAAAACAGGAAAAACGAATAAAATGGAAAAAAAGAAATACGAGAAAAATAAGAAGGGGAAAAATGATAAAAATGACCAAAGAAGGAAAAAAGAAAAGCAGAAGAAAAAGAGAAAATGGAACAAAGAAAAACAAGAAAAAGAAGTATGGGAAAAAACAGGAAAGACGAATAAAATGGAAAAATGAGAAAAATGAGAAAAACTACTAAAAAGGGGAAAAAAGAGAAAAAAGAGAAGGGGAAAAAGAAAAACAAGGGAAAAAATGGGAAATAACATGAAAAAACAAAAAAATGGGAAAAAAAGAAAAATGAGAAAAATGAGAATGGGAAAAATGAGAAAAATGAGAAAAACGACAAAAGAGGGAAAAAACAAAAGAAGAAGAAAAAGAAAAAGTGGAAAAAGAAAAACAAGAAAAACAAGAATGGGAAATAAAAAGGAAAAACGAATAAAAAGGAAAAAAGAAAAAGAAGAAAAAGAAGTATGGGAAAAAACAGGAAAAACGAATAAAACGGAAAAATGAGAAAAATGAGAAAAACTACTAAAAAGGGGGAAAAAGAGAAAAAAGAGAAAGGGGGAAAAAGAAAAACAAGGAAAAAAATGGGAAATAACATGAAAAAAGAAAAAAATGGGAAAAAAAGAAAAATGAGAAAAATGAGAATGGGAAAAATGAGAAAAATGAGAAAAACGACTAAAGAGGGAGGAAACAAGAATGGGAAAATTAGGGGAAAAAAGAGAAAAGGGGAAAAAAGAAAAAAAAGGAAAAAATGGGAAATAACATGAAAAAAGAAAAAAATGGGAAAAAAAGAATAATGAGAAAAATGGGAAGAACGAGTAAAGAAGGAAAAAACAAAAAAGAAATAGAAGGGGGGAAAAAGAAAAACAAGGGAAAGAAGAATGGGAAAAATGGGAAAAACAAATAGCAGAAAAAAAGAAAAATGAGAAGTAAAAATAAAAAAACAAGAAAAACAAGAAAAACGACTAAAAAGGGGGGAAATACAAAAGGAGAAAAAGAAAAACAAGAAAAACGAATATAATGGAAAAAAAGAAATACGAGAAAAATAAGAAGGGGAAAATGATAAAAACGACTAAAGAGGGAAAAAAACAAAAGAAGAAGAAAAAGAGAAAATGGAACAAAGAAAAACAAGAAGAACAAGAATGGGAAATAAAAAGGAAAAATGAATAAAAAGGAAAAAAGAAAAAGAAGAAAAAGAAGTATGGGAAAAAACAGGAAAAACGAATAAAACGGAAAAATGAGAAAAATGAGAAAAACTACTAAAAAGGGGGAAAAAGAGAAAAAAGAGAAAGGGGGAAAAAGAAAAACAAGGAAAAAAATGGGAAATAACATGAAAAAAGAAAAAAATGGGAAAAAAAGAAAAATGAGAAAAATGAGAATGGGAAAAATGAGAAAAATGAGAAAAACGACTAAAGAGGGAGAAAACAAGAATGGGAAAAATAGGGAAAAAAGAGAAAAGGGGAAAAAAGAAAAACAAGGGAAAAATGGGAAATAACAAGAAAAAAGAAAAAAATGGAAAAAAGAGAAAATGAGAAAAATGGGAAGAACGACTAAAGAGGGAAAAAACAAAAAAGAAATAGAAGGGGGAAAAAAGAAAAACAACGGAAAGAAGAATGGGAAAAACGGGAAAAACAAATAACAGAAAAAAAGAAAAATGAGAAGTAAAAATGAAAAAAAATGAGAAAAACAAGAAAAACGACTAAAAGGGGGGGAAATAAAAAAGGAGAAAAAGAAAAACAAGAAAAACAAGAATGGGAAAAAACAGGAAAAACGAATAAAATGGAAAAAAAGAAATACGAGAAAAATAAGAAGGGGAAAAATGATAAAAATGACCAAAGAAGGAAAAAAGAAAAGCAGAAGAAAAAGAGAAAATGGAACAAAGAAAAACAAGAAAAAGAAGTATGGGAAAAAACATGAAAGACGAATAAAATGGAAAAATGAGAAAAATGAGAAAAACTACTAAAAAGGGGAAAAAAGAGAAAAAAGAGAAGGGGAAAAAGAAAAACAAGGGAAAAAATGGGAAATAACATGAAAAAACAAAAAAATGGGAAAAAAAGAAAAATGAGAAAAATGAGAATGGGAAAAATGAGAAAAATGAGAAAAACGACAAAAGAGGGAAAAAACAAAATTAGAAGAAAAAGAAAAAGTGGAAAAAGAAAAACAAGAAAAACAAGAATGGGAAATAAAAAGGAAAAACGAATAAAAAGGAAAAAAGAAAAAGAAGAAAAAGAAGTATGGGAAAAAACAGGAAAAACGAATAAAATGGAAAAATGAGAAAAATGAGAAAAACTACTAAAAAGGGGGAAAAAGAGAAAAAAGAGAAAGGGGGAAAAAGAAAAACAAGGAAAAAAATTGGAAATAACATGAAAAAAGAAAAAAATGGGAAAAAAAGAAAAATGAGAAAAATGAGAAAAATGAGAATGGGAAAAATGACAAAAATGACTAAAGAGGGAGAAAACAAGAATGGGAAAATTAGGGAAAAAAGAGAAAGGGGAAAAAAAGAAAAACAAGGAAAAAATGGGAAATAACATGAAAAAAGAAAAAAATGGAAAAAAGTGAAAATGAGAAAAATGGGAAGAACGACTAAAGGGGGAAAAAACAAAAAAGAAATAGAATGGGAAAAAACAGGAAAAACGAATAAAATGGAAAAAAAGAAATACGAGAAAAATAAGAAGGGGAAAAATGATAAAAACTACCAAAGAAGGAAAAAACAAAAGAAGAAGAAAAAGAGAAAGTGGAACAAAGAAAAACAATAAAAACAAGAATGGGAAATAAACAGGAAAAACCAATAAAAAGGAAAAAAGAAAAAGAAGAAAAAGAAGTATGGGAAAAAACAGGAAAAACGAATAAAATGGAAAAATGAAAAAATGAGAAAAACTACTAAAAATGGGAAAAAGAGAAAAAAGAGAAAGGGGAAAAAAGAAAAACAAGGGAAAAAATGGGAAATAACATGAAAAAAGAAAAAACTGGGGAAAAAAGGAAAATGAGAAAAATGAGAATTGGAAAAATGAGAAAAATGAGAAAAACGACTAAAGAGAGAAAAAAAGAATGGGAAAAATAGGGAAAAAAGAGAAAAGGGGGAAAAAGACAAACAAGAATGGGAAAAAACAGGAATAATGAATAAACTGGAAATAAGAAAAATGAGAAAAATGAAAAAACGACTAAAGAGGGAAAAAATAAAAGAACAAAAAGAGAAAGTGGAAAAAAGAAAAATAAGGAAGACAAGAACCAGAAAAAATGGGAAAAACGAATAAAATGGAAAAAAAGAAAATTGAGAAAAATGAGAAAAACTACTAAAAAGGGGAAAAAAGAGGAAAAAGAGAAAGAGGAAAAAAGAAAAACAAGGAAAATAATGGGAAATAACATGAAAAAAGAAAAAAATGGAAAAAAAAGAATAATGAGAAAAATGGGAAGAATGAGTAAAGAAGGAAAAAACAAAAAAGAAATAGAAGGGGAAAAAAAGAAAAACAAGGGAAAGAAGAATGGGAAAAATTGGAAAAACAAATAACAGAAAAAAAGAAAAATGAGAAGTAAAAATAAAAAATGAGAAAAACGACTAAAAAGGGGGGAAAATAAAATAGGAGAAAAAAGAAAAACAAGAAAAACAAGAATGGGAAATAAACAGGAAAAACGAATAAAAAGGAAAAAAGAAAAATAAGAAAAAGAAGTATGGGAAAAAACAGGAAAAACGAATAAAATGGAAAAATGAGAAAAAAGGGGAAAAAATAGAAAAAGGAGAAAGGGGGAAAAAGAAAAACAAGGTAAATAATGGGAAATAACATGAAAAAAGAAAAAAATGGGAAAAAAAGAAAAATGAGAATGGGAAAAATAAGAACAACGAGAAAAATGACTAAAGAGGGAGAAAACAAGAATGGGAAAATTAGGGAAAAAAGAGAAAAGGGGAAAAAAGAAAAACAAGGAAAAAATGGGAAATAACATGAAAAAAGAAAAAAATGGAAAAAAGAGAAAATGAGAAAAATGGGAAGAACGACTAAAGAGGGAAAAAACAAAAAAGAAATAGAAGGGGGGGAAAAGAAAAACAAGGGAAAGAAGAATGGGAAAAACGGGAAAAACAAATAACAGAAAAAAAGAAAAATGAGAAGTAAAAATGAAAAAAACAAGAAAAACGACTAAAAGGGGGGGAAATAAAAAAGGAGAAAAAGAAAAACAAGAAAAACAAGAATGGGAAAAAACAGGAAAAACGAATAAAATGGAAAAAAAGAAATACGAGAAAAATAAGAAGGGGAAAAATGATAAAAACGACCAAAGAAGGAAAAAACAAAAGCAGAAGAAAAAGAGAAAGTGGAACAAAGAAAAACAAGAAAAACAAGAATGGGAAAAAACAGGAAAAACGAATAAAATGGAAAAAAAGAAATACGAGAAAAATAAGAAGGGGAAAAATGATAAAAATGACCAAAGAAGGAAAAAAGAAAAGCAGAAGAAAAAGATAAAGTGGAACAAAGAAAAACAAGAAAAAGAAGTATGGGAAAAAACAGGAAAGACGAATAAAATGGAAAAATGAGAAAAACAACTAAAGAGGGAGAAAACAAGAATGGGAAAAATAGGGAAAAAAGAGAAAAGGGAAAAAAAGAAAAACAAGGAAAAAATGGGAAATAACATGAAAAAAGAAAAAAATGGAAAAAAGAGAAAATGAGAAAAATGGGAAGAACGACTAAAGAGGGAAAAAACAAAAAAGAAATAGAAGGAAAAAAAGAAAAACAAGGCAAAGAAGAATGGGAAAAACGGGAAAAACAAATAACAGAAAAAAAGAAAAATGAGAAGTAAAAATGAAAAAAACAAGAAAAACAAGAAAAACGACTAAAAAGGGGGGAAATACAAAAGGAGAAAAAGAAAAACAAGAAAAACGAATATAATGGAAAAAAAGAAATACGAGAAAAATAAGAAGGGGAAAATGATAAAAACGACTAAAGAGGGAAAAAAACAAAAGAAGAAGAAAAAGAGAAAATGGAACAAAGAAAAACAAGAAAAAGGAGTATGGGAAAAAACAGGAAAGACGAATAAAATGGAAAAATGAGAAAAATGAGAAAAACTACTAAAAAGGGGAAAAAAGAGAAAAAAGAGAAGGGGAAAAGGAAAAACAAGGGAAAAAATGGGAAATAACATGAAAAAACAAAAAAATGGGAAAAAAAGAAAAATGAGAAAAATGAGAATGGGAAAAATGAGAAAAATGAGAAAAACGACAAAAGAGGGAAAAAACAAAAGAAGAAGAAAAAGAAAAAGTGGAAAAAGAAAAACAAGAAAAACAAGAATGGGAAATAAACAGGAAAAACCAATAAAAAGGAAAAAAGAAAAACAAGAAAAAGAAGTATGGGAAAAAACAGGAAAAACGAATAAAATGGAAAAATGAAAAAATGAGAAAAACTACTAAAAATGGGAAAAAGAGAAAAAAGCGAAAGGGGAAAAAAGAAAAACAAGGGAAAAAATGGGAAATAACATGAAAAAAGAAAAAACTGCGGGAAAAAGGAAAATGAGAAAAATGAGAATGGGAAAAATGAGAAAAATGAGAAAAACGACTAAAGAGAGAGAAAACAAGAATGGGAAAAATAGGGAAAAAATAGAAAAGGGGGAAAAAGAAAAACAAGAATGGGAAAAAACAGGAATAATGAATAAACTGGAAAAAAGAAAAATGAGAAAAATGAAAAAACGACTAAAGAGGGAAAAAATAAAAGAACAAAAGGAGAAAGTGGAAAAAAGAAAAATAAGGAAGACAAGAACCAGAAAAAATGGGAAAAACGAAAAAAAGGAAAAAAAGAAAATTGAGAAAAATGAGAAAAACTACTAAAAAGGGGAAAAAAGAGGAAAAAGAGAAAGAGGAAAAAAGAAAAACAAGGAAAATAATGGGAAATAACATGAAAAAAGAAAAAAATGGAAAAAAAAAGAATAATGAGAAAAATGGGAAGAATGAGTAAAGAAGGAAAAAACAAAAAAGAAGTAGAAGGAGGAAAAAAGAAAAACAAGGGAAAGAAGAATGGGAAAAATGGGAAAAACAAATAACAGAAAAAAAGAAAAATGAGAAGTAAAAATAAAAAAACGACAAAAACGACTAAAAAGGGGGGGAAATAAAAAAGGAGAAAAAGAAAAACAAGAAAAACAAGAATGGGAAAAAACAGGAAAAACGAATAAAATGGAAAAAAAGAAATACGAGAAAAATAAGAAGGGGAAAAATGATAAAAATGACCAAAGAAGGAAAAAAGAAAAGCAGAAGAGAAAGAGAAAATGGAACAAAGAAAAACAAGAAAAAGAAGTATGGGAAAAAACAGGAAAGACGAATAAAATGGAAAAATGAGAAAAATGAGAAAAACTACTAAAAAGGGGAAAAAAGAGAAAAAAGAGAAGGGGAAAAAGAAAAACAAGGGAAAAAATGGGAAATAACATGAAAAAACAAAAAAATGGGAAAAAAAGAAAAATGAGAAAAATGAGAATGGGAAAAATGAGAAAAATGAGAAAAACGACAAAAGAGGGAAAAAACAAAAGAAGAAGAAAAAGAAAAAGTGGAAAAAGAAAAACAAGAAAAACAAGAATGGGAAATAAAAAGGAAAAACGAATAAAAAGGAAAAAAGAAAAAGAAGAAAAAGAAGTATGGGAAAAAACAGGAAAAACGAATAAAACGGAAAAATGAGAAAAATGAGAAAAACTACTAAAAAGGGGGAAAAAGAGAAAAAAGAGAAAGGGGGAAAAAGAAAAACAAGGAAAAAAATGGGAAATAACATGAAAAAAGAAAAAAATGGGAAAAAAAGAAAAATGAGAAAAATGAGAATGGGAAAAATGAGAAAAATGAGAAAAACGACTAAAGAGGGAGAAAACAAGAATGGGAAAAATAGGGAAAAAAGAGAAAAGGGGAAAAAAGAAAAACAAGGGAAAAATGGGAAATAACAAGAAAAAAGAAAAAAATGGAAAAAAGAGAAAATGAGAAAAATGGGAAGAACGACTAAAGAGGGAAAAAACAAAAAAGAAATAGAAGGGGGAAAAAAGAAAAACAACGGAAAGAAGAATGGGAAAAACGGGAAAAACAAATAACAGAAAAAAAGAAAAATGAGAAGTAAAAATTAAAAAAAAATGAGAAAAACAAGAAAAACGACTAAAAGGGGGGGAAATAAAAAAGGAGAAAAAGAAAAACAAGAAAAACAAGAATGGGAAAAAACAGGAAAAACGAATAAAATGGAAAAAAAGAAATACGAGAAAAATAAGAAGGGGAAAAATGATAAAAATGACCAAAGAAGGAAAAAAGAAAAGCAGAAGAAAAAGAGAAAATGGAACAAAGAAAAACAAGAAAAAGAAGTATGGGAAAAAACAGGAAAGACGAATAAAATAGAAAAATGAGAAAAATGAGAAAAACTACTAAAAAGGGGAAAAAAGAGAAAAAAGAGAAGGGGAAAAAGAAAAACAAGGGAAAAAATGGGAAATAACATGAAAAAACAAAAAAATGGGAAAAAAAGAAAAATGAGAAAAATGAGAATGGGAAAAATGAGAAAAATGAGAAAAACGACAAAAGAGGGAAAAAACAAAAGAAGAAGAAAAAGAAAAAGTGGAAAAAGAAAAACAAGAAAAACAAGAATGGGAAATAAAAAGGAAAAACGAATAAAAAGGAAAAAAGAAAAAGAAGAAAAAGAAGTATGGGAAAAAACAGGAAAAACGAATAAAATGGAAAAATGAGAAAAATGAGAAAAACTACTAAAAAGGGGGAAAAAGAGAAAAAAGAGAAAGGGGGAAAAAGAAAAACAAGGAAAAAAATTGGAAATAACATGAAAAAAGAAAAAAATGGGAAAAAAAAAAATGAGAAAAATGAGAAAAATGAGAATGGGAAAAATGAGAAAAACGACTAAAGAGGGAGAAAACAAGAATGGGAAAATTAGGGAAAAAAGAGAAAGGGGGAAAAAAGAAAAACAAGGAAAAAATGGGAAATAACATGAAAAAAGAAAAAAATGGAAAAAAGTGAAAATGAGAAAAATAGGAAGAACGGCTAAAGGGGGAAAAAACAAAAAAGAAATAGAATGGGAAAAAACAGGAAAAACGAATAAAATGGAAAAAAAGAAATACGAGAAAAATAAGAAGGGGAAAAATGATAAAAACTACCAAAGAAGGAAAAAACAAAAGAAGAAGAAAAAGAGAAAGTGGAACAAAGAAAAACAAGAAAAAGAAGTATGGGAAAAAACAGGAAAGACGAATAAAAAGGAAAAAAGAAAAAGAAGAAAAAGAAGTATGAGAAAAAACAGGAAAAACGAACAAAATGGAAAAATGAGAAAAATGAGAAAAACTACTAAAAAGGGGGAAAAAGAGAAAAAAGAGAAAGGGGGAAAAAGAAAAACAAGGAAAAAAATGGGAAATAACATGAAAAAAGAAAAAAATGGGAAAAAAAAGAAAAATGAGAAAAATGAGTATGGGAAAAATGAGAAAAATGAGAAAAACAACTAAAGAGGGAGAAAACAAGAATGGGAAAAATAGGGAAAAAAGAGAAAAGGGGAAAAAAGAAAAACAAGGAAAAAATGGGAAATAACATGAAAAAAGAAAAAAATGGAAAAAAGAGAAAATGAGAAAAATGGGAAGAACGACTAAAGAGGGAAAAAACAAAAAAGAAATAGAAGGGGGAAAAAGAAAAACAAGGCAAAGAAGAATGGGAAAAACGGGAAAAACAAATAACAGAAAAAAAGAAAAATGAGAAGTAAAAATGAAAAAAACAAGAAAAACAAGAAAAACGACTAAAAAGGGGGGAAATACAAAAGGAGAAAAAGAAAAACAAGAAAAACGAATATAATGGAAAAAAAGAAATACGAGAAAAATAAGAAGGGGAAAATGATAAAAACGACTAAAGAGGGAAAAAAACAAAAGAAGAAGAAAAAGAGAAAATGGAACAAAGAAAAACAAGAAGAACAAGAATGGGAAATAAAAAGGAAAAATGAATAAAAAGGAAAAAAGAAAAAGAAGAAAAAGAAGTATGGGAAAAAACAGGAAAAACGAATAAAACGGAAAAATGAGAAAAATGAGAAAAACTACTAAAAATGGGGAAAAAGAGAAAAAAGAGAAAGGGGGAAAAAGAAAAACAAGGAAAAAAATGGGAAATAACATGAAAAAAGAAAAAAATGGGAAAAAAAAGAAAAATGAGAAAAATGAGTATGGGAAAAATGAGAAAAATGAGAAAAACAACTAAAGAGGGAGAAAACAAGAATGGGAAAAATAGGGAAAAAAGAGAAAAGGGGAAAAAAGAAAAACAAGGAAAAAATGGGAAATAACATGAAAAAAGAAAAAAATGGAAAAAAGAGAAAATGAGAAAAATGGGAAGAACGACTAAAGAGGGAAAAAACAAAAAAGAAATAGAAGGGGGAAAAAGAAAAACAAGGCAAAGAAGAATGGGAAAAACGGGAAAAACAAATAACAGAAAAAAAGAAAAATGAGAAGTAAAAATGAAAAAAACAAGAAAAACAAGAAAAACGACTAAAAAGGGGGGAAATACAAAAGGAGAAAAAGAAAAACAAGAAAAACGAATATAATGGAAAAAAAGAAATACGAGAAAAATAAGAAGGGGAAAATGATAAAAACGACTAAAGAGGGAAAAAAACAAAAGAAGAAGAAAAAGAGAAAATGGAACAAAGAAAAACAAGAAGAACAAGAATGGGAAATAAAAAGGAAAAATGAATAAAAAGGAAAAAAGAAAAAGAAGAAAAAGAAGTATGGGAAAAAACAGGAAAAACGAATAAAACGGAAAAATGAGAAAAATGAGAAAAACTACTAAAAAGGGGGGAAAAGAGAAAAAAGAGAAAGGGGGAAAAAGAAAAACAAGGAAAAAATGGGAAATAACATGAAAAAAGAAAAAAATGGGAAAAAAAGAAAAATGAGAAAAATGAGAATGGGAAAAATGAGAAAAATGAGAAAAACGACTAAAGAGGGAGAAAACAAGAATGGGAAAAATAGGGAAAAAAGAGAAAAGGGGAAAAAAGAAAAACAAGGGAAAAATGGGAAATAACAAGAAAAAAGAAAAAAATGGAAAAAAGAGAAAATGAGAAAAATGGGAAGAACGACTAAAGAGGGAAAAAACAAAAAAGAAATAGAAGGGGGAAAAAAGAAAAACAACGGAAAGAAGAATGGGAAAAACGGGAAAAACAAATAACAGAAAAAAAGAAAAATGAGAAGTAAAAATGAAAAAAAATGAGAAAAACAAGAAAAACGACTAAAAGGGGGGGAAATAAAAAAGGAGAAAAAGAAAAACAAGAAAAACAAGAATGGGAAAAAACAGGAAAAACGAATAAAATGGAAAAAAAGAAATACGAGAAAAATAAGAAGGGGAAAAATGATAAAAATGACCAAAGAAGGAAAAAAGAAAAGCAGAAGAAAAAGAGAAAATGGAACAAAGAAAAACAAGAAAAAGAAGTATGGGAAAAAACAGGAAAGACGAATAAAATGGAAAAATGAGAAAAATGAGAAAAACTACTAAAAAGGGGAAAAAAGAGAAAAAAGAGAAGGGGAAAAGGAAAAACAAGGGAAAAAATGGGAAATAACATGAAAAAACAAAAAAATGGGAAAAAAAGAAAAATGAGAAAAATGAGAATGGGAAAAATGAGAAAAATGAGAAAAACGACAAAAGAGGGAAAAAACAAAAGAAGAAGAAAAAGAAAAAGTGGAAAAAGAAAAACAAGAAAAACAAGAATGGGAAATAAAAAGGAAAAACGAATAAAAAGGAAAAAAGAAAAAGAAGAAAAAGAAGTATGGGAAAAAACAGGAAAAACGAATAAAATGGAAAAATGAGAAAAATGAGAAAAACTACTAAAAAGGGGGAAAAAGAGAAAAAAGAGAAAGGGGGAAAAAGAAAAACAAGGAAAAAAATTGGAAATAACATGAAAAAAGAAAAAAATGGGAAAAAAAGAAAAATGAGAAAAATGAGAAAAATGAGAATGGGAAAAATGACAAAAACGACTAAAGAGGGAGAAAACAAGAATGGGAAAATTAGGGAAAAAAGAGAAAGGGGGAAAAAAGAAAAACAAGGAAAAAATGGGAAATAACATGAAAAAAGAAAAAAATGGAAAAAAGTGAAAATGAGAAAAATGGGAAGAACGACTAAAGGGGGAAAAAACAAAAAAGAAATAGAATGGGAAAAAACAGGAAAAACGAATAAAATGGAAAAAAAGAAATACGAGAAAAATAAGAAGGGGAAAAATGATAAAAACTACCAAAGAAGGAAAAAACAAAAGAAGAAGAAAAAGAGAAAGTGGAACAAAGAAAAACAATAAAAACAAGAATGGGAAATAAACAGGAAAAACCAATAAAAAGGAAAAAAGAAAAAGAAGAAAAAGAAGTATGGGAAAAAACAGGAAAAACGAATAAAATGGAAAAATGAAAAAATGAGAAAAACTACTAAAAATGGGAAAAAGAGAAAAAAGAGAAAGGGGAAAAAAGAAAAACAAGGGAAAAAATGGGAAATAACATGAAAAAAGAAAAAACTGGGGAAAAAAGGAAAATGAGAAAAATGAGAATTGGAAAAATGAGAAAAATGAGAAAAACGACTAAAGAGAGAAAAAAAGAATGGGAAAAATAGGGAAAAAAGAGAAAAGGGGGAAAAAGACAAACAAGAATGGGAAAAAACAGGAATAATGAATAAACTGGAAATAAGAAAAATGAGAAAAATGAAAAAACGACTAAAGAGGGAAAAAATAAAAGAACAAAAAGAGAAAGTGGAAAAAAGAAAAATAAGGAAGACAAGAACCCGAAAAAATGGGAAAAACGAATAAAATGGAAAAAAAGAAAATTGAGAAAAATGAGAAAAACTACTAAAAAGGGGAAAAAAGAGGAAAAAGAGAAAGGGGAAAAAAGAAAAACAAGGAAAAAAATGGGAAATAACATGAAAAAAGAAAAAAATGGAAAAAAAAATAATGAGAAAAATGGGAAGAACGAGTAAAGAAGGAAAAAACAAAAAAGAAATAGAAGGGGAAAAAAAGAAAAACAAGGGAAAGAAGAATGGGAAAAATTGGAAAAACAAATAACAGAAAAAAAGAAAAATGAGAAGTAAAAATAAAAAATGAGAAAAACGACTAAAAAGGGGGGAAAATAAAATAGGAGAAAAAAGAAAAACAAGAAAAACAAGAATGGGAAATAAACAGGAAAAACGAATAAAAAGGAAAAAAGAAAAATAAGAAAAAGAAGTATGGGAAAAAACAGGAAAAACGAATAAAATGGAAAAATGAGAAAAAAGGGGAAAAAATAGAAAAAGGAGAAAGGGGGAAAAAGAAAAACAAGGTAAATAATGGGAAATAACATGAAAAAAGAAAAAAATGGGAAAAAAAGAAAAATGAGAATGGGAAAAATGAGAACAACGAGAAAAATGACTAAAGAGGGAGAAAACAAGAATGGGAAAATTAGGGAAAAAAGAGAAAAGGGGAAAAAAGAAAAACAAGGAAAAAATGGGAAATAACATGAAAAAAGAAAAAGATGGAAAAAAGAGAAAATGAGAAAAATGGGAAGAACGACTAAAGAGGGAAAAAACAAAAAAGAAATAGAAGGGGGGGAAAAGAAAAACAAGGGAAAGAAGAATGGGAAAAACGGGAAAAACAAATAACAGAAAAAAAGAAAAATGAGAAGTAAAAATGAAAAAAAATGAGAAGAAATGAGTAAAACAAGAAAAACGACTAAAAGGGGGGGAAATAAAAAAGGAGAAAAAGAAAAACAAGAAAAACAAGAATGGGAAAAAACAGGAAAAACGAATAAAATGGAAAAAAAGAAATACGAGAAAAATAAGAAGGGGAAAAATGATAAAAACGACCAAAGAAGGAAAAAACAAAAGCAGAAGAAAAAGAGAAAGTGGAACAAAGAAAAACAAGAAAAAGAAGTATGGGAAAAAACAGGAAAGACGAATAAAATGGAAAAATGAGAAAAATGAGAAAAACTACTAAAAAGGGGAAAAAAGAGAAAAAAGAGAAAGGGGGAAAAAGAAAAACAAGGGAAAAAATGGGAAATTACATGAAAAAAGAAAAAAATGGGAAAAAAAGAAAAATGAGAAAAATGAGAATGGGAAAAATGAGAAAAATGAGAAAAACGACTAAAGAGGGAGGAAACAAGAATGGGAAAATTAGGGAAAAAAAGAGAAAAGGGGAAAAAAGAAAAACAAGGAAAAAATGGGAAATAACATGAAAAAAGAAAAAAATGGAAAAAAGAGAAAATGAGAAAAATGGGAAGAACGACTAAAGAGGGAAAAAACAAAAAAGAAATAGAAGGGGGGGAAAAGAAAAACAAGGGAAAGAAGAATGGGAAAAACGGGAAAAACAAGTAACAGAAAAAAAGAAAAATGAGAAGTAAAAATGAAAAAAAATGAGAAAAACAAGAAAAATGACTAAAAGGGGGGGAAATAAAAAAGGAGAAAAACAAAAACAAAAAAAACAAGAATGGGAAAAAACAGGAAAAACGAATAAAATGGAAAAAAAAATATGAGAAAAATAGAAGGGGAAAAATGATAAAAACGACCAAAGAAGGAAAAAACAAAAGAAGAAGAAAAAGAGAAAGTGGAACAAAGAAAAACAATAAAAACAAGAATGGGAAATAAACAGGAAAAACCAATAAAAAGGAAAAAAGAAAAACAAGAAAAAGAAGTATGGGAAAAAACAGGAAAAACGAATAAAATGGAAAAATGAAAAAATGAGAAAAACTACTAAAAATGGGAAAAAGAGAAAAAAGAGAAAGGGGAAAAAAGAAAAACAAGGGAAAAAATGGGAAATAACATGAAAAAAGAAAAAACTGGGGGAAAAAGGAAAATGAGAAAAATGAGAATGGGAAAAATGAGAAAAATGAGAAAAACGACTAAAGAGAGAGAAAACAAGAATGGGAAAAATAGGGAAAAAATAGAAAAGGGGGAAAAAGAAAAACAAGAATGGGAAAAAAACAGGAATAATGAATAAACTGGAAAAAAGAAAAATGAGAAAAATGAAAAAACGACTAAAGAGGGAAAAAATAAAAGAACAAAAGGAGAAAGTGGAAAAAAGAAAAATAAGGAAGACAAGAACCAGAAAAAATGGGAAAAACGAAAAAAAGGAAAAAAAGAAAATTGAGAAAAATGAGAAAAACTACTAAAAAGGGGAAAAAAGAGGAAAAAGAGAAAGAGGAAAAAAGAAAAACAAGGAAAATAATGGGAAATAACATGAAAAAAGAAAAAAATGGAAAAAAAAGAATAATGAGAAAAATGGGAAGAATGAGTAAAGAAGGAAAAAACAAAAAAGAAGTAGAAGGAGGAAAAAAGAAAAACAAGGGAAAGAAGAATGGGAAAAATGGGAAAAACAAATAACAGAAAAAAAGAAAAATGAGAAGTAAAAATAAAAAAACGACAAAAACGACTAAAAAGGGGGGGAAATAAAAAAGGAGAAAAAGAAAAACAAGAAAAACAAGAATGGGAAAAAACAGGAAAAACGAATAAAATGGAAAAAAAGAAATACGAGAAAAATAAGAAGGGGAAAAATGATAAAAACGACCAAAGAAGGAAAAAACAAAAGCAGAAGAAAAAGAGAAAGTGGAACAAAGAAAAACAAGAAAAAGAAATATGGGAAAAAACAGGAAAGACGAATAAAATGGAAAAATGAGAAAAATGAGAAAAACTACTAAAAAGGGGAAAAAAGAGAAAAAAGAGAAGGGGAAAAAGAAAAACAAGGGAAAAAATGGGAAATAACATGAAAAAACAAAAAAATGGGAAAAAAAGAAAAATGAGAAAAATGAGAATGGGAAAAAATGAGAAAAATGAGAAAAACGACAAAAGAGGGAAAAAACAAAAGAAGAAGAAAAAGAAAAAGTGGAAAAAGAAAAACAAGAAAAACAAGAATGGGAAATAAAAAGGAAAAACGAATAAAAAGGAAAAAAGAAAAAGAAGAAAAAGAAGTATGGGAAAAAACAGGAAAAACGAATAAAATGGAAAAATGGGAAAAATGAGAAAAACTACTAAAAAGGGGGAAAAAGAGAAAAAAGAGAAAGGGGGAAAAAGAAAAACAAGGAAAAAAATTGGAAATAACATGAAAAAAGAAAAAAATGGGAAAAAAAGAAAAATGAGAAAAATGAGAAAAATGAGAATGGGAAAAATGAGAAAAACGACTAAAGAGGGAGAAAACAAGAATGGGAAAATTAGGGAAAAAAGAGAAAGGGGGAAAAAAGAAAAACAAGGAAAAAATGGGAAATAACATGAAAAAAGAAAAAAATGGAAAAAAGTGAAAATGAGAAAAATGGGAAGAACGACTAAAGGTGGAAAAAACAAAAAAGAAATAGAATGGGAAAAAACAGGAAAAACGAATAAAATGGAAAAAAAGAAATACGAGAAAAATAAGAAGGGAAAAAATGATAAAAACTACCAAAGAAGGAAAAAACAAAAGAAGAAGAAAAAGAGAAAGTGGAACAAAGAAAAACAATAAAAACAAGAATGGGAAATAAACAGGAAAAACCAATAAAAAGGAAAAAAGAAAAAGAAGAAAAAGAAGTATGGGAAAAAACAGGAAAAACGAATAAAATGGAAAAATGAAAAAATGAGAAAAACTACTAAAAATGGGAAAAAGAGAAAAAAGAGAAAGGGGAAAAAAGAAAAACAAGGGAAAAAATGGGAAATAACATGAAAAAAGAAAAAACTGGGGAAAAAAGGAAAATGAGAAAAATGAGAAAAACGACTAAAGAGAGAAAAAAAGAATGGGAAAAATAGGGAAAAAAGAGAAAAGGGGGAAAAAGACAAACAAGAATGGGAAAAAACAGGAATAATGAATAAACTGGAAATAAGAAAAATGAGAAAAATGAAAAAACGACTAAAGAGGGAAAAAATAAAAGAACAAAAAGAGAAAGTGGAAAAAAGAAAAATAAGGAAGACAAGAACCAGAAAAAATGGGAAAAACGAATAAAATGGAAAAAAAGAAAATTGAGAAAAATGAGAAAAACTACTAAAAAGGGGAAAAAAGAGGAAAAAGAGAAAGGGGAAAAAAGAAAAACAAGGAAAAAAATGGGAAATAACATGAAAAAAGAAAAAAATGGAAAAAAAATAATGAGAAAAATGGGAAGAACGAGTAAAGAAGGAAAAAACAAAAAAGAAATAGAAGGGGAAAAAAAGAAAAACAAGGGAAAGAAGAATGGGAAAAATTGGAAAAACAAATAACAGAAAAAAAGAAAAATGAGAAGTAAAAATAAAAAATGAGAAAAACGACTAAAAAGGGGGGAAAATAAAATAGGAGAAAAAAGAAAAACAAGAAAAACAAGAATGGGAAATAAACAGTAAAAAAGAAAAAAAAGGAAAAAAGAAAAATAAGAAAAAGAAGTATGGGAAAAAACAGGAAAAACGAATAAAATGGAAAAATGAGAAAAAAGGGGAAAAAATAGAAAAAGGAGAAAGGGGGAAAAAGAAAAACAAGGTAAATAATGGGAAATAACATGAAAAAAGAAAAAAATGGAGAAAAAAGAAAAATGAGAAAAATGAGAATGGGAAAAATGAGAAAAACGAGAAAAATGACTAAAGAGGGAGAAAACAAGAATGGGAAAAATAGGGAAAAAAGAGAAAAGGGGAAAAAAGAAAAACAAGGAAAAAATGGGAAATAACATGAAAAAAGAAAAAAATGGAAAAAAGAGAAAACGAGAAAAATGAGAATGGGAAAAATGAGAAAAATGAGAAAAACGACTAAAGAGGGAGGAAACAAGAATGGGAAAATTAGGGGAAAAAAGAGAAAAGGGGAAAAAAGAAAAAAAAGGAAAAAATGGGAAATAACATGAAAAAAGAAAAAAATGGGAAAAAAAGAATAATGAGAAAAATGGGAAGAACGAGTAAAGAAGGAAAAAACAAAAAAGAAATAGAAGGGGGGAAAAAGAAAAACAAGGGAAAGAAGAATGGGAAAAATGGGAAAAACAAATAGCAGAAAAAAAGAAAAATGAGAAGTAAAAATAAAAAAACGAGAAAAACGACTAAAAAGGGGGGGAAATAAAAAAGGAGAAAAAAGAAAAACAAGAAAAATAAGAATGGGAAATAAACAGGAAAAACGAATAAAAAGGAAAAAAGAAAAATAAGAAAAAGAAGTATGGGAAAAAACAGGAAAAACGAATAAAATGGAAAAATGAGAAAAAAGGGGAAAAAATAGAAAAAAGAGAAAGGGGGAAAAAGAAAAACAAGGTAAATAATGAGAAATAACATGAAAAAAGAAAAAAATGGGAAAAAAAGAAAAATGAGAAAAATGAGAATGGGAAAAATGAGAAAAACGAGAAAAATGACTAAAGAGGGAGAAAACAAGAATGGGAAAAATAGGGAAAAAAGAGAAAAGGGGAAAAAAGAAAAACAAGGAAAACAAGAATGGGAAAAAACAGGAAAAACGAATAAAATGGAAAAAAAGAAATACGAGAAAAATAAGAAGGGGAAAAATGATAAAAACGACCAAAGAAGGAGAAAAAAAAAGCAGAAGAAAAAGAGAAAGTGGAACAAAGAAAAACAAGAAAAAGAAGTATGGGAGAAAACAGGAAAGACGAATAAAATGGAAAAATGAGAAAAATGAGAAAAACTACTAAAAAGGGGAAAAAAGAGAAAAAAGAGAAAGGGGGAAAAAGAAAAACAAGGGAAAAAATGGGAAATAACATGAAAAAAGAAAAAAATGGGGAAAAAAGAAAAATGAGAAAAATGAGAATGGGAAAAATGAGAAAAATGAGAAAAACGACTAAAGAGGGAGGAAACAAGAATGGGAAAATTAGGGAAAAAAGAGAAAAGGGGAAAAAAGAAAAACAATGAAAAAATGGGAAATAACATGAAAAAAGAAAAAAATGGAAAAAAGAGAAAATGAGAAAAATGGGAAGAACGACTAAAGAGGGAAAAAACAAAAAAGAAATAGAAAGGGGGGAAAAGAAAAACAAGGGAAAGAAGAATGGGAAAAACGGTAAAAACAAGTAATAGAAAAAAAGAAAAATGAGAAGTAAAAATGGAAAAAAATAAGAAAAACAAGAAAAACGACTAAAAGGGGGGGAAATAAAAAAGGAGAAAAACAAAAACAAAAAAAACAAGAATGGGAAAAAACAGGAAAAACGAATAAAATGGAAAAAAAGAAATACGAGAAAAATAAGAAGGGGAAAAATGATAAAAACTACCAAAGAAGGAAAAAACAAAAGAAGAAGAAAAAGAGAAAGTGGAACAAAGAAAAACAATAAAAACAAGAATGGGAAATAAACAGGAAAAACCAATAAAAAGAAAAAAAGAAAAACAAGAAAAAGAAGTATGGGAAAAAACAGGAAAAACGAATAAAATGGAAAAATGAAAAAATGAGAAAAACTACTAAAAATGGGAAAAAGAGAAAAGAGAGAAAGGGGAAAAAAGAAAAACAAGGGAAAAATGGGAAATAACATGAAAAAAGAAAAAACTAGGGAAAAAAGGAAAATGAGAAAAATGAGAATGGGAAAAATGAGAAAAATGAGAAAAACGACTAAAGAGGGAGAAAACAAGAATGGGAAAAATAGGGGAAAAAGAGAAAAGGGGGAAAAAGAAAAACAAGAATGGGAAAAAACAGGAATAATGAATAAACTGGAAAAAAGAAAAATGAGAAAAATGAAAAAACGACTAAAGAGGGAAAAAATAAAAGAACAAAAGGAGAAAGTGGAAAAAAGAAAAATAAGGAAGACAAGAACCAGAAAAAATTGGAAAAACGAAAAAAAATGGAAAAAAAGAAAATTGAGAAAAATGAGAAAAACTACTAAAAAGGGGAAAAAAGAGGAAAAAGAGAAAGGGGAAAAAAGAAAAACAAGGAAAAAATGGGAAATAACATGAAAAAAGAAAAAATTGGAAAAAAGTGAAAATGAGAAAAATGGGAAGAACGACTAAAGGGGGAAAAAACAAAAAAGAAATAGAAGGGGGAAAAAAGAAAAAGAAGGGAAAGAGAAAGGGAAAAACGGGAAAAACAAATAACAGAAAAAAAGAAAAATGAGAAGTAAAAATGAAAAAAAATGAGAAAAACAAGAAAAACGACTAAAAGGGGGGGAAATAAAAAAGGAGAAAAACAAAAACAAAAAAAACAAGAATGGGAAAAAACAGGAAAAACGAATAAAATGGAAAAAAAGAAATACGAGAAAAATAAGAAGGGGAAAAATGATAAAAACTACCAAAGAAGGAAAAAACAAAAGAAGAAGAAAAAGAGAAAGTGGAACAAAGAAAAACAATAAAAACAAGAATGGGAAATAAACAGGAAAAACCAATAAAAAGGAAAAAAGAAAAAGAAGAAAAAGAAGTATGGGAAAAAACAGGAAAAACGAATAAAATGGAAAAATGAAAAAATGAGAAAAACTACTAAAAATGGGAAAAAGAGAAAAAAGAGAAAGGGGAAAAAAGAAAAACAAGGGAAAAAATGGGAAATAACATGAAAAAAGAAAAAACTGGGGAAAAAAGGAAAATGAGAAAAATGAGAATGGGAAAAATGAGAAAAATGAGAAAAACGACTAAAGAGAGAAAAAAAGAATGGGAAAAATAGGGAAAAAAGAGAAAAGGGGGGAAAAGACAAACAAGAATGGGAAAAAACAGGAATAATGAATAAACTGGAAATAAGAAAAATGAGAAAAATGAAAAAACGACTAAAGAGGGAAAAAATAAAAGAACAAAAAGAGAAAGTGGAAAAAAGAAAAATAAGGAAGACAAGAACCAGAAAAAATGGGAAAAACGAATAAAATGGAAAAAAAGAAAATTGAGAAAAATGAGAAAAACTACTAAAAAGGGGAAAAAAGAGGAAAAAGAGAAAGGGGAAAAAAGAAAAACAAGGAAAAAAATGGGAAATAACATGAAAAAAGAAAAAAATGGAAAAAAAATAATGAGAAAAATGGGAAGAACGAGTAAAGAAGGAAAAAACAAAAAAGAAATAGAAGGGGAAAAAAAGAAAAACAAGGGAAAGAAGAATGGGAAAAATTGGAAAAACAAATAACAGAAAAAAAGAAAAATGAGAAGTAAAAATAAAAAATGAGAAAAACGACTAAAAAGGGGGGAAAATAAAATAGGAGAAAAAAGAAAAACAAGAAAAACAAGAATGGGAAATAAACAGGAAAAACGAATAAAAAGGAAAAAAGAAAAATAAGAAAAAGAAGTATGGGAAAAAACAGGAAAAACGAATAAAATGGAAAAATGAGAAAAAAGGGGAAAAAATAGAAAAAGGAGAAAGGGGGAAAAAGAAAAACAAGGTAAATAATGGGAAATAACATGAAAAAAGAAAAAAATGGGAAAAAAAGAAAAATGAGAATGGGAAAAATGAGAACAACGAGAAAAATGACTAAAGAGGGAGAAAACAAGAATGGGAAAATTAGGGAAAAAAGAGAAAAGGGGAAAAAAGAAAAACAAGGAAAAAATGGGAAATAACATGAAAAAAGAAAAAAATGGAAAAAAGAGAAAACGAGAAAAATGGGAAGAATGACTATAGAGGGAAAAAACAAAAAAGAAATAGAAGGGGGGAAAAAGAAAAACAAGGGAAAGAAGAATGGGAAAAACGGGAAAAACAAATAACAGAAAAAAAGAAAAATGAGAAGTAAAAATGAAAAAAAATGAGAAAAAATGAGTAAAACAAGAAAAACGACTAAAAGGGGGGGAAATAAAAAAGGAGAAAAAGAAAAACAAGAAAAACAAGAATGGGAAAAAACAGGAAAAACGAATAAGATGGAAAAAAGAAATACGAGAAAAATAAGAAGGGGAAAAATGATAAAAACGACCAAAGAAGGAAAAAACAAAAGCAGAAGAAAAAGAGAAAGTGGAACAAAGAAAAACAAGAAAAAGAAGTATGGGAAAAAACAGGAAAGACGAATAAAATGGAAAAATGAGAAAAATGAGAAAAACTACTAAAAAGGGGAAAAAAGAGAAAAAAGAGAAAGGGGGAAAAAGAAAAACAAGGGAAAAAATGGGAAATAACATGAAAAAAGAAAAAAATGGGAAAAAAAGAAAAATGAGAAAAATGAGAATGGGAAAAATGAGAAAAATGAGAAAAACGACTAAAGAGGGAGGAAACAAGAATGGGAAAATTAGGGAAAAAAAGAGAAAAGGGGAAAAAAGAAAAACAAGGAAAAAATGGGAAATAATATGAAAAAAGAAAAAAATGGAAAAAAGAGAAAATTAGAAAATGGGAAGAACGACTAAAGAGGGAAAAAACAAAAAAGAAATAGAAGGGGGGGAAAAGAAAAACAAGGGAAAGAAGAATGGGAAAAACGGGAAAAACAAGTAACAGAAAAAAAGAAAAATGAGAAGTAAAAATGAAAAAAAATGAGAAAAACAAGAAAAATGACTAAAAGGGGGGGAAATAAAAAAGGAGAAAATCAAAAACAAAAACAAACAAGAATGGGAAAAAACAGGAAAAACGAATAAAATGGAAAAAAAGAAATATGAGAAAAATAAGAAGGGGAAAAATGATAAAAACGACCAAAGAAGGAAAAAACAAAAGAAGAAGAAAAAGAGAAAGTGGAACAAAGAAAAACAATAAAAACAAGAATGGGAAATAAACAGGAAAAACCAATAAAAAGGAAAAAAGAAAAACAAGAAAAAGAAGTATGGGAAAAAACAGGGAAAACGAATAAAATGGAAAAATGAAAAAATGAGAAAAACTACTAAAAATGGGAAAAAGAGAAAAAAGAGAAAGGGGAAAAAAGAAAAACAAGGGAAAAAATGGGAAATAACATGAAAAAAGAAAAAACTGGGGAAAAAAGGAAAATGAGAAAAATGAGAATGGGAAAAATGAGAAAAATGAGAAAAACGACTAAAGAGAGAGAAAACAAGAATGGGAAAAATAGGGAAAAAATAGAAAAGGGGGAAAAAGAAAAACAAGAATGGGAAAAAACAGGAATAATGAATAAACTGGAAAAAAGAAAAATGAGAAAAATGAAAAAACGACTAAAGAGGGAAAAAATAAAAGAACAAAAGGAGAAAGTGGAAAAAAGAAAAATAAGGAAGACAAGAACCAGAAAAAATGGGAAAAACGAAAAAAAGGAAAAAAAGAAAATTGAGAAAAATGAGAAAAACTACTAAAAAGGGGAAAAAAGAGGAAAAAGAGAAAGAGGAAAAAAGAAAAACAAGGAAAATAATGGGAAATAACATGAAAAAAGAAAAAAATGGAAAAAAAAGAATAATGAGAAAAATGGGAAGAATGAGTAAAGAAGGAAAAAACAAAAAAGAAGTAGAAGGAGGAAAAAAGAAAAACAAGGGAAAGAAGAATGGGAAAAATGGGAAAAACAAATAACAGAAAAAAAGAAAAATGAGAAGTAAAAATAAAAAAACGAGAAAAACGACTAAAAAGGGGGGGAAATAAAAAAGGAGAAAAAAGAAAAACAAGAAAAACAAGAATGGGAAATAAACAGGAAAAACGAATAAAATGGAAAAATGAGAAAAATGAGAAAAACTACTAAAAAGGGGGAAAATGAGAAAAAAGAGAAAGGGGGAAAAGAAAAACAAGGAAAAAATGGGAAATAACATGAAAAAAGAAAAAAATGGAAAAAAGAGAAAATGAGAAAAATGGGAAGAACGACTATAGAGGGAAAAAACAAAAAAGAAATAGAAGGGGGAAAAAAGAAAAACAAGGGAATGAAGAATGGGAAAAACGGGAAAAACAAATAACAGAAAAAAAGAAAAATGAAAAGTAAAAATGAAAAAAAATGAGAAAAACAAGAAAAACGACTAAAAAGAAGGGAAATAAAAAAGGAGAAAAAGAAAAACAAGAAAAACAAGAATGGGAAATAAACAGGAAAAACGAATAAAAAGGAAAAAAGAAAAAGAAGAAAAAGAAGTATGGGAAAAAACAGGAAAAACGAATAAAATGGAAAAATGAGAAAAATGAGAAAAACTACTAAAAAGGGGGAAAAAGAGATAAAAGAGAAAGGGGGAAAAAGAAAAACAAGGAAAAAAATGGGAAATAACATGAAAAAAGAAAAAAATGGGAAAAAAAGAAAAATGAGAAAAATGAGAATGGGAAAAATGAGAAAAATGAGAAAAACGACTAAAGAGGGAGGAAACAAGAATGGGAAAATTAGGGGAAAAAAGAGAAAAGGGGAAAAAAGAAAAAAAAGGAAAAAATGGGAAATAACATGAAAAAAGAAAAAAATGGGAAAAAAAGAATAATGAGAAAAATGGGAAGAACGAGTAAAGAAGGAAAAAACAAAAAAGAAATAGAAGGGGGAAAAAAGAAAAACAAGGGAAAAAAGAATGGGAAAAATGGGAAAAACAAATAGCAGAAAAAAAGAAAAATGAGAAGTAAAAATAAAAAAACGAGAAAAACGACTAAAAAGGGGGGGAAATAAAAAAGGAGAAAAAAGAAAAACAAGAAAAATAAGTATGGGAAAAAACAGGAAAGACGAATAAAATGGAAAAATGAGAAAAATGAGAAAAACTACTAAAAAGGGGAAAAAAGAGAAAAAAGAGAAAGGGGGAAAAAGAAAAACAAGGGAAAAAATGGGAAATAACATGAAAAAAGAAAAAAATGGGGAAAAAAGAAAAATGAGAAAAATGAGAATGGGAAAAATGAGAAAAATGAGAAAAATGACTAAAGAGGGAGGAAACAAGAATGGGAAAATTAGGGAAAAAAGAGAAAAGGGGAAAAAAGAAAAACAATGAAAAAATGGGAAATAACATGAAAAAAGAAAAAAATGGAAAAAAGAGAAAACGAGAAAAATGAGAATGGGAAAAATGAGAAAAATGAGAAAAACGACTAAAGAGGGAGGAAACAAGAATGGGAAAATTAGGGGAAAAAAGAGAAAAGGGGAAAAAAGAAAAAAAAGGAAAAAATGGGAAATAACATGAAAAAAGAAAAAAATGGGAAAAAAAGAATAATGAGAAAAATGGGAAGAACGAGTAAAGAAGGAAAAACAAAAAAGAAATAGAAGGGGGAAAAAAGAAAAATAAGGGAAAGAAGAATGGGAAAAATGGGAAAAACAAATAGCAGAAAAAAAGAAAAATGAGAAGTAAAAATAAAAAACGAGAAAAACGACTAAAAAGGGGGGGAAATAAAAAAGGAGAAAAAAGAAAAACAAGAAAAATAAGAATGGGAAATAAACAGGAAAAACGAATAAAAAGGAAAAAAGAAAAATAAGAAAAAGAAGTATGGGAAAAAACAGGAAAAACGAATAAAATGGAAAAATGAGAAAAAAGGGGAAAAAATAGAAAAAAGAGAAAGGGGGAAAAAGAAAAACAAGGTAAATAATGAGAAATAACATGAAAAAAGAAAAAAATGGGAAAAAAAGAAAAATGAGAAAAATGAGAATGGGAAAAATGAGAAAAATGAGAAAAATGACTAAAGAGGGAGAAAACAAGAATGGGAAAAATAGGGAAAAAAGAGAAAAGGGGAAAAAAGAAAAACAAGGAAAACAAGAATGGGAAAAAACAGGAAAAACGAATAAAATGGAAAAAAAGAAATACGAGAAAAATAAGAAGGGGAAAAATGATAAAAACGACCAAAGAAGGAAAAAAAAAAAGCAGAAGAAAAAGAGAAAGTGGAACAAAGAAAAACAAGAAAAAGAAGTATGGGAAAAAACAGGAAAGACGAATAAAATGGAAAAATGAGAAAAATGAGAAAAACTACTAAAAAGGGGAAAAAAGAGAAAAAAGAGAAAGGGGGAAAAAGAAAAACAAGGGAAAAAATGGGAAATAACATGAAAAAAGAAAAAAATGGGGAAAAAAGAAAAATGAGAAAAATGAGAATGGGAAAAATGAGAAAAATGAGAAAAACGACTAAAGAGGGAGGAAACAAGAATGGGAAAATTAGGGAAAAAAGAGAAAAGGGGAAAAAAGAAAAACAATGAAAAAATGGGAAATAACATGAAAAAAGAAAAAAACGGAAAAAAGAGAAAATGAGAAAAATGGGAAGAACGACTAAAGAGGGAAAAAACAAAAAAGAAATAGAAAGGGGGGAAAAGAAAAACAAGGGAAAGAAGAATGGGAAAAATGGGAAAAACAAGTAATAGAAAAAAAGAAAAATGAGAAGTAAAAATGAAAAAAAATGAGAAAAACAAGAAAAACGACTAAAAGGGGGGGAAATAAAAAAGGAGAAAAACAAAAACAAAAAAAACAAGAATGGGAAAAAACAGGAAAAACGAATAAAATGGAAAAAAAGAAATACGAGAAAAATAAGAAGGGGAAAAATGATAAAAACTACCAAAGAAGGAAAAAACAAAAGAAGAAGAAAAAGAGAAAGTGGAACAAAGAAAAACAATAAAAACAAGAATGGGAAATAAACAGGAAAAACCAATAAAAAGGAAAAAAGAAAAAGAAGAAAAAGAAGTATGGGAAAAAACAGGAAAAACGAATAAAATGGAAAAATGAAAAAATGAGAAAAACTACTAAAAATGGGAAAAAGAGAAAAAAGAGAAAGGGGAAAAAAGAAAAACAAGGGAAAAAATGGGAAATAACATGAAAAAAGAAAAAACTGGGGAAAAAAGGAAAATGAGAAAAATGAGAATTGGAAAAATGAGAAAAATGAGAAAAACGACTAAAGAGAGAAAAAAAGAATGGGAAAAATAGGGGAAAAAGAGAAAAGGGGGGAAAAGACAAACAAGAATGGGAAAAAACAGGAATAATGAATAAACTGGAAATAAGAAAAATGAGAAAAATGAAAAAACGACTAAAGAGGGAAAAAATAAAAGAACAAAAAGAGAAAGTGGAAAAAAGAAAAATAAGGAAGACAAGAACCAGAAAAAATGGGAAAAACGAATAAAATGGAAAAAAAGAAAATTGAGAAAAATGAGAAAAACTACTAAAAAGGGGAAAAAAGAGGAAAAAGAGAAAGGGGAAAAAAGAAAAACAAGGAAAAAAATGGGAAATAACATGAAAAAAGAAAAAAATGGAAAAAAAATAATGAGAAAAATGGGAAGAACGAGTAAAGAAGGAAAAAACAAAAAAGAAATAGAAGGGGAAAAAAAGAAAAACAAGGGAAAGAAGAATGGGAAAAATTGGAAAAACAAATAACAGAAAAAAAGAAAAATGAGAAGTAAAAATAAAAAATGAGAAAAACGACTAAAAAGGGGGGAAAATAAAATAGGAGAAAAAAGAAAAACAAGAAAAACAAGAATGGGAAATAAACAGGAAAAACGAATAAAAAGGAAAAAAGAAAAATAAGAAAAAGAAGTATGGGAAAAAACAGGAAAAACGAATAAAATGGAAAAATGAGAAAAAAGGGGAAAAAATAGAAAAAGGAGAAAGGGGGAAAAAGAAAAACAAGGTAAATAATGGGAAATAACATGAAAAAAGAAAAAAATGGGAAAAAAAGAAAAATGAGAATGGGAAAAATGAGAACAACGAGAAAAATGACTAAAGAGGGAGAAAACAAGAATGGGAAAATTAGGGAAAAAAGAGAAAAGGGGAAAAAAGAAAAACAAGGAAAAAATAGGAAATAACATGAAAAAAGAAAAAAATGGAAAAAAGAGAAAACGAGAAAAATGGGAAGAATGACTATAGAGGGAAAAAACAAAAAAGAAATAGAAGGGGGGAAAAAGAAAAACAAGGGAAAGAAGAATGGGAAAAACGGGAAAAACAAATAACAGAAAAAAAGAAAAATGAGAAGTAAAAATGAAAAAAAATGAGAAAAAATGAGTAAAACAAGAAAAACGACTAAAAGGGGGGGAAATAAAAAAGGAGAAAAAGAAAAACAAGAAAAACAAGAATGGGAAAAAACAGGAAAAACGAATAAGATGGAAAAAAGAAATACGAGAAAAATAAGAAGGGGAAAAATGATAAAAACGACCAAAGAAGGAAAAAACAAAAGCGGAAGAAAAAGAGAAAGTGGAACAAAGAAAAACAAGAAAAAGAAGTATGGGAAAAAACAGGAAAGATGAATAAAATGGAAAAATGAGAAAAATGAGAAAAACTACTAAAAAGGGGAAAAAAGAGAAAAAAGAGAAAGGGGGAAAAAGAAAAACAAGGGAAAAAATGGGAAATAACATGAAAAAAGAAAAAAATGGGAAAAAAAGAAAAATGAGAAAAATGAGAATGGGAAAAATGAGAAAAATGAGAAAAACGACTAAAGAGGGAGGAAACAAGAATGGGAAAATTAGGGAAAAAAAGAGAAAAGGGGAAAAAAGAAAAACAAGGAAAAAATGGGAAATAACATGAAAAAAGAAAAAAATGGGAAAAAGAGAAAATTAGAAAATGGGAAGAACGACTAAAGAGGGAAAAAACAAAAAAGAAATAGAAGGGGGGGAAAAGAAAAACAAGGGAAAGAAGAATGGGAAAAACGGGAAAAACAAGTAACAGAAAAAAAGAAAAATGAGAAGTAAAAATGAAAAAAAATGAGAAAAACAAGAAAAATGACTAAAAGGGGGGGAAATAAAAAAGGAGAAAAACAAAAACAAAAACAAACAAGAATGGGAAAAAACAGGAAAAACGAATAAAATGGAAAAAAAGAAATATGAGAAAAATAAGAAGGGGAAAAATGATAAAAACGACCAAAGAAGGAAAAAACAAAAGAAGAAGAAAAAGAGAAAGTGGAACAAAGAAAAACAATAAAAACAAGAATGGGAAATAAACAGGAAAAACCAATAAAAAGGAAAAAAGAAAAACAAGAAAAAGAAGTATGGGAAAAAACAGGGAAAACGAATAAAATGGAAAAATGAAAAAATGAGAAAAACTACTAAAAAGGGGGAAAATGAGAAAAAAGAGAAAGGGGGAAAAGAAAAACAAGGAAAAAATGGGAAATAACATGAAAAAAGAAAAAAATGGAAAAAAGAGAAAATGAGAAAAATGGGAAGAACGACTATAGAGGGAAAAAACAAAAAAGAAATAGAAGGGGGAAAAAAGAAAAACAAGGGAATGAAGAATGGGAAAAACGGGAAAAACAAATAACAGAAAAAAAGAAAAATGAAAAGTAAAAATGAAAAAAAATGAGAAAAACAAGAAAAACGACTAAAAAGAAGGGAAATAAAAAAGGAGAAAAAGAAAAACAAGAAAAACAAGAATGGGAAATAAACAGGAAAAACGAATAAAAAGGAAAAAAGAAAAAGAAGAAAAAGAAGTATGGGAAAAAACAGGAAAAACGAATAAAATGGAAAAATGAGAAAAATGAGAAAAACTACTAAAAAGGGGGAAAAAGAGATAAAAGAGAAAGGGGGAAAAAGAAAAACAAGGAAAAAAATGGGAAATAACATGAAAAAAGAAAAAAATGGGAAAAAAAGAAAAATGAGAAAAATGAGAATGGGAAAAATGAGAAAAATGAGAAAAACGACTAAAGAGGGAGGAAACAAGAATGGGAAAATTAGGGGAAAAAAGAGAAAAGGGGAAAAAAGAAAAAAAAGGAAAAAATGGGAAATAACATGAAAAAAGAAAAAAATGGGAAAAAAAGAATAATGAGAAAAATGGGAAGAACGAGTAAAGAAGGAAAAAACAAAAAAGAAATAGAAGGGGGAAAAAAGAAAAACAAGGGAAAAAAGAATGGGAAAAATGGGAAAAACAAATAGCAGAAAAAAAGAAAAATGAGAAGTAAAAATAAAAAAACGAGAAAAACGACTAAAAAGGGGGGGAAATAAAAAAGGAGAAAAAAGAAAAACAAGAAAAATAAGTATGGGAAAAAACAGGAAAGACGAATAAAATGGAAAAATGAGAAAAATGAGAAAAACTACTAAAAAGGGGAAAAAAGAGAAAAAAGAGAAAGGGGGAAAAAGAAAAACAAGGGAAAAAATGGGAAATAACATGAAAAAAGAAAAAAATGGGGAAAAAAGAAAAATGAGAAAAATGAGAATGGGAAAAATGAGAAAAATGAGAAAAATGACTAAAGAGGGAGGAAACAAGAATGGGAAAATTAGGGAAAAAAGAGAAAAGGGGAAAAAAGAAAAACAATGAAAAAATGGGAAATAACATGAAAAAAGAAAAAAATGGAAAAAAGAGAAAACGAGAAAAATGAGAATGGGAAAAATGAGAAAAATGAGAAAAACGACTAAAGAGGGAGGAAACAAGAATGGGAAAATTAGGGGAAAAAAGAGAAAAGGGGAAAAAAGAAAAAAAAGGAAAAAATGGGAAATAACATGAAAAAAGAAAAAAATGGGAAAAAAAGAATAATGAGAAAAATGGGAAGAACGAGTAAAGAAGGAAAAACAAAAAAGAAATAGAAGGGGGAAAAAAGAAAAATAAGGGAAAGAAGAATGGGAAAAATGGGAAAAACAAATAGCAGAAAAAAAGAAAAATGAGAAGTAAAAATAAAAAACGAGAAAAACGACTAAAAAGGGGGGGAAATAAAAAAGGAGAAAAAAGAAAAACAAGAAAAATAAGAATGGGAAATAAACAGGAAAAACGAATAAAAAGGAAAAAAGAAAAATAAGAAAAAGAAGTATGGGAAAAAACAGGAAAAACGAATAAAATGGAAAAATGAGAAAAAAGGGGAAAAAATAGAAAAAAGAGAAAGGGGGAAAAAGAAAAACAAGGTAAATAATGAGAAATAACATGAAAAAAGAAAAAAATGGGAAAAAAAGAAAAATGAGAAAAATGAGAATGGGAAAAATGAGAAAAATGAGAAAAATGACTAAAGAGGGAGAAAACAAGAATGGGAAAAATAGGGAAAAAAGAGAAAAGGGGAAAAAAGAAAAACAAGGAAAACAAGAATGGGAAAAAACAGGAAAAACGAATAAAATGGAAAAAAAGAAATACGAGAAAAATAAGAAGGGGAAAAATGATAAAAACGACCAAAGAAGGAAAAAAAAAAAGCAGAAGAAAAAGAGAAAGTGGAACAAAGAAAAACAAGAAAAAGAAGTATGGGAAAAAACAGGAAAGACGAATAAAATGGAAAAATGAGAAAAATGAGAAAAACTACTAAAAAGGGGAAAAAAGAGAAAAAAGAGAAAGGGGGAAAAAGAAAAACAAGGGAAAAAATGGGAAATAACATGAAAAAAGAAAAAAATGGGGAAAAAAGAAAAATGAGAAAAATGAGAATGGGAAAAATGAGAAAAATGAGAAAAACGACTAAAGAGGGAGGAAACAAGAATGGGAAAATTAGGGAAAAAAGAGAAAAGGGGAAAAAAGAAAAACAATGAAAAAATGGGAAATAACATGAAAAAAGAAAAAAACGGAAAAAAGAGAAAATGAGAAAAATGGGAAGAACGACTAAAGAGGGAAAAAACAAAAAAGAAATAGAAAGGGGGGAAAAGAAAAACAAGGGAAAGAAGAATGGGAAAAATGGGAAAAACAAGTAATAGAAAAAAAGAAAAATGAGAAGTAAAAATGAAAAAAAATGAGAAAAACAAGAAAAACGACTAAAAGGGGGGGAAATAAAAAAGGAGAAAAACAAAAACAAAAAAAACAAGAATGGGAAAAAACAGGAAAAACGAATAAAATGGAAAAAAAGAAATACGAGAAAAATAAGAAGGGGAAAAATGATAAAAACTACCAAAGAAGGAAAAAACAAAAGAAGAAGAAAAAGAGAAAGTGGAACAAAGAAAAACAATAAAAACAAGAATGGGAAATAAACAGGAAAAACCAATAAAAAGGAAAAAAGAAAAAGAAGAAAAAGAAGTATGGGAAAAAACAGGAAAAACGAATAAAATGGAAAAATGAAAAAATGAGAAAAACTACTAAAAATGGGAAAAAGAGAAAAAAGAGAAAGGGGAAAAAAGAAAAACAAGGGAAAAAATGGGAAATAACATGAAAAAAGAAAAAACTGGGGAAAAAAGGAAAATGAGAAAAATGAGAATTGGAAAAATGAGAAAAATGAGAAAAACGACTAAAGAGAGAAAAAAAGAATGGGAAAAATAGGGGAAAAAGAGAAAAGGGGGGAAAAGACAAACAAGAATGGGAAAAAACAGGAATAATGAATAAACTGGAAATAAGAAAAATGAGAAAAATGAAAAAACGACTAAAGAGGGAAAAAATAAAAGAACAAAAAGAGAAAGTGGAAAAAAGAAAAATAAGGAAGACAAGAACCAGAAAAAATGGGAAAAACGAATAAAATGGAAAAAAAGAAAATTGAGAAAAATGAGAAAAACTACTAAAAAGGGGAAAAAAGAGGAAAAAGAGAAAGGGGAAAAAAGAAAAACAAGGAAAAAAATGGGAAATAACATGAAAAAAGAAAAAAATGGAAAAAAAATAATGAGAAAAATGGGAAGAACGAGTAAAGAAGGAAAAAACAAAAAAGAAATAGAAGGGGAAAAAAAGAAAAACAAGGGAAAGAAGAATGGGAAAAATTGGAAAAACAAATAACAGAAAAAAAGAAAAATGAGAAGTAAAAATAAAAAATGAGAAAAACGACTAAAAAGGGGGGAAAATAAAATAGGAGAAAAAAGAAAAACAAGAAAAACAAGAATGGGAAATAAACAGGAAAAACGAATAAAAAGGAAAAAAGAAAAATAAGAAAAAGAAGTATGGGAAAAAACAGGAAAAACGAATAAAATGGAAAAATGAGAAAAAAGGGGAAAAAATAGAAAAAGGAGAAAGGGGGAAAAAGAAAAACAAGGTAAATAATGGGAAATAACATGAAAAAAGAAAAAAATGGGAAAAAAAGAAAAATGAGAATGGGAAAAATGAGAACAACGAGAAAAATGACTAAAGAGGGAGAAAACAAGAATGGGAAAATTAGGGAAAAAAGAGAAAAGGGGAAAAAAGAAAAACAAGGAAAAAATAGGAAATAACATGAAAAAAGAAAAAAATGGAAAAAAGAGAAAACGAGAAAAATGGGAAGAATGACTATAGAGGGAAAAAACAAAAAAGAAATAGAAGGGGGGAAAAAGAAAAACAAGGGAAAGAAGAATGGGAAAAACGGGAAAAACAAATAACAGAAAAAAAGAAAAATGAGAAGTAAAAATGAAAAAAAATGAGAAAAAATGAGTAAAACAAGAAAAACGACTAAAAGGGGGGGAAATAAAAAAGGAGAAAAAGAAAAACAAGAAAAACAAGAATGGGAAAAAACAGGAAAAACGAATAAGATGGAAAAAAGAAATACGAGAAAAATAAGAAGGGGAAAAATGATAAAAACGACCAAAGAAGGAAAAAACAAAAGCGGAAGAAAAAGAGAAAGTGGAACAAAGAAAAACAAGAAAAAGAAGTATGGGAAAAAACAGGAAAGATGAATAAAATGGAAAAATGAGAAAAATGAGAAAAACTACTAAAAAGGGGAAAAAAGAGAAAAAAGAGAAAGGGGGAAAAAGAAAAACAAGGGAAAAAATGGGAAATAACATGAAAAAAGAAAAAAATGGGAAAAAAAGAAAAATGAGAAAAATGAGAATGGGAAAAATGAGAAAAATGAGAAAAACGACTAAAGAGGGAGGAAACAAGAATGGGAAAATTAGGGAAAAAAAGAGAAAAGGGGAAAAAAGAAAAACAAGGAAAAAATGGGAAATAACATGAAAAAAGAAAAAAATGGGAAAAAGAGAAAATTAGAAAATGGGAAGAACGACTAAAGAGGGAAAAAACAAAAAAGAAATAGAAGGGGGGGAAAAGAAAAACAAGGGAAAGAAGAATGGGAAAAACGGGAAAAACAAGTAACAGAAAAAAAGAAAAATGAGAAGTAAAAATGAAAAAAAATGAGAAAAACAAGAAAAATGACTAAAAGGGGGGGAAATAAAAAAGGAGAAAAACAAAAACAAAAACAAACAAGAATGGGAAAAAACAGGAAAAACGAATAAAATGGAAAAAAAGAAATATGAGAAAAATAAGAAGGGGAAAAATGATAAAAACGACCAAAGAAGGAAAAAACAAAAGAAGAAGAAAAAGAGAAAGTGGAACAAAGAAAAACAATAAAAACAAGAATGGGAAATAAACAGGAAAAACCAATAAAAAGGAAAAAAGAAAAACAAGAAAAAGAAGTATGGGAAAAAACAGGGAAAACGAATAAAATGGAAAAATGAAAAAATGAGAAAAACTACTAAAAAGGGGGAAAATGAGAAAAAAGAGAAAGGGGGAAAAGAAAAACAAGGAAAAAATGGGAAATAACATGAAAAAAGAAAAAAATGGAAAAAAGAGAAAATGAGAAAAATGGGAAGAACGACTATAGAGGGAAAAAACAAAAAAGAAATAGAAGGGGGAAAAAAGAAAAACAAGGGAATGAAGAATGGGAAAAACGGGAAAAACAAATAACAGAAAAAAAGAAAAATGAAAAGTAAAAATGAAAAAAAATGAGAAAAACAAGAAAAACGACTAAAAAGAAGGGAAATAAAAAAGGAGAAAAAGAAAAACAAGAAAAACAAGAATGGGAAATAAACAGGAAAAACGAATAAAAAGGAAAAAAGAAAAAGAAGAAAAAGAAGTATGGGAAAAAACAGGAAAAACGAATAAAATGGAAAAATGAGAAAAAAGGGGAAAAAATAGAAAAAGGAGAAAGGGGGAAAAAGAAAAACAAGGTAAATAATGGGAAATAACATGAAAAAAGAAAAAAATGGGAAAAAAAGAAAAATGAGAATGGGAAAAATGAGAACAACGAGAAAAATGACTAAAGAGGGAGAAAACAAGAATGGGAAAATTAGGGAAAAAAGAGAAAAGTGGAAAAAAGAAAAACAAGGAAAAAATAGGAAATAACATGAAAAAAGAAAAAAATGGAAAAAAGAGAAAACGAGAAAAATGGGAAGAATGACTATAGAGGGAAAAAACAAAAAAGAAATAGAAGGGGGGAAAAAGAAAAACAAGGGAAAGAAGAATGGGAAAAACGGGAAAAACAAATAACAGAAAAAAAGAAAAATGAGAAGTAAAAATGAAAAAAAATGAGAAAAAATGAGTAAAACAAGAAAAACGACTAAAAGGGGGGGAAATAAAAAAGGAGAAAAAGAAAAACAAGAAAAACAAGAATGGGAAAAAACAGGAAAAACGAATAAGATGGAAAAAAGAAATACGAGAAAAATAAGAAGGGGAAAAATGATAAAAACGACCAAAGAAGGAAAAAACAAAAGCGGAAGAAAAAGAGAAAGTGGAACAAAGAAAAACAAGAAAAAGAAGTATGGGAAAAAACAGGAAAGACGAATAAAATGGAAAAATGAGAAAAATGAGAAAAACTACTAAAAAGGGGAAAAAAGAGAAAAAAGAGAAAGGGGGAAAAAGAAAAACAAGGGAAAAAATGGGAAATAACATGAAAAAAGAAAAAAATGGGAAAAAAAGAAAAATGAGAAAAATGAGAATGGGAAAAATGAGAAAAATGAGAAAAACGACTAAAGAGGGAGGAAACAAGAATGGGAAAATTAGGGAAAAAAAGAGAAAAGGGGAAAAAAGAAAAACAAGGAAAAAATGGGAAATAACATGAAAAAAGAAAAAAATGGGAAAAAGAGAAAATTAGAAAATGGGAAGAACGACTAAAGAGGGAAAAAACAAAAAAGAAATAGAAGGGGGGGAAAAGAAAAACAAGGGAAAGAAGAATGGGAAAAACGGGAAAAACAAGTAACAGAAAAAAAGAAAAATGAGAAGTAAAAATGAAAAAAAATGAGAAAAACAAGAAAAATGACTAAAAGGGGGGGAAATAAAAAAGGAGAAAAACAAAAACAAAAACAAACAAGAATGGGAAAAAACAGGAAAAACGAATAAAATGGAAAAAAAGAAATATGAGAAAAATAAGAAGGGGAAAAATGATAAAAACGACCAAAGAAGGAAAAAACAAAAGAAGAAGAAAAAGAGAAAGTGGAACAAAGAAAAACAATAAAAACAAGAATGGGAAATAAACAGGAAAAACCAATAAAAAGGAAAAAAGAAAAACAAGAAAAAGAAGTATGGGAAAAAACAGGGAAAACGAATAAAATGGAAAAATGAAAAAATGAGAAAAACTACTAAAAAGGGGGAAAATGAGAAAAAAGAGAAAGGGGGAAAAGAAAAACAAGGAAAAAATGGGAAATAACATGAAAAAAGAAAAAAATGGAAAAAAGAGAAAATGAGAAAAATGGGAAGAACGACTATAGAGGGAAAAAACAAAAAAGAAATAGAAGGGGGAAAAAAGAAAAACAAGGGAATGAAGAATGGGAAAAACGGGAAAAACAAATAACAGAAAAAAAGAAAAATGAAAAGTAAAAATGAAAAAAAATGAGAAAAACAAGAAAAACGACTAAAAAGAAGGGAAATAAAAAAGGAGAAAAAGAAAAACAAGAAAAACAAGAATGGGAAATAAACAGGAAAAACGAATAAAAAGGAAAAAAGAAAAAGAAGAAAAAGAAGTATGGGAAAAAACAGGAAAAACGAATAAAATGGAAAAATGAGAAAAATGAGAAAAACTACTAAAAAGGGGGAAAAAGAGATAAAAGAGAAAGGGGGAAAAAGAAAAACAAGGAAAAAAATGGGAAATAACATGAAAAAAGAAAAAAATGGGAAAAAAAGAAAAATGAGAAAAATGAGAATGGGAAAAATGAGAAAAATGAGAAAAACGACTAAAGAGGGAGGAAACAAGAATGGGAAAATTAGGGGAAAAAAGAGAAAAGGGGAAAAAAGAAAAAAAAAGGAAAAAATGGGAAATAACATGAAAAAAGAAAAAAATGGGGAAAAAAGAATAATGAGAAAAATGGGAAGAACGAGTAAAGAAGGAAAAAACAAAAAAGAAATAGAAGGGGGAAAAAAGAAAAACAAGGGAAAAAAGAATGGGAAAAATGGGAAAAACAAATAGCAGAAAAAAAGAAAAATGAGAAGTAAAAATAAAAAAACGAGAAAAACGACTAAAAAGGGGGGGAAATAAAAAAGGAGAAAAAAGAAAAACAAGAAAAATAAGTATGGGAAAAAACAGGAAAGACGAATAAAATGGAAAAATGAGAAAAATGAGAAAAACTACTAAAAAGGGGAAAAAAGAGAAAAAAGAGAAAGGGGGAAAAAGAAAAACAAGGGAAAAAATGGGAAATAACATGAAAAAAGAAAAAAATGGGGAAAAAAGAAAAATGAGAAAAATGAGAATGGGAAAAATGAGAAAAATGAGAAAAATGACTAAAGAGGGAGGAAACAAGAATGGGAAAATTAGGGAAAAAAGAGAAAAGGGGAAAAAAGAAAAACAATGAAAAAATGGGAAATAACATGAAAAAAGAAAAAAATGGAAAAAAGAGAAAACGAGAAAAATGAGAATGGGAAAAATGAGAAAAATGAGAAAAACGACTAAAGAGGGAGGAAACAAGAATGGGAAAATTAGGGGAAAAAAGAGAAAAGGGGAAAAAAGAAAAAAAAGGAAAAAATGGGAAATAACATGAAAAAAGAAAAAAATGGGAAAAAAAGAATAATGAGAAAAATGGGAAGAACGAGTAAAGAAGGAAAAACAAAAAAGAAATAGAAGGGGGAAAAAAGAAAAATAAGAGAAAGAAGAATGGGAAAAATGGGAAAAACAAATAGCAGAAAAAAAGAAAAATGAGAAGTAAAAATAAAAAACGAGAAAAACGACTAAAAAGGGGGGGAAATAAAAAAGGAGAAAAAAGAAAAACAAGAAAAATAAGAATGGGAAATAAACAGGAAAAACGAATAAAAAGGAAAAAAGAAAAATAAGAAAAAGAAGTATGGGAAAAAACAGGAAAAACGAATAAAATGGAAAAATGAGAAAAAAGGGGAAAAAATAGAAAAAAGAGAAAGGGGGAAAAAGAAAAACAAGGTAAATAATGAGAAATAACATGAAAAAAGAAAAAAATGGGAAAAAAGAAAAATGAGAAAAATGAGAATGGGAAAAATGAGAAAAATGAGAAAAATGACTAAAGAGGGAGAAAACAAGAATGGGAAAAATAGGGAAAAAAGAGAAAAGGGGAAAAAAGAAAAACAAGGAAAACAAGAATGGGAAAAAACAGGAAAAACGAATAAAATGGAAAAAAAGAAATACGAGAAAAATAAGAAGGGGAAAAATGATAAAAACGACCAAAGAAGGAAAAAAAAAAAGCAGAAGAAAAAGAGAAAGTGGAACAAAGAAAAACAAGAAAAAGAAGTATGGGAAAAAACAGGAAAGACGAATAAAATGGAAAAATGAGAAAAATGAGAAAAACTACTAAAAAGGGGAAAAAAGAGAAAAAAGAGAAAGGGGGAAAAAGAAAAACAAGGGAAAAAATGGGAAATAACATGAAAAAAGAAAAAAATGGGGAAAAAAGAAAAATGAGAAAAATGAGAATGGGAAAAATGAGAAAAATGAGAAAAACGACTAAAGAGGGAGGAAACAAGAATGGGAAAATTAGGGAAAAAAAGAGAAAAGGGGAAAAAAGAAAAACAAGGAAAAAATGGGAAATAACATGAAAAAAGAAAAAAATGGAAAAAAGAGAAAATGAGAAAAATGGGAAGAACGACTAAAGAGGGAAAAAACAAAAAAGAAATAGAAGGGGGGGAAAAGAAAAACAAGGGAAAGAAGAATGGGAAAAACGGGAAAAACAAGTAACAGAAAAAAAGAAAAATGAGAAGTAAAAATGAAAAAAAATGAGAAAAACAAGAAAAATGACTAAAAGGGGGGGAAATAAAAAAGGAGAAAAAGAAAAACAAGAAAAACAAGAATGGGAAAAAACAGGAAAAACGAATAAGATGGAAAAAAAGAAATACGAGAAAAATAAGAAGGGGAAAAATGATAAAAACGACCAAAGAAGGAAAAAACAAAAGCAGAAGAAAAAGAGAAAGTGGAACAAAGAAAAACAAGAAAAAGAAGTATGGGAAAAAACAGGAAAGACGAATAAAATGGAAAAATGAGAAAAATGAGAAAAACTACTAAAAAGGGGAAAAAAGAGAAAAAAGAGAAAGGGGGAAAAAGAAAAACAAGGGAAAAAATGGGAAATAACATGAAAAAAGAAAAAAATGGGGAAAAAAGAAAAATGAGAAAAATGAGAATGGGAAAAATGAGAAAAATGAGAAAAACGACTAAAGAGGGAGGAAACAAGAATGGGAAAATTAGGGAAAAAAGAGAAAAGGGGAAAAAAGAAAAACAATGAAAAAATGGGAAATAACATGAAAAAAGAAAAAAACGGAAAAAAGAGAAAATGAGAAAAATGGGAAGAACGACTAAAGAGGGAAAAAACAAAAAAGAAATAGAAAGGGGGGAAAAGAAAAACAAGGGAAAGAAGAATGGGAAAAATGGGAAAAACAAGTAATAGAAAAAAAGAAAAATGAGAAGTAAAAATGAAAAAAAATGAGAAAAACAAGAAAAACGACTAAAAGGGGGGGAAATAAAAAAGGAGAAAAACAAAAACAAAAAAAACAAGAATGGGAAAAAACAGGAATAATGAATAAACTGGAAAAAAGAAAAATGAGAAAAATGAAAAAACGACTAAAGAGGGAAAAAATAAAAGAACAAAAGGAGAAAGTGGAAAAAAGAAAAATAAGGAAGACAAGAACCAGAAAAAATGGGAAAAACGAAAAAAAATGGAAAAAAAGAAAATTGAGAAAAATGAGAAAAACTACTAAAAAGGGGAAAAAAGAGGAAAAAGAGAAAGGGGAAAAAAGAAAAACAAGGAAAAAATGGGAAATAACATGAAAAAAGAAAAAAATGGAAAAAAGTGAAAATGAGAAAAATGGGAAGAACGACTAAAGGGGGAAAAAACAAAAAAGAAATAGAAGGGGGAAAAAAGAAAAAGAAGGGAAAGAGAAAGGGAAAAACGGGAAAAACAAATAACAGAAAAAAAGAAAAATGAGAAGTAAAAATGAAAAAAAATGAGAAAAACAAGAAAAACGACTAAAAGGGGGGGAAATAAAAAAGGAGAAAAAGAAAAACAAGAAAAACAAGAATGGGAAAAAACAGGAAAAACGAATAAAATGGAAAAAAAGAAATACGAGAAAAATAAGAAGGGGAAAAATGATAAAAACTACCAAAGAAGGAAAAAACAAAAGAAGAAGAAAAAGAGAAAGTGGAACAAAGAAAAACAATAAAAACAAGAATGGGAAATAAACAGGAAAAACCAATAAAAAGGAAAAAAGAAAAAGAAGAAAAAGAAGTATGGGAAAAAACAGGAAAAACGAATAAAATGGAAAAATGAAAAAATGAGAAAAACTACTAAAAATGGGAAAAAGAGAAAAAAGAGAAAGGGGAAAAAAGAAAAACAAGGGAAAAAATGGGAAATAACATGAAAAAAGAAAAAACTGGGGAAAAAAGGAAAATGAGAAAAATGAGAATTGGAAAAATGAGTAAAACAAGAAAAACGACTAAAAGGGGGGGAAATAAAAAAGGAGAAAAAGAAAAACAAGAAAAACAAGAATGGGAAAAAACAGGAAAAACGAATAAGATGGAAAAAAAGAAATACGAGAAAAATAAGAAGGGGAAAAATGATAAAAACGACCAAAGAAGGAAAAAACAAAAGCAGAAGAAAAAGAGAAAGTGGAACAAAGAAAAACAAGAAAAAGAAGTATGGGAAAAAACAGGAAAGACGAATAAAATGGAAAAATGAGAAAAATGAGAAAAACTACTAAAAAGGGGAAAAAAGAGAAAAAAGAGAAAGGGGGAAAAAGAAAAACAAGGGAAAAAATGGGAAATAACATGAAAAAAGAAAAAAATGGGAAAAAAAGAAAAATGAGAAAAATGAGAATGGGAAAAATGAGAAAAATGAGAAAAACGACTAAAGAGGGAGGAAACAAGAATGGGAAAATTAGGGAAAAAAAGAGAAAAGGGGAAAAAAGAAAAACAAGGAAAAAATGGGAAATAACATGAAAAAAGAAAAAAATGGAAAAAAGAGAAAATGAGAAAAATGGGAAGAACGACTAAAGAGGGAAAAAACAAAAAAGAAATAGAAGGGGGGGAAAAGAAAAACAAGGGAAAGAAGAATGGGAAAAACGGGAAAAACAAGTAACAGAAAAAAAGAAAAATGAGAAGTAAAAATGAAAAAAAATGAGAAAAACAAGAAAAATGACTAAAAGGGGGGGAAATAAAAAAGGAGAAAAAGAAAAACAAGAAAAACAAGAATGGGAAAAAACAGGAAAAACGAATAAGATGGAAAAAAAGAAATACGAGAAAAATAAGAAGGGGAAAAATGATAAAAACGACCAAAGAAGGAAAAAACAAAAGCAGAAGAAAAAGAGAAAGTGGAACAAAGAAAAACAAGAAAAAGAAGTATGGGAAAAAACAGGAAAGACGAATAAAATGGAAAAATGAGAAAAATGAGAAAAACTACTAAAAAGGGGAAAAAAGAGAAAAAAGAGAAAGGGGGAAAAAGAAAAACAAGGGAAAAAATGGGAAATAACATGAAAAAAGAAAAAAATGGGGAAAAAAGAAAAATGAGAAAAATGAGAATGGGAAAAATGAGAAAAATGAGAAAAACGACTAAAGAGGGAGGAAACAAGAATGGGAAAATTAGGGAAAAAAGAGAAAAGGGGAAAAAAGAAAAACAATGAAAAAATGGGAAATAACATGAAAAAAGAAAAAAACGGAAAAAAGAGAAAATGAGAAAAATGGGAAGAACGACTAAAGAGGGAAAAAACAAAAAAGAAATAGAAAGGGGGGAAAAGAAAAACAAGGGAAAGAAGAATGGGAAAAATGGGAAAAACAAGTAATAGAAAAAAAGAAAAATGAGAAGTAAAAATGAAAAAAAATGAGAAAAACAAGAAAAACGACTAAAAGGGGGGGAAATAAAAAAGGAGAAAAACAAAAACAAAAAAAACAAGAATGGGAAAAAACAGGAATAATGAATAAACTGGAAAAAAGAAAAATGAGAAAAATGAAAAAACGACTAAAGAGGGAAAAAATAAAAGAACAAAAGGAGAAAGTGGAACAAAGAAAAACAATAAAAACAAGAATGGGAAATAAACAGGAAAAACCAATAAAAAGGAAAAAAGAAAAACAAGAAAAAGAAGTATGGGAAAAAACAGGAAAAACGAATAAAATGGAAAAATGAAAAAATGAGAAAAACTACTAAAAATGGGAAAAAGAGAAAAAAGTGAAAGGGGAAAAAAGAAAAACAAGGGAAAAAATGGGAAATAACATGAAAAAAGAAAAAACTGGGGAAAAAAGGAAAATGAGAAAAATGAGAATGGGAAAAATGAGAAAAATGAGAAAAACGACTAAAGAGAGAGAAAACAAGAATGGGAAAAATAGGGAAAAAATAGAAAAGGGGGAAAAAGAAAAACAAGAATGGGAAAAAACAGGAATAATGAATAAACTGGAAAAAAGAAAAATGAGAAAAATGAAAAAACGACTAAAGAGGGAAAAAATAAAAGAACAAAAGGAGAAAGTGGAAAAAAGAAAAATAAGGAAGACAAGAACCAGAAAAAATGGGAAAAACGAAAAAAAGGAAAAAAAGAAAATTGAGAAAAATGAGAAAAACTACTAAAAAGGGGAAAAAAGAGGAAAAAGAGAAAGAGGAAAAAAGAAAAACAAGGAAAATAATGGGAAATAACATGAAAAAAGAAAAAAATGGAAAAAAAAGAATGAGAAAAATGGGAAGAATGAGTAAAGAAGGAAAAAAACAAAAAAGAAGTAGAAGGAGGAAAAAAGAAAAACAAGGGAAAGAAGAATGGGAAAAATGGGAAAAACAAATAACAGAAAAAAAGAAAAATGAAAAGTAAAAATGAAAAAAAATGAGAAAAACAAGAAAAACGACTAAAAAGGGGGGAAAATAAAAAAGGAGAAAAAAGAAAAACAAGAAAAACAAGAATGGGAAATAAACAGGAAAAACGAATAAAATGGAAAAATGAGAAAAATGAGAAAAACTACTAAAAAGGGGGAAAATGAGAAAAAAGAGAAAGGGGGAAAAGAAAAACAAGGAAAAAATGGGAAATAACATGAAAAAAGAAAAAAATGGAAAAAAGAGAAAATGAGAAAAATGGGAAGAACGACTATAGAGGGAAAAAACAAAAAAGAAATAGAAGGGGGAAAAAAGAAAAACAAGGGAATGAAGAATGGGAAAAACGGGAAAAACAAATAACAGAAAAAAAGAAAAATGAAAAGTAAAAATGAAAAAAAATGAGAAAAACAAGAAAAACGACTAAAAAGAAGGGAAATAAAAAAGGAGAAAAAGAAAAACAAGAAAAACAAGAATGGGAAATAAACAGGAAAAACAAATAAAAAGGAAAAAAGAAAAAGAAGAAAAAGAAGTATGGGAAAAAACAGGAAAAACGAATAAAATGGAAAAATGAGAAAAATGAGAAAAACTACTAAAAAGGGGGAAAAAGAGATAAAAGAGAAAGGGGGAAAAAGAAAAACAAGGAAAAAAATGGGAAATAACATGAAAAAAGAAAAAAATGGGAAAAAAAGAAAAATGAGAAAAATGAGAATGGGAAAAATGAGAAAAATGTGAAAAACGACTAAAGAGGGAGGAAACAAGAATGGGAAAATTAGGGGAAAAAAGAGAAAAGGGGAAAAAAGAAAAAAAAGGAAAAAATGGGAAATAACATGAAAAAAGAAAAAAATGGGAAAAAAAGAATAATGAGAAAAATGGGAAGAACGAGTAAAGAAGGAAAAAACAAAAAAGAAATAGAAGGGGGAAAAAAGAAAAACAAGGGAAAAAAGAATGGGAAAAATGGGAAAAACAAATAGCAGAAAAAAAGAAAAATGAGAAGTAAAAATAAAAAAACGAGAAAAACGACTAAAAAGGGGGGGAAATAAAAAAGGAGAAAAAAGAAAAACAAGAAAAATAAGTATGGGAAAAAACAGGAAAGACGAATAAAATGGAAAAATGAGAAAAATGAGAAAAACTACTAAAAAGGGGAAAAAAGAGAAAAAAGAGAAAGGGGGAAAAAGAAAAACAAGGGAAAAAATGGGAAATAACATGAAAAAAGAAAAAAATGGGAAAAAAAGAATAATGAGAAAAATGGGAAGAAGGAGTAAAGAAGGAAAAAACAAAAAAGAAATAGAAGGGGGAAAAAAGAAAAACAAGGGAAAGAAGAATGGGAAAAATGGGAAAAACAAATAGCAGAAAAAAAGAAAAATGAGAAGTAAAAATAAAAAAACGAGAAAAACGACTAAAAAGGGGGGGAAATAAAAAAGGAGAAAAAAGAAAAACAAGAAAAATAAGAATGGGAAATAAACAGGAAAAACGAATAAAAAGGAAAAAAGAAAAAGAAGAAAAAGAAGTATGGGAAAAAACAGGAAAAACGAATAAAATGGAAAAATGAGAAAAAAGGGGAAAAAAGAGAAAAAAGAGAAAGGGGGAAAAAGAAAAACAAGGTAAATAATGAGAAATAACATGAAAAAAGAAAAAAATGGGGAAAAAAGAAAAATGAGAAAAATGAGAATGGGAAAAATGAGAAAAACGAGAAAAATGACTAAAGAGGGAGAAAACAAGAATGGGAAAAAAGAGAAAAAAGAGAAAGGGGGAAAAAGAAAAACAAGGGAAAAAATGGGAAATAACATGAAAAAAGAAAAAAATGGGAAAAAAAGAAAAATGAGAAAAATGAGAATGGGAAAAATGAGAAAAATGAGAAAAACGACTAAAGAGGGAGGAAACAAGAATGGGAAAATTAGGGAAAAAAAGAGAAAAGGGGAAAAAAGAAAAACAAGGAAAAAATGGGAAATAACATGAAAAAAGAAAAAAATGGAAAAAAGAGAAAATGAGAAAAATGGGAAGAACGACTAAAGAGGGAAAAAACAAAAAAGAAATAGAAGGGGGAAAAAGAAAAAAAAGGGAAAGAAGAATGGGAAAAACGGGAAAAACAAGTAACAGAAAAAAAATGAGAAGTAAAAATGAAAAAAAATGAGAAAAACAAGAAAAATGACTAAAAGGGGGGGAAATAAAAAAGGAGAAAAACAAAAACAAAAAAAACAAGAATGGGAAAAAACAGGAAAAACGAATAAAATGGAAAAAAAGAAATATGAGAAAAATAAGAAGTGGAAAAATGATAAAAACGACCAAAGAAGGAAAAAACAAAAGAAGAAGAAAAAGAGAAAGTGGAACAAAGAAAAACAATAAAAACAAGAATGGGAAATAAACAGGAAAAACCAATAAAAAGGAAAAAAGAAAAACAAGAAAAAGAAGTATGGGAAAAAACAGGAAAAACGAATAAAATGGAAAAATGAAAAAATGAGAAAAACTACTAAAAATGGGAAAAAGAGAAAAAAGAGAAAGGGGAAAAAAGAAAAACAAGGGAAAAAATGGGAAATAACATGAAAAAAGAAAAAACTGGGGAAAAAAGGAAAATGAGAAAAATGAGAATGGGAAAAATGAGAAAAATGAGAAAAACGACTAAAGAGAGAGAAAACAAGAATGGGAAAAATAGGGAAAAAATAGAAAAGGGGGAAAAAGAAAAACAAGAATGGGAAAAAACAGGAATAATGAATAAACTGGAAAAAAGAAAAATGAGAAAAATGAAAAAACGACTAAAGAGGGAAAAAATAAAAGAACAAAACGAGAAAGTGGAAAAAAGAAAAATAAGGAAGACAAGAACCAGAAAAAATGGGAAAAACGAAAAAAAGGAAAAAAAGAAAATTGAGAAAAATGAGAAAAACTACTAAAAAGGGGAAAAAAGAGGAAAAAGAGAAAGAGGAAAAAAGAAAAACAAGGAAAATAATGGGAAATAACATGAAAAAAGAAAAAAATGGAAAAAAAAGAATAATGAGAAAAATGGGAAGAATGAGTAAAGAAGGAAAAAACAAAAAAGAAGTAGAAGGAGGAAAAAAGAAAAACAAGGGAAAAATGGGAAATAATATGAAAAAAGAAAAAAATGGAAAAAAGAGAAAATGAGAAAAATGGGAAGAACGACTAAAGAGGGAAAAAACAAAAAAGAAATAGAAGGGGGGAAAAAGAAAAACAAGGGAAAGAAGAATGGGAAAAACGGGAAAAACAAATAACAGAAAAAAAGAAAAATGGGAAGGAAAAATGTAAAAAATGAGAAAAACGACGAAAAAGGGGGGAAATAAAAAAGGAGAAAAAAGAAAAAAAAGAAAAAAAAGAATGGGAAAAAACAGGAAAAACGAATAAAATGGAAAAAAAGAAATACGAGAAAAATAAGAAGGGGAATAATGATAAATACGACTAAAGATGGGAAAAACAAAAGAAGAAAAAAGAAAGTGGAAAAAAGTGGAAAAAAAGAAAAACAAGGAAGACAAGAATGGGAAAAAATGGGAAAATGAAAAACTACTAAAAAGGGGAAAAAAGAGAAAGAGGAAAAAAGAAAAACAAGGAAAAGAATGGGAAATAACATGAAAATCCCACCACTCACCCACCCACCCACCCACGGAACTGTGAAAGCAGACTGGTCAATGGGAGTGGGTGAAGGGATGGAGGGACGCAGAGAGCAGAAAACTAAAAAGCGTGTCACCCAAACGCAACGAATTGGGGCAGTTGAAGAAAAATTACCTCGCATGGACTACAGGGTGGAGGAATTAAATGAGAGACTTAATATGCTTATTACACTCCTGGAGGGGAGGGAGAGGCAGATACACAAAACATGTCCACCCCCTTCCGAAGAGAATAGTAACCTAACAGAGCCTGGGGAGGAACCAGAGGAGGAAGACAAAGAAAAGGGTCTCAACACACAGGACCAACCGCGTACAACTCCACCCATAACGGAGGTCGCTGGGCAGCAGGAAGGCACCGGTGGGGTTGCGAGAGCTGAAAATGAAGTTCGATGGAGACCCCAAAAAATTAGCATGCTTCATAACTCACGTAAAAGGGTTCATGGAAGAATTTGAAAACGACTTTTACACAGAGGAAGCAAAGGTCAGATAGTTTCTTGCTTCTTGGAAGGGGAGGCGGCTAGCTGGCTCGTGAAACTGCATGATACCAAGGCAAGCGCGCGTCACAATTTCAATCAGTTCATGCAGGCTCTGCGGACCCGGTTCGAAGACACACTGGCTAAAGTGTCGGCCAGAGTGCGCCTCCGAAACCTTGATCAGGGGAAAAGTACTGTTGCAGAATATGCCATGGAGTTCAAAAGTATCCTTAGCGAACTACCGCAATGGCTGGAAGAATTCCAAATTGAATACTTCCAGTACGGCCTGAGACAAGACTTACTAGAGCTCATGGTGGGGAGGGAAGAACCAAAAACATTAGAAGGCTGGATCCAACTGGCAGGCCGTATTGAGCAAAGCCAGACACAACTGAGGACCATTAAAAAGTTCAAACATTTGAAGAGGAAACCTGAACCCACCACACAGCCCACCCGAACGGAAGTCAAGAAACCCCCAGAGAAGAAAAGAGAAAAGGAGGTGAGGGACAAACGTAAAGACACCGCGGCAGCCATGGCGAAATGGAGACACCCCACACACGTGGACGAAGACAGTGACAGCGAGGAATATAACTACGAATCGCAGATGGCGGGAAACGAGGAAAAGTCTGCGCTAAAGTGCGCAGCGGGGCAGGCCCTCACAAAAGGGCGCAATGAGAATATTTGCCACAACCCCACAATGCACATTCAGGTACGCCTAAAAGCTGTGGGGGGGGGAGGAGGAAGTACTCTGGGTTGGCAATGCTAGACTCGGGCTGCTCAAGGAGTTTAATGCACCCAGACGTGGCTGACCACTTGGGACTGAGACTTTTTGAACTAAAAACGCCCATTACCTTTTGTCAGTTGGATGGTTCTGAGATGAAAGGGGGGCCAGTGGAGCACTATACGGAGGAAGTACAAATGACTGGGAAACCACAAAGAAACTTTGAGGTTCATTGTGGCCCCCATTGCAACAAGACCCATTGTGTTAGGACTGAAATGGCTGAGAGCTAGAAATCCTAGGGTGGATTGGGTCTCCGGGGAAATTGACTTTGTGGACGGAACTCATGGGGGGATGCACAAAGAAAGAGATGTGGATGACTGGGAAGTGGGGGCAGCTGGGATGGAATTTTGGGAAGAGGATTGGGAACAAGGGGATGAAAGCAATCCACAGGCGATCCCGGAAAAATACCTCCCAGTTAGTGAAGTGTTTGGTAAGCAAGAATGCGACCAAGAGCCCCCCCATAGACAGTCAGATGCAACGGTAGACCTCATCCCTGGGGCACCGTTCCCGAAACCCAAGATGTATGCCATGACTCAGAAAGAACTAGCAGAGCTCCGCAAGTTCATTGATAAAAATTTGGCACGAGGCTTCATTGAACCAGCCAATTCCCCGTTAGCGGCCCCAGTGTTATTTAGAAAAAAGAAAGATGGGTCACTGTGGTTGTGCACAGACTACCGGGGGCTCAATGCAATTTCAGTCACTAACCAGTACCCCCTACCCTTACTGAAAGACATGTTAGCCCAACTATCAAAAGGGAAGGTCTTCACGAAGTTGGACGTAAGGGAAGCGTATTACAGGGTACGCATGAGGGAAGGGGATGAGTGGAAAACCGCGTTCAATTGCCCACTAGGATCATTTCAATACCGGGTGCTCCCGTTTGGGATTGCGGGCGGACCGGGAATCTTCATGAGATTCATAAATGAGGTATTGTATGAATTTTTGTACAAAGGGGTAATTGTATATTTAGATGACATCTTAATTTTCTCGGAAAACCTAGAAGAGCACATGGAACTGGTCAAAAAGGTGCTAGAAAAGTTGTTAGAAGCAAAATTGTTTGTCAAACTGGAAAAGTGTGAGTTTCACAAGGACAAACTAGACTTTTTGGGGTACCGCATCTCGAATGCGGGCATTGAAATGGACCCCGAGAAAGTCAAGGCGGTTTTAGGGTGGCAACCCCCCCGAACGCGCAGGCAGCTTCAAGCATTCTTGGGATTTGCTGGGTTCTACAGGCAGTTCATCCAAGATTTTGCGCAAATTGCGCTACCCCTAACCGACTTGCTGAAAACAAAAGGCAAGGGGAAAAACGCAAAAGCCCCACCGCCAAGCACGAAATTAGTGTGGACCCAAGAATGCCAAGAAGCTTTTGATAAGCTAAAGGCATTGTTCACGGAGGAGCCCATCCTCAAGCACCCTGAGCCTGACAAACCGTTCGTAATTCACACGGACGCGTCACTCAATGCAGTTGGGGCTATCTTGCTACAAGCAGATGACAGGGAGAAATTGAGACCATGTGCCTATATTTCTCGGAAATTTAATGAAACGGAGAAAAGATGGCATGTTTGGGAAAAAGAGGCATTCGCAGTAAAACACGCGTTAAGCACGTGGCGACACCTCTTGGAAGGGACAGCTGAGCCGTTTCAGGTGTGGACGGATCATAAAAATTTGGAAGCCCTCAAATCCCCGAGAAAATTGAACCCTAAGCATCTCAGATGGGCAGAGTTCCTGAGTAGGTTCAACTTCACGTTGAAATATTTCCCTGGGGGAAAAAACCTCCTGGCGGACACGCTTTCGCGCCTGCCGCAGCATGAAGGCAAGATGGAGGAGATCTTTGAGTCTCTAATCCCATCCTAACCAGGGGAGGAGCAGACACAACTGGCACCAGTGGTCAGGGGAGAGGGGAATTTGGCTATCACCCGCAGCAGCGCGAAGCACAGGACTGACTGTGATTCATTTGCAGGAGACCTGAGAGCGGCAACGGTTACTGACACTTGGTGGGTGGAGCACAAACACACGCTAGAGGAGCGAGACGGCATGGGCTGGAAAGACAAGAAAGCATATGTTCCCGAATCCTTAAGACAAAGGGTTTTGAGTATGCACTACGACCACAAAACAGCAGGCCACTTCGGCTTCCTAAAAACACTACACTTAGTCAGGGGAAAGTTTTGGTGGCCATCGTTGCGTGCGGACGTGAAAGCTTATGTGCGAACATGCCCCACGTGCGCCACAGCAAAAAGGAAAATGGGCAAACCCACAGGAAAATTACAGGAGGTAGCTAGTCCAACACAGCCATGGAAGCAAATTGCCATGGACTTTATAGTGGACTTACCAGTGAGCAACAAATACACGGCCATCTGGGTGGTCACAGACCTCTTTTCCAAACAGGCACACTTCATTGCATGCAAGGGCATACCGAACGCCCAGAAGCTAGCGAGACTGTTCATTCAACACATCTATAGGGCCCACGGAACGCCGGAATGCATAATCAGCGATCGCGGCAGCACTTTCACATGCAAATTTTGGAGGGCATTTTTGAAGTTAATTGAATCAGAACAGGGGCTTAGTAGTGCATTCCATCCGTGCACAGACGGAGCAAGTGAACGCCTTAACGCCACACTGGAGCAGTACCTGAGATGCTACATAAATTACCAACAAACTGATTGGGCAGAACTCTTGCCGTTCACAGAAGTCGCGTGCAACAACGCGCTCCATCAAAGCACAGGGCTTTCACCATTCAAAGCGGCTACAGGGCAGGACTTTGTAACGATACCTGAATTGGCAATGACCCAGAGCACTGACTTAGAGCAACCTCTGAGAGCAGATGAATGGGTCGAAAGAATCACCAGCAACTGGCCAATAATGGTAAAGACGCTAGAAGAAGCCAAGGCTACTTACAAAAAACATGCAGACCGCAAACAGGAGAAAGAATGGGAATTGAGAGTTGGGGACAAAGTGTACTTATCCACCAAAAACTTACGGTCCACGCAACAGTCACGAAAACTAGCAGCCAAGTTCATAGGCCCATTTAAGATCCTTGCAGTAATTAACCCAGTAACGGCCAAACTGGAACTGCCAAAGGCTCTGAGAAAGATACACCCCGTTTTTCACATTAGTTTGCTGAAACAATACTATGCTTCACATCAGTGGCACCCGGAACCAGAAGCACCCACACCAACACTGGTGGAGGGAGAACCACATTTTGAAATAGTCAGGATCTTGGATTCGAGATGGCACAGGGGGCAGCTGCAATACCTAGTCAAATGGACCCATCTCCCGATTGGTGACAGAGAGTGGGTCAACGCCAAACACACACGCGCCCCTAAATTGGTCAAGAAGTTCCATAAAGAGTTCCCAGACAAACCCCATTGAATGGAAATAGTCTGGTTTGTATATAACGGGGGGGGGTGAGTCTTGGGGCGGGAGCATGTCAGAGATCACCCGATCTCTGCCAAAAAGGCAAGCAGACAAAGAGATCATCAGAAGACTGGCTCGCACTCAACCAATGATCGGGAATACACATCTTGCCGAACGTTGCCTGGACAACGGGACAGACTGACCCCACGTGTCAGCAGCAAAGGACAATGGGGGAGGGAAAGGTTTAAATGTGCTTGTTGTTCCTGTTACCTGCATTCCAGTCTTTGTTCATGCTAGAGCTAACTCCTGTATTCTATAATAAACACTTTGGCTTCTAAGAACTCTGGTGCCTGGGAGTTACTTCAGCGCAGAGAGATGATAGCGATCAGAAGGAGCGCCTTACAGAAAAATAAGAAGGGGGAAAATGATAAAAACGACTAAAGAGGGAAACAACAAAAGAAGAAGAAAAAGAGAAAGTGGAACAAAGAAAAACAAGAAAAACAAGAATGGGAGAAAATGGGGAAAACGAATAAAATGGAAAAAAAAGAAAAATGAGAAGGGTAAAAATGAGAAAAACGAGAAAAACGACTAAAAAGGGGGAAAAGGAGAAAAAAGACAAAGAGGGGGAAAGGGGGGGAAAAGAAAAACAAGAAAAACAAGAATGGGAAAAAACAGGAAAAACGAATAAAATGGAAAAAAAGAAAAACAAGAAAAACAAGAATGGGAAAAAACCGGAAAAACGAATAAAATGGAATAAAAAGAATAACAAGAAAAATGAGAAAGAGGAAAAGCGAGAAAAACGACTAAAAAGAGAAAAAACAAAAGAAGAAGAAAAATGGAAAGTGGAAAAAAGAAAAACAAGGAAGACAAAAATGGGAAAAAGGAATAAAATGGAAAAAAGAGGAAAAATGAGAAAAATGAGAAGGGGAAAATAGGAAAAACGAACAAAATGAGAAAAATGATAAAAAGGACTAAAGAGGGAAAAAACAAAAGAAGAAAAAGAGAAAGTGGAAAACAAGAAACACAAGAAAAACAAGAATGGGAGAAAATGGGAAAAATGAATAAAATGGAAAAAAAAAGAAAAATGAGAAAGGTAAAAATGAGAAAAATGAGAAAAACGACTAAGAAGGGGGAAAAAGAAAAAAGAGAAAGAAGGAAAAAAGGGGAAACAAGAAAAACAAGAATGGGAAAAAATGGGAAAAACAAATACAATGGAAAAAAAGAAAAATGAGAAAAATGAGAAGGGAAAAAATGAGAAAAACAAGAAAAACGAGAAAAACTACTAAAAAAGGGGGGAAAGGAAAAAGAGAAAGAATGAAAAATGGGAAAAAAGAAAAACAAGAAAAACAAGAATGGGAAAAAACAGGAAAAACAAATAAAATGGAAAAAACAGAAATGAGAAAAATGAAAAAATGACTAAAGAGGGAAAAAATAAAAGAAGAAAAAGAGAAAGTGGAACAAAGAAAAACCAGAATAGGAAATAAACAGGAAAAAAGAATATAAGGAAAAAAGAAAAACAAGAAAAAGAAGTATGGGAAAAAACAGGAAAAACGAATAAAATGGAAAAATGAGAAAAATGAGAAAAACTACTTACTAAAAAGGGGAAAAAAGAGAAAAAAGAGAAAGGGGGAAAAAGAAAAACAAGGGAAAAAATGGGAAATAACATGAAAAAAGAAAAAAATGGGGAAAAAAGATAAATGAGAAAAATGAGAATGGGAAAAATGAGAAAAATGAGAAAAACGACTAAAGAGGGAGAAAACAAGAATGGGAAAAATAGGGAAAAAAGAGAAAAGGGGAAAAAAGAAAAACAAGGAAAAAATGGGAAATAACATGAAAAAAGAAAAAGTGGAAAAAAGAGAAAATGAGAAAAATGGGAAGAACGACTAAAGAGGGAAAAAACAAAAAAGAAATAGAAGGGGAAAAAAGAGAAAAAAGAGAAAGGGGGAAAAAGTAAAACAAGGGAAAAAATGGGAAATAACATGAAAAAAGAAAAAAATGGGGAAAAAAGAAAAATGAGAAAAATGAGAATGGGAAAAATGAGAAAAACGACTAAAGAGGGAGAAAACAAGAATGGGAAAAATAGGGAAAAAAGAGAAAAGGGGAAAAAAGAAAAACAAGGAAAAAATGGGAAAAAACATGAAAAAAAAAATGGAAAAAAGAGAAAATGAGAAAAATGGGAAGAACGACTAAAGAGGGAAAAAACAAAAAAGAAATAGAAGGGAAAAAGAAAAACAAGGGAAAGAAGAATGGGAAAAATGGGAAAAACAAATAACAGAAAAAAAGAAAAATGAAAAGTAAAAATGAAAAAAATGAGTAAAACGAGAAAAACGACTAAAAAGGGGGGAAATACAAAAGGAGAAAAAGAAAAACAAGAAAAACAAGAATGGGAAAAAACAGGAAAAACGAATAAAATGGAAAAAAGAGAAAATGAGAAAAATGGGAAGAACGACTAAAGAGGGAAAAAACAAAAAAGAAATAGAAGGGGGAAAAAAGAAAAACAAGGGAAAGAAGAATGGGAAAAACGGGAAAAACAAGTAACAGAAAAAAAGAAAAATGAGCAGTAAAAATGAAAAAAAATAAGAAAAACAAGAAAAACGACTAAAAGGGGGGGAAATAAAAAAGGAGAAAAAGAAAAACAACAAAAACAAGAATGGGAAAAAACAGGAAAAACGAATAAAATGGAAAAAAAGAAATACGAGAAAAATAAGAAGGGGAAAAATGATAAAAACGACTAAAGAGGGAAAAAACAAAAGAAGAAGAAAAAGAGAAAGTGGAACAAAGAAAAACAATAAAAATAAGAATGGGAAATAAACAGGAAAAACGAATAAAAAGGAAAAAAGAAAAATGAGAAGGGTAAAAATGAGAAAAATGAGAAAAATGACTAAAAAGGGGGAAAAAGAAAAAAGAGAAAGAAGGAAAAAAGGGGAAACAAGAAAAACAAGAAAAACAAGAATGGGAAAAAATGGGAAAAACAAATACAATGGAAAAAAAGAAAAACGAGAAAAATGAGAAGGGAAAAAATGAGAAAAACAAGAAGAACGAGAAAAACTACTAAAAAGGGGGGAAAAGGAAAAAGAGAAAGAAGGAAAAATGGGAAACAAGAAAAACAAGAATGGGAAAAAACAGGAAAAACAAATAAAATGGAAAAAAGAGAAATGAGAAAAATGAAAAAATGACTAAAGAGGGAAAAAATAAAAGAAGAAAAAGAGAAAGTGGAACAAAGAAAAACAAGAAAAACCAGAATGGGAAATAAACAGGAAAAACGAATAAAAGGAAACAAGAAAAACAAGAAAAAGAAGTATGGGAAAAAACAGGAAAAACGAATAAAATGGAAAAATGAGAAAAATGAGAAAAACTACTAAAAAGGAGGAAAAAGAGAAAAAAGAGAAAAGGGGAAAAAAGAAAAACAAGGAAAAAATGGGAAATAACATGAAAAAAGAAAAAAATGGAAAAAAGAGAAAATGAGAAAAATGGGAAGAACGACTAAAGAGGGAAAAAACAAAATAGAAATAGAAGGGGGAAAAAAGAAAAACAAGGGAAAGAAGAATGGGAAAAACAGGAAAAACAAATAACAGAAAAAAAGAAAAATGAGAAGTAAAAATGAGAAAAACGAGAAAAACGACTAAAGAGGGAAAAACAAAAGAAGAAGAAAAAGAGAAAGTGGAACAAAGAAAAACAAGAAAAACAAGAATGGGAAATAAACAGGAAAAACGAATAAAAAGGAAAAAAGAAAAAGAAGAAAAAGAAGTATGGGAAAAAACAGGAAAAACGAATAAAATGGAAAAATGAGAAAAATGAGAAAAACTATTAAAAAGGGGGAAAAATAGAAAAAAGAGAAAGGGGGAAAAAGAAAAACAAGGTAAACAATGGGAAATAACATGAAAAAAGAAAAAAATGGGAAAAAAAGAAAAATGAGAAAAATGAGAAAAATGAGATTGGGAAAAATGAGAAAAATGAGAAAAACGACTAAACAGGGAGAAAACATGAATGGGAAAAATAGGGAAAAAAGAGAAAAGGGGGGAAAAGAAAAACAAGGAAAAAATGGGAAATAACATGAAAAAAGAAAAAAATGGAAAAAAGAGAAAATGAGAAAAATGGGAAGAATGACTAAAGAGGGAAAAAACAAAAAAGAAATAGAAGGGGGGAAAAAGAAAAACAAGGGAAAGAAGAATGGGAAAAACAGGAAAAACAAGTAACAGAAAAAAAGAAAAATGAGAAGTAAAAATGAAGAAAAATAAGAAAAACAAGAAAAACGACTAAAAGGGGGGGAAATAAAAAAGGAGAAAAAGAAAAACAACAAAAACAAGAATGGGAAAAAACAGGAAAAACGAATAAAATGGAAAAAAGAAAAACAAGAAAAAGAAGTATGGGAAAAAACAGGAAAAACGAATAAAATGGAAAAATGAGAAAATGAGAAAAACTACTAAAAATGGGAAAAAGAGAAAAAAGAGAAAGGGGAAAAAAGAAAAACAAGGGAAAAATGGGAAATAACATGAAAAAAGAAAAAAATGGAAAAAAAAGAAAAATGAGAAAAATGAGAATGGGAAAAATGAGAAAAATGAGAAAAACGACTAAAGAGGGAGGAAACAAGAATGGGAAAATTAGGGGAAAAAAGAGAAAAGGGGAAAAAAGAAAAACAAGGAAAAAATGGGAAATAACATGAAGGGGAAAAAGAGGGGAAAAAACAAAAAAGAAATAGAAGGGGGGGAAAGAAAAACAAGGGAAAGTAGAATGGGAAAAACGGGAAAAACAAGTAACAGAAAAAAAGAAAAATGAGAAGTAAAAATGAAAAAAAATGAGAAAAACAAGAAAAACGACTAAAAGGGGGGGAAATAAAAAAGGAGAAAAACAAAAACAAAAAAAACAAGAATGGGAAAAAACAGGAAAAACGAATAAAATGGAAAAAAAGAAATACGAGAAAAATAAGAAGGGGAAAAATGATAAAAACGACCAAAGAAGGAAAAAACAAAAGAAGAAGAAAAAGAGAAAGTGGAACAAAGAAAAACAATAAAAACAAGAATGGGAAATAAACAGGAAAAACCAATAAAAAGAAAAAAAGAAAAACAAGAAAAAGAAGTATGGGAAAAAACAGGAAAAACGAATAAAATGGAAAAATGAGAAAATGAGAAAAACTACTAAAAAGGGGGAAAAAGAGAAAAAAGAGAAAGGGGAAAAAAGAAAAACAAGGGAAAAATGGGAAATAACATGAAAAAAGAAAAAACTGGGGAAAAAAGGAAAATGAGAAAAATGAGAATGGGAAAAATGAGAAAAATGAGAAAAACGACTAAAGAGTGAGAAAACAAGAATGGGAAAAATAGGGAAAAAAGAGAAAAGGGGGAAAAAGAAAAACAAGAATGGGAAAAAACAGGAATAATGAATAAACTGGAAAAAAGAAAAATGAGAAAAAAGAAAAAACGACTAAAGAGGGAAAAAATAAAAGAACAAAAGGAGAAAGGGGAAAAAAGAAAAATAAGGAAGACAAGAACCAGAAAAAATGGGAAAAACGAAAAAAAATGGAAAAAAAGAAAAATGAGAAAAATGAGAAAAACTACTAAAAAGGGGAAAAAAGAGGAAAAAGAGAAAGGGGAAAAAAGAAAAACAAGGAAACAAATGGGAAATAACATGAAAAAAGAAAAAAATGGAAAAAAAAGAATAATGAGAAAAATGGGAAGAACGACTAAATAGGGAAAAAACAAAAAAGAAATAGAAGGGGGAAAAAGAAAAACAAGGGAAAGAAGAATGGGAAAAATGGGAAAAACAAATAACAGAAAAAAAGAAAAATGAGAAGTAAAAATAAAAAACGAGAAAAACGACTAAAAAGGGGGGAAAATAAAAAAAGAGAAAAAAGAAAAACAAGAAAAACAAGAATGGGAAATAAACAGGAAAAACGAATAAAAAGGAAAAAAGAAAAATAAGAAAAAGAAGTATGGGAAAAAACAGGAAAAACGAATAAAATGGAAAAATGAGAAAAATGAGAAAAACTACTAAAAAGGGGGAAAATGAGAAAAAAGAGAAAGGGGGAAAAGAAAAACAAGGGAAAAAATGGGAAATAACATGAAAAAAGAAAAAAATGGAAAAAAGAGAAAATGAGAAAAATGGGAAGAACGACTAAATAGGGAAAAAACAAAAAAGAAATAGAAGGGGGAAAAAGAAAAACAAGGGAAAGAAGAATGGGAAAAACGGGAAAAACAAGTAACAGAAAAAAAGAAAAATGAGAAGTAAAAATGAAAAAAAATAAGAAAAACAAGAAAAACGACTAAAAGGGGGGGAAGTAAAAAAGGAGAAAAAAGAAAAACAAGAAAAACAAGAATGGGAAATAAACAGGAAAAACGAATAAAAAGGAAAAAAGAAAAATAAGAAAAAGAAGTATGGGAAAAAACAGGAAAAACGAATAAAATGGAAAAATGAGAAAAATGAGAAAAACTACTAAAAAGGGGGAAAATGAGAAAAAAGAGAAAGGGGGAAAAGAAAAACAAGGAAAAATATGGGAAATAACATGAAAAAAGAAAAAAATGGAAAAAAGAGAAAATGAGAAAATGAGAAAAATGGGAAGAACGACTAAAGAGGGAAAAAACAAAAAAGAAATAGAAGGGGGGAAAAAGAAAAACAAGGGAAAGAAGAATGGGAAAAACGGGAAAAACAAGTAACAGAAAAAAAGAAAAATGAGAAGTAAAAATGAAAAAAAATAAGAAAAACAAGAAAAACGACTAAAAGGGGGGGAAATAAAAAAGGAGAAAAAAGAAAAACAAGAAAAACAAGAATGGGAAATAAACAGGAAAAACGAATGAAAAGGAAAAAAGAAAAATAAGAAAAAGAAGTATGGGAAAAAACAGGAAAAACGAATAAAATGGAAAAATGAGAAAAATGAGAAAAACTACTAAAAAGTGGGAAAATGAGAAAAAAGATCAAGGGGGAAAAGAAAAACAAGGAAAAATATGGGAAATAACATGAAAAAAGAAAAAAATGGGAAAAAAAGAAAAATGAGAAAAATGAGAATGGGAAAAATGAGAAAAATGAGAAAAACGACTAAACAGGGAGAAGACATGAATGGGAAAAATAGGGAAAAAAGAGAAAAGGGGGGAAAAGAAAAACAAGGAAAAAATGGGAAATAACATGAAAAAAGAAAAAAATGGAAAAAAGAGAAAATGAGAAAAATGGGAAGAACGACTATAGAGGGAAAAAACAAAAAAGAAATAGAAGGGGGAAAAAGAAAAACAAGGGAAAGAAGAACGGGAAAAACGGGAAAAACAAATAACAGAAAAAAAGAAAAATGAGAAGTAAAAATGAAAAAAAATGAGAAAAACAAGAAAAACGACTAAAAGGGGGGGAAATAAAAAAGGAGAAAAAGAAAAACAAGAAAAACAAGAATGGGAAAAAACAGGAAAAACGAATAAAATGGAAAAATGAGAAAAATGAGAAAAACTACTAAAAAGGGGAAAAAAGAGAAAAAAGAGAAAGGGGGAAAAAGAAAAACAAGGGAAAAAATGGGAAATAATATGAAAAAAGAAAAAAATGGGAAAAAAAGAAAAATGAGAAAAATGAGAATGGGAAAAATGAGAAAAATGAGAAAAACGACTAAAGAGGGAGAAAACAAGAATGGGAATAATAGGGAAAAAAGAGAAAAGGGGAAAAAAGAAAAACAAGGAAAAAATGAGAAATAACATGAAAAAAGAAAAAAATGGAAAAAAGAGAAAATGAGAAAAATGGGAAGAACGACTAAATAGGGAAAAAACAAAAAAGAAACAGAAGGGGGAAAAAAGAAAAACAAGGGAAAGAAGAATGGGAAAAATGGGAAAAACAAATAACAGAAAAAAAGAAAAATGAGAAGTAAAAATGAAAAAAATGAGAAAAACGAGAAAAACGACTAAAAAGGGGGGAAATACAAAAGGATAATAAGAAAAACAAGAAAAACAAGAATGGGAAAAAACAGGAAAAACGAATAAAATGGAAAAAAGAAAAATGAGAAGGGTAAAAATGAGAAAAATGAGAAAAATGACTAAAAAGGGGGAAAAAGAAAAAAGAGAAAGAAGGAAAAAAGGGGAAACAAGAAAAACAAGAAAAACAAGAATGGGAAAAAATGGGAAAAACAAATACAATGGAAAAAAAGAAAAACGAGAAAAATGAGAAGGGAAAAAATGAGAAAAACAAGAAGAACGAGAAAAACTACTAAAAAGGGGGGAAAAGGAAAAAGAGAAAGAAGGAAAAATGGGAAACAAGAAAAACAAGAATGGGAAAAAACAGGAAAAACAAATAAAATGGAAAAAAGAGAAATGAGAAAAATGAAAAAATGACTAAAGAGGGAAAAAATAAAAGAAGAAAAAGAGAAAGTGGAACAAAGAGAAACAAGAAAAACCAGAATGGGAAATAAACAGGAAAAACGAATAAAAGGAAACAAGAAAAACAAGAAAAAGAAGTATGGGAAAAAACAGGAAAAACGAATAAAATGGAAAAATGAGAAAAATGAGAAAAACTACTAAAAAGGAGGAAAAAGAGAAAAAAGAGAAAAGGGGAAAAAAGAAAAACAAGGAAAAAATGGGAAATAACATGAAAAAAGAAAAAAATGGAAAAAAGAGAAAATGAGAAAAATGGGAAGAACGACTAAAGAGGGAAAAAACAAAATAGAAATAGAAGGGGGAAAAAAGAAAAACAAGGGAAAGAAGAATGGGAAAAACAGGAAAAACAAATAACAGAAAAAAAGAAAAATGAGAAGTAAAAATGAGAAAAACGAGAAAAACGACTAAAGAGGGAAAAACAAAAGAAGAAGAAAAAGAGAAAGTGGAACAAAGAAAAACAAGAAAAACAAGAATGGGAAATAAACAGGAAAAACGAATAAAAAGGAAAAAAGAAAAACAAGAAAAAGAAGTATGGGAAAAAACAGGAAAAACGAATAAAATGGAAAAATGAGAAAAATGAGAAAAACTATTAAAAAGGGGGAAAAATAGAAAAAAGAGAAAGGGGGAAAAAGAAAAACAAGGTAAACAATGGGAAATAACATGAAAAAAGAAAAAAATGGGAAAAAAAGAAAAATGAGAAAAATGAGAAAAATGAGATTGTGAAAAATGAGAAAAATGAGAAAAACGACTAAACAGGGAGAAAACATGAATGGGAAAAATAGGGAAAAAAGAGAAAAGGGGGGAAAAGAAAAACAAGGAAAAAATGGGAAATAACATGAAAAAAGAAAAAAATGGAAAAAAGAGAAAATGAGAAAAATGGGAAGAACGACTAAAGAGGGAAAAAACAAAAAAGAAATAGAAGGGGGGAAAAAGAAAAACAAGGGAAAGAAGAATGGGAAAAACAGGAAAAACAAGTAACAGAAAAAAAGAAAAATGAGAAGTAAAAATGAAGAAAAATAAGAAAAACAAGAAAAACGACTAAAAGGGGGGGAAATAAAAAAGGAGAAAAAGAAAAACAACAAAAACAAGAATGGGAAAAAACAGGAAAAACGAATAAAATGGAAAAAAGAAAAACAAGAAAAAGAAGTATGGGAAAAAACAGGAAAAACGAATAAAATGGAAAAATGAGAAAATGAGAAAAACTACTAAAAATGGGAAAAAGAGAAAAAAGAGAAAGGGGAAAAAAGAAAAACAAGGGAAAAATGGGAAATAACATGAAAAAAGAAAAAAATGGAAAAAAAAGAAAAATGAGAAAAATGAGAATGGGAAAAATGAGAAAAATGAGAAAAACGACTAAAGAGGGAGGAAACAAGAATGGGAAAATTAGGGGAAAAAAGAGAAAAGGGGAAAAAAGAAAAACAAGGAAAAAATGGGAAATAACATGAAGGGGAAAAAGAGGGGAAAAAACAAAAAAGAAATAGAAGGGGGGGAAAGAAAAACAAGGGAAAGTAGAATGGGAAAAACGGGAAAAACAAGTAACAGAAAAAAAGAAAAATGAGAAGTAAAAATGAAAAAAAATGAGAAAAACAAGAAAAATGACTAAAAGGGGGGGAAATAAAAAAGGAGAAAAACAAAAACAAAAAAAACAAGAATGGGAAAAAACAGGAAAAACGAATAAAATGGAAAAAAAGAAATACGAGAAAAATAAGAAGGGGAAAAATGATAAAAACGACCAAAGAAGGAAAAAACAAAAGAAGAAGAAAAAGAGAAAGTGGAACAAAGAAAAACAATAAAAACAAGAATGGGAAATAAACAGGAAAAACCAATAAAAAGAAAAAAAGAAAAACAAGAAAAAGAAGTATGGGAAAAAACAGGAAAAACGAATAAAATGGAAAAATGAGAAAATGAGAAAAACTACTAAAAATGGGAAAAAGAGAAAAAAGAGAAAGGGGAAAAAAGAAAAACAAGGGAAAAATGGGAAATAACATGAAAAAAGAAAAAACTGGGGAAAAAAGGAAAATGAGAAAAATGAGAATGGGAAAAATGAGAAAAATGAGAAAAACGACTAAAGAGTGAGAAAACAAGAATGGGAAAAATAGGGAAAAAAGAGAAAAGGGGGAAAAAGAAAAACAAGAATGGGAAAAAACAGGAATAATGAATAAACTGGAAAAAAGAAAAATGAGAAAAAAGAAAAAACGACTAAAGAGGGAAAAAATAAAAGAACAAAAGGAGAAAGGGGAAAAAAGAAAAATAAGGAAGACAAGAACCAGAAAAAATGGGAAAAACGAAAAAAAATGGAAAAAAAGAAAAATGAGAAAAATGAGAAAAACTACTAAAAAGGGGAAAAAAGAGGAAAAAGAGAAAGGGGAAAAAAGAAAAACAAGGAAACAAATGGGAAATAACATGAAAAAAGAAAAAAATGGAAAAAAAAGAATAATGAGAAAAATGGGAAGAACGACTAAATAGGGAAAAAACAAAAAAGAAATAGAAGGGGGAAAAAGAAAAACAAGGGAAAGAAGAATGGGAAAAATGGGAAAAACAAATAACAGAAAAAAAGAAAAATGAGAAGTAAAAATAAAAAACGAGAAAAACGACTAAAAAGGGGGGAAAATAAAAAAAGAGAAAAAAGAAAAACAAGAAAAACAAGAATGGGAAATAAACAGGAAAAACGAATAAAAAGGAAAAAAGAAAAATAAGAAAAAGAAGTATGGGAAAAAACAGGAAAAACGAATAAAATGGAAAAATGAGAAAAATGAGAAAAACTACTAAAAAGGGGGAAAATGAGAAAAAAGAGAAAGGGGGAAAAGAAAAACAAGGGAAAAAATGGGAAATAACATGAAAAAAGAAAAAAATGGAAAAAAGAGAAAATGAGAAAAATGGGAAGAACGACTAAATAGGGAAAAAACAAAAAAGAAATAGAAGGGGGAAAAAGAAAAACAAGGGAAAGAAGAATGGGAAAAACGGGAAAAACAAGTAACAGAAAAAAAGAAAAATGAGAAGTAAAAATGAAAAAAAATAAGAAAAACAAGAAAAACGACTAAAAGGGGGGGAAGTAAAAAAGGAGAAAAAAGAAAAACAAGAAAAACAAGAATGGGAAATAAACAGGAAAAACGAATAAAAAGGAAAAAAGAAAAATAAGAAAAAGAAGTATGGGAAAAAACAGGAAAAACGAATAAAATGGAAAAATGAGAAAAATGAGAAAAACTACTAAAAAGGGGGAAAATGAGAAAAAAGAGAAAGGGGGAAAAGAAAAACAAGGAAAAATATGGGAAATAACATGAAAAAAGAAAAAAATGGAAAAAAGAGAAAATGAGAAAATGAGAAAAATGGGAAGAACGACTAAAGAGGGAAAAAACAAAAAAGAAATAGAAGGGGGGAAAAAGAAAAACAAGGGAAAGAAGAATGGGAAAAACGGGAAAAACAAGTAACAGAAAAAAAGAAAAATGAGAAGTAAAAATGAAAAAAAATAAGAAAAACAAGAAAAACGACTAAAAGGGGGGGAAATAAAAAAGGAGAAAAAAGAAAAACAAGAAAAACAAGAATGGGAAATAAACAGGAAAAACGAATGAAAAGGAAAAAAGAAAAATAAGAAAAAGAAGTATGGGAAAAAACAGGAAAAACGAATAAAATGGAAAAATGAGAAAAATGAGAAAAACTACTAAAAAGTGGGAAAATGAGAAAAAAGATCAAGGGGGAAAAGAAAAACAAGGAAAAATATGGGAAATAACATGAAAAAAGAAAAAAATGGGAAAAAAAGAAAAATGAGAAAAATGAGAATGGGAAAAATGAGAAAAATGAGAAAAACGACTAAACAGGGAGAAGACATGAATGGGAAAAATAGGGAAAAAAGAGAAAAGGGGGGAAAAGAAAAACAAGGAAAAAATGGGAAATAACATGAAAAAAGAAAAAAATGGAAAAAAGAGAAAATGAGAAAAATGGGAAGAACGACTATAGAGGGAAAAAACAAAAAAGAAATAGAAGGGGGAAAAAGAAAAACAAGGGAAAGAAGAACGGGAAAAACGGGAAAAACAAATAACAGAAAAAAAGAAAAATGAGAAGTAAAAATGAAAAAAAATGAGAAAAACAAGAAAAACGACTAAAAGGGGGGGAAATAAAAAAGGAGAAAAAGAAAAACAAGAAAAACAAGAATGGGAAAAAACAGGAAAAACGAATAAAATGGAAAAATGAGAAAAATGAGAAAAACTACTAAAAAGGGGAAAAAAGAGAAAAAAGAGAAAGGGGGAAAAAGAAAAAGAAGGGAAAAAATGGGAAATAATATGAAAAAAGAAAAAAATGGGAAAAAAAGAAAAATGAGAAAAATGAGAATGGGAAAAATGAGAAAAATGAGAAAAACGACTAAAGAGGGAGAAAACAAGAATGGGAATAATAGGGAAAAAAGAGAAAAGGGGAAAAAAGAAAAACAAGGAAAAAATGAGAAATAACATGAAAAAAGAAAAAAATGGAAAAAAGAGAAAATGAGAAAAATGGGAAGAACGACTAAATAGGGAAAAAACAAAAAAGAAACAGAAGGGGGAAAAAAGAAAAACAAGGGAAAGAAGAATGGGAAAAATGGGAAAAACAAATAACAGAAAAAAAGAAAAATGAGAAGTAAAAATGAAAAAAACGAGAAAAACGAGAAAAACGACTAAAAAGGGGGGAAATACAAAAGGATAATAAGAAAAACAAGAAAAACAAGAATGGGAAAAAACAGGAAAAACGAATAAAATGGAAAAAAAGAAATACGAGAAAAATAAGAAGGGGAAAATGATAAAAACGACTAAAGAGGGGAAAAACAAAAGAAGAAGAAAAAGAGAAAGTGGAAAAAGAAAAACAAGAAAAACAAGAATGGGAAATAAACAGGAAAAACGAATAAGAAGGAAAAAAGAAAAATGAGAAGGGTAAAAATGAGAAAAATGAGAAAAATGACTAAAAAGGGGGAAAAAGAAAAAAGAGAAAGAAGGAAAAAAGGGGAAACAAGAAAAACAAGAAAAACAAGAATGGGAAAAAATGGGAAAAACAAATACAATGGAAAAAAAGAAAAATTAGAAAAATGAGAAGGGAAAAAATGAGAAAAACAAGAAGAACGAGAAAAACTACTAAAAAGGGGGGGAAAGGAAAAAGAGAAAGAAGGAAAAATGGGAAACAAGAAAAACAAGAATGGGAAAAAACAGGAAAAACAAATAAAATGGAAAAAAGAGAAATGAGAAAAATGAAAAAGTGACTAAAGTGGGAAAAAATAAAAGAAGAAAAAGAGAAAGTGGAACAAAGAAAAACAAGAAAAACCAGAATGGGAAATAAACAGGAAAAACGAATAAAAGGAAAAAAGAAAAACAAGAAAAAGAAGTATGGGAAAAAATAGGAAAAACGAATAAAATGGAAAAATGAGAAAAATGAGAAAAACTACTAAAAAGGAGGAAAAAGAGAAAAAAGAGAAAAGGGGAAAAAAGAAAAACAAGGAAAAAAATGGGAAATAACATGAAAAAAGAAAAAAATGGAAAAAAGAGAAAAATGAGAAAATGAGAAAAATGGGAAGAACGACTAAAGAGGGAAAAAAAGAAAAAAGAAATAGAAGGGGGGAAAAAGAAAAACAAGGGAAAGAAGAATGGGAAAAACGGGAAAAACAAGTAACAGAAAAAAAGAAAAATGAGAAGTAAAAATGAAAAAAAATAAGAAAAACAAGAAAAAGAAGTATGGGAAAAAACAGGAAAAACGAATAAAATGGAAAAATGAGAAAAATGAGAAAAACTACTAAAAAGGAGGAAAAAGAGAAAAAAGAGAAAAGGGGAAAAAAGAAAAACAAGGAAAAAATGGGAAATAACATGAAAAAAGAAAAAAATGGAAAAAAGAGAAAATGAGAAAAATGGGAAGAACGACTAAAGAGGGAAAAAACAAAAAAGAAACAGAAGGGGGAAAAAAGAAAAACAAGGGAAAGAAGAATGGGAAAAATGGGAAAAACAAATAACAGAAAAAAAGAAAAATGAGAAGTAAAAATGAAAAAAACGAGAAAAACGAGAAAAACGACTAAAAAGGGGGGAAATACAAAAGGATAATAAGAAAAACAAGAAAAACAAGAATGGGAAAAAACAGGAAAAACGAATAAAATGGAAAAAAAGAAATACGAGAAAAATAAGAAGGGGAAAATGATAAAAACGACTAAAGAGGGGAAAAACAAAAGAAGAAGAAAAAGAGAAAGTGGAAAAAGAAAAACAAGAAAAACAAGAATGGGAAATAAACAGGAAAAACGAATAAGAAGGAAAAAAGAAAAATGAGAAGGGTAAAAATGAGAAAAATGAGAAAAATGACTAAAAAGGGGGAAAAAGAAAAAAGAGAAAGAAGGAAAAAAGGGGAAACAAGAAAAACAAGAAAAACAAGAATGGGAAAAAATGGGAAAAACAAATACAATGGAAAAAAAGAAAAATTAGAAAAATGAGAAGGGAAAAAATGAGAAAAACAAGAAGAACGAGAAAAACTACTAAAAAGGGGGGGAAAGGAAAAAGAGAAAGAAGGAAAAATGGGAAACAAGAAAAACAAGAATGGGAAAAAACAGGAAAAACAAATAAAATGGAAAAAAGAGAAATGAGAAAAATGAAAAAGTGACTAAAGTGGGAAAAAATAAAAGAAGAAAAAGAGAAAGTGGAACAAAGAAAAACAAGAAAAACCAGAATGGGAAATAAACAGGAAAAACGAATAAAAGGAAAAAAGAAAAACAAGAAAAAGAAGTATGGGAAAAAATAGGAAAAACGAATAAAATGGAAAAATGAGAAAAATGAGAAAAACTACTAAAAAGGAGGAAAAAGAGAAAAAAGAGAAAAGGGGAAAAAAGAAAAACAAGGAAAAAAATGGGAAATAACATGAAAAAAGAAAAAAATGGAAAAAAGAGAAAAATGAGAAAATGAGAAAAATGGGAAGAACGACTAAAGAGGGAAAAAAAGAAAAAAGAAATAGAAGGGGGGAAAAAGAAAAACAAGGGAAAGAAGAATGGGAAAAACGGGAAAAACAAGTAACAGAAAAAAAGAAAAATGAGAAGTAAAAATGAAAAAAAATAAGAAAAACAAGAAAAAGAAGTATGGGAAAAAACAGGAAAAACGAATAAAATGGAAAAATGAGAAAAATGAGAAAAACTACTAAAAAGGAGGAAAAAGAGAAAAAAGAGAAAAGGGGAAAAAAGAAAAACAAGGAAAAAATGGGAAATAACATGAAAAAAGAAAAAAATGGAAAAAAGAGAAAATGAGAAAAATGGGAAGAACGACTAAAGAGGGAAAAAACAAAATAGAAATAGAAGGGGGAAAAAAGAAAAACAAGGGAAAGAAGAATGGGAAAAACAGGAAAAACAAATAACAGAAAAAAAGAAAAATGAGAAGTAAAAATGAGAAAAACGAGAAAAACGACTAAAGAGGGAAAAACAAAAGAAGAAGAAAAAGAGAAAGTGGAACAAAGAAAAACAAGAAAAACAAGAATGGGAAATAAACAGGAATAATGAATAAACTGGAAAAAAGAAAAATGAGAAAAATGAGAAAAACGACTAAAGAGTGAGAAAACAAGAATGGGAAAAATAGGGAAAAAAGAGAAAAGGGGGAAAAAGAAAAACAAGAATGGGAAAAAACAGGAATAATGAATAAACTGGAAAAAAGAAAAATGAGAAAAATGAAAAAACGACTAAAGAGGGAAAAAATAAAAGAACAAAAGGAGAAAGGGGAAAAAAGAAAAATAAGGAAGACAAGAACCAGAAAAAATGGGAAAAACGAAAAAAAATGGAAAAAAAGAAAAATGAGAAAAATGAGAAAAACTACTAAAAAGGGGAAAAAAGAGGAAAAAGAGAAAGGGGAAAAAAGAAAAACAAGGAAACAAATGGGAAATAACATGAAAAAAGAAAAAAATGGAAAAAAAAGAATAATGAGAAAAATGGGAAGAACGAGTAAAGAAGGAAAAAAAAAGAAATAGAAGGGGGAAAAAAGAAAAACAAGGGAAAGAAGAATGGGAAAAATGGGAAAAACAAATAACAGAAAAAAAGAAAAATGAGAAGTAAAAATAAAAAACGAGAAAAACGACTAAAAAGGGGGGAAAATAAAAAAAGAGAAAAAAGAAAAACAAGAAAAACAAGAATGGGAAATAAACAGGAAAAACAAGTAACAGAAAAAAAGAAAAATGAGAAGTAAAAATGAAAAAAAATAAGAAAAACAAGAAAAAGAAGTATGGGAAAAAACAGGAAAAACGAATAAAATGGAAAAATGAGAAAAATGAGAAAAACTACTAAAAAGGGGGAAAATGAGAAAAAAGAGAAAGGGGGAAAAGAAAAACAAGGGAAAAAATGGGAAATAACATGAAAAAAGAAAAAAATGGAAAAAAGAGAAAATGAGAAAAATGGGAAGAACGACTAAATAGGGAAAAAACAAAAAAGAAATAGAAGGGGGAAAAAGAAAAACAAGGGAAAGAAGAATGGGAAAAACGGGAAAAACAAGTAACAGAAAAAAAGAAAAATGAGAAGTAAAAATGAAAAAAAATAAGAAAAACAAGAAAAACGACTAAAAGGGGGGGAAGTAAAAAAGGAGAAAAAAGAAAAACAAGAAAAACAAGAATGGGAAATAAACAGGAAAAACGAATAAAAAGGAAAAAAGAAAAATAAGAAAAAGAAGTATGGGAAAAAACAGGAAAAACGAATAAAATGGAAAAATGAGAAAAATGAGAAAAACTACTAAAAAGGGGGAAAATGAGAAAAAAGAGAAAGGGGGAAAAGAAAAACAAGGAAAAATATGGGAAATAACATGAAAAAAGAAAAAAATGGAAAAAAGAGAAAATGAGAAAATGAGAAAAATGGGAAGAACGACTAAAGAGGGAAAAAACAAAAAAGAAATAGAAGGGGGGAAAAAGAAAAACAAGGGAAAGAAGAATGGGAAAAACGGGAAAAACAAGTAACAGAAAAAAAGAAAAATGAGAAGTAAAAATGAAAAAAAATAAGAAAAACAAGAAAAACGACTAAAAGGGGGGGAAATAAAAAAGGAGAAAAAAGAAAAACAAGAAAAACAAGAATGGGAAATAAACAGGAAAAACGAATGAAAAGGAAAAAAGAAAAATAAGAAAAAGAAGTGACTGAACCCTGGTAAGACGGAGTGGCTGTGGATAGATGGCTCCCGTGGATCCAGGAAGTTGTCATCTCTAGTTCTGGATGGGGTTGCACTACCCCATTCAGACCAAGTGCGTAATTTGGGGGTTCTTCTGGACTCACGGCTCCTGCTTGAAGAGCAGGTGGTAGCCGTGGCCAGGAGGGCTTTTGCACAACTTCGTGTTGTGCGTCAGTTACGCCCTTTCCTGGATCAGGAAGCCCTCCGTACAGTCACTCATGCCCTGGTCATCTCCCATATAGACTATTGCAACGCGCTCTACATGGGGCTACCCTTGAGGAGTATCCGGAAGCTTCAATTGGTCCAGAATGCGGCTGCTCGCGCAGTTATTGGTGCGCCTAGATCAGCGCATGTGACACCTCTGTTGCGACAGCTGCACTGGGTGCCTGTGTGCTTCCGGGTCCAATTCAAGGTGTTGGTTATCACCTTTAAAGCCCTACATGGCATAGGGCCAGGTTACCTGAGGGACCGTCTCATCCCCATAACATTGAACCGTCCCACTCGGTCATTCAGAGAGGGCATGCTACGGATCCCGTCCGTAAAGGAATGTCACCTGACGGGGTCTAGGAGGCGTGCCTTCTCGATAACGGCGCCCACCCTTTGGAATATGCTACCCCCGGAGGTGAGGCAGGCCTCATCGCTCCCAGCCTTCAGAAAGAGCTTAAAGACCTGGTTCTGCCGCCTTGCGTGGGGGGAGGGAGGGAACAGTTCCTCTTGGGGATGGCTGGTGCCATAGGGCCCTTTTAAACATCCAAACATCATACCACCGCATCTTGGATTTTTATATTTAATTTTAATATATTAGAGTGTTTTATTGGGTTGTTTTAATTGTCGGATTTTAATTTTTGTGTTTTGTAAACCGCCCAGAGTTCCCTTGCGGGGAGATGGAGCGGTATATAAATTGAAATATAAATAAATAAATAAATAAATAAAAAGAAAAAAATGGAAAAAAGAGAAAATGAGAAAAATGGGAAGAACGACTATAGAGGGAAAAAACAAAAAAGAAATAGAAGGGGGAAAAAGAAAAACAAGGGAAAGAAGAACGGGAAAAACGGGAAAAACAAATAACAGAAAAAAAGAAAAATGAGAAGTAAAAATGAAAAAAAATGAGAAAAACAAGAAAAACGACTAAAAGGGGGGGAAATAAAAAAGGAGAAAAAGAAAAACAAGAAAAACAAGAATGGGAAAAAACAGGAAAAATGAATAAAATGGAAAAATGAGAAAAATGAGAAAAACTACTAAAAAGGGGAAAAAAGAGAAAAAAGAGAAAGGGGGAAAAAGAAAAACAAGGGAAAAAATGGGAAATAATATGAAAAAAGAAAAAAATGGGAAAAAAAGAAAAATGAGAAAAATGAGAATGGGAAAAATGAGAAAAATGAGAAAAACGACTAAAGAGGGAGAAAACAAGAATGGGAATAATAGGGAAAAAAGAGAAAAGGGGAAAAAAGAAAAACAAGGAAAAAATGAGAAATAACATGAAAAAAGAAAAAAATGGAAAAAAGAGAAAATGAGAAAAATGGGAAGAACGACTAAATAGGGAAAAAACAAAAAAGAAACAGAAGGGGGAAAAAAGAAAAACAAGGGAAAGAAGAATGGGAAAAATGGGAAAAACAAATAACAGAAAAAAAGAAAAATGAGAAGTAAAAATGAAAAAAACGAGAAAAACGAGAAAAACGACTAAAAAGGGGGGAAATACAAAAGGATAATAAGAAAAACAAGAAAAACAAGAATGGGAAAAAACAGGAAAAACGAATAAAATGGAAAAAAAGAAATACGAGAAAAATAAGAAGGGGAAAATGATAAAAACGACTAAAGAGGGGAAAAACAAAAGAAGAAGAAAAAGAGAAAGTGGAAAAAGAAAAACAAGAAAAACAAGAATGGGAAATAAACAGGAAAAACGAATAAAAAGGAAAAAAGAAAAATGAGAAGGGTAAAAATGAGAAAAATGAGAAAAATGACTAAAAAGGGGGAAAAAGAAAAAAGAGAAAGAAGGAAAAAAGGGGAAACAAGAAAAACAAGAAAAACAAGAATGGGAAAAAATGGGAAAAACAAATACAATGGAAAAAAAGAAAAATGAGAAAAATGAGAAGGGAAAAAATGAGAAAAACAAGAAGAACGAGAAAAACTACTAAAAAGGGGGGGAAAGGAAAAAGAGAAAGAAGGAAAAATGGGAAACAAGAAAAACAAGAATGGGAAAAAACAGGAAAAACAAATAAAATGGAAAAAAGAGAAATGAGAAAAATGAAAAAGTGACTAAAGTGGGAAAAAATAAAAGAAGAAAAAGAGAAAGTGGAACAAAGAAAAACAAGAAAAACCAGAATGGGAAATAAACAGGAAAAACGAATAAAAGGAAAAAAGAAAAACAAGAAAAAGAAGTATGGGAAAAAATAGGAAAAACGAATAAAATGGAAAAATGAGAAAAATGAGAAAAACTACTAAAAAGGAGGAAAAAGAGAAAAAAGAGAAAAGGGGAAAAAAGAAAAACAAGGAAAAAATGGGAAATAACATGAAAAAAGAAAAAAATGGAAAAAAGAGAAAAATGAGAAAATGAGAAAAATGGGAAGAACGACTAAAGAGGGAAAAAAAGAAAAAAGAAATAGAAGGGGGAAAAAGAAAAACAAGGGAAAGAAGAATGGGAAAAACGGGAAAAACAAGTAACAGAAAAAAAGAAAAATGAGAAGTAAAAAAGAAAAAAAATAAGAAAAACAAGAAAAAGAAGTATGGGAAAAAACAGGAAAAACGAATAAAATGGAAAAATGAGAAAAATGAGAAAAACTACTAAAAAGGAGGAAAAAGAGAAAAAAGAGAAAAGGGGAAAAAAGAAAAACAAGGAAAAAATGGGAAATAACATGAAAAAAGAAAAAAATGGAAAAAAGAGAAAATGAGAAAAATGGGAAGAACGACTAAAGAGGGAAAAAACAAAATAGAAATAGAAGGGGGAAAAAAGAAAAACAAGGGAAAGAAGAATGGGAAAAACAGGAAAAACAAATAACAGAAAAAAAGAAAAATGAGAAGTAAAAATGAGAAAAACGAGAAAAACGACTAAAGAGGGAAAAACAAAAGAAGAAGAAAAAGAGAAAGTGGAACAAAGAAAAACAAGAAAAACAAGAATGGGAAATAAACAGGAATAATGAATAAACTGGAAAAAAGAAAAATGAGAAAAATGAGAAAAACGACTAAAGAGTGAGAAAACAAGAATGGGAAAAATAGGGAAAAAAGAGAAAAGGGGAAAAAGAAAAACAAGAATGGGAAAAAACAGGAATAATGAATAAACTGGAAAAAAGAAAAATGAGAAAAATGAAAAAACGACTAAAGAGGGAAAAAATAAAAGAACAAAAGGAGAAAGGGGAAAAAAGAAAAATAAGGAAGACAAGAACCAGAAAAAATGGGAAAAACGAAAAAAAATGGAAAAAAAGAAAAATGAGAAAAATGAGAAAAACTACTAAAAAGGGGAAAAAAGAGGAAAAAGAGAAAGGGGAAAAAAGAAAAACAAGGAAACAAATGGGAAATAACATGAAAAAAGAAAAAAATGGAAAAAAAAGAATAATGAGAAAAATGGGAAGAACGAGTAAAGAAGGAAAAAAAAAGAAATAGAAGGGGGAAAAAAGAAAAACAAGGGAAAGAAGAATGGGAAAAATGGGAAAAACAAATAACAGAAAAAAAGAAAAATGAGAAGTAAAAATAAAAAACGAGAAAAACGACTAAAAAGGGGGGAAAATAAAAAAAGAGAAAAAAGAAAAACAAGAAAAACAAGAATGGGAAATAAACAGGAAAAACGAATAAAAAGGAAAAAAGAAAAATAAGAAAAAGAAGTATGGGAAAAAACAGGAAAAACGAATAAAATGGAAAAATGAGAAAAATGAGAAAAACTACTAAAAAGGGGGAAAATGAGAAAAAAGAGAAAGGGGGAAAAGAAAAACAAGGGAAAAAATGGGAAATAACATGAAAAAAGAAAAAAATGGAAAAAAGAGAAAATGAGAAAAATGGGAAGAACGACTAAATAGGGAAAAAACAAAAAAGAAATAGAAGGGGGAAAAAGAAAAACAAGGGAAAGAAGAATGGGAAAAACGGGAAAAACAAGTAACAGAAAAAAAGAAAAATGAGAAGTAAAAATGAAAAAAAATAAGAAAAACAAGAAAAACGACTAAAAGGGGGGGAAGTAAAAAAGGAGAAAAAAGAAAAACAAGAAAAACAAGAATGGGAAATAAACAGGAAAAACGAATAAAAAGGAAAAAAGAAAAATAAGAAAAAGAAGTATGGGAAAAAACAGGAAAAACGAATAAAATGGAAAAATGAGAAAAATGAGAAAAACTACTAAAAAGGGGGAAAATGAGAAAAAAGAGAAAGGGGGAAAAGAAAAACAAGGAAAAATATGGGAAATAACATGAAAAAAGAAAAAAATGGAAAAAAGAGAAAATGAGAAAATGAGAAAAATGGGAAGAACGACTAAAGAGGGAAAAAACAAAAAAGAAATAGAAGGGGGGAAAAAGAAAAACAAGGGAAAGAAGAATGGGAAAAACGGGAAAAACAAGTAACAGAAAAAAAGAAAAATGAGAAGTAAAAATGAAAAAAAATAAGAAAAACAAGAAAAACGACTAAAAGGGGGGGAAATAAAAAAGGAGAAAAAAGAAAAACAAGAAAAACAAGAATGGGAAATAAACAGGAAAAACGAATGAAAAGGAAAAAAGAAAAATAAGAAAAAGAAGTATGGGAAAAAACAGGAAAAACGAATAAAATGGAAAAATGAGAAAAATGAGAAAAACTACTAAAAAGTGGGAAAATGAGAAAAAAGAGAAAGGGGGAAAAGAAAAACAAGGAAAAATATGGGAAATAACATGAAAAAAGAAAAAAATGGGAAAAAAAGAAAAATGAGAAAAATGAGAATGGGAAAAATGAGAAAAATGAGAAAAACGACTAAACAGGGAGAAAACATGAATGGGAAAAATAGGGAAAAAAGAGAAAAGGGGGAAAAAGAAAAACAAGGAAAAAATGGGAAATAACATGAAAAAAGAAAAAAATGGAAAAAAGAGAAAATGAGAAAAATGGGAAGAACGACTATAGAGGGAAAAAACAAAAAAGAAATAGAAGGGGGAAAAAGAAAAACAAGGGAAAGAAGAACGGGAAAAACGGGAAAAACAAATAACAGAAAAAAAGAAAAATGAGAAGTAAAAATGAAAAAAAATGAGAAAAACAAGAAAAACGACTAAAAGGGGGGGAAATAAAAATGAGAAAAAGAAAAACAAGAAAAACAAGAATGGGAAAAAACAGGAAAAACGAATAAAATGGAAAAATGAGAAAAATGAGAAAAACTACTAAAAAGGGGAAAAAAGAGAAAAAAGAGAAAGGGGGAAAAAGAAAAACAAGGGAAAAAATGGGAAATAATATGAAAAAAGAAAAAAATGGGAAAAAAAGAAAAATGAGAAAAATGAGAATGGGAAAAATGAGAAAAATGAGAAAAACGACTAAAGAGGGAGAAAACAAGAATGGGAATAATAGGGAAAAAAGAGAAAAGGGGAAAAAAGAAAAACAAGGAAAAAATGAGAAATAACATGAAAAAAGAAAAAAATGGAAAAAAGAGAAAATGAGAAAAATGGGAAGAATGACTAAATAGGGAAAAAACAAAAAAGAAACAGAAGGGGGAAAAAAGAAAAACAAGGGAAAGAAGAATGGGAAAAATGGGAAAAACAAATAACAGAAAAAAAGAAAAATGAGAAGTAAAAATGAAAAAAACGAGAAAAACGAGAAAAACGACTAAAAAGGGGGGAAATACAAAAGGATAATAAGAAAAACAAGAAAAACAAGAATGGGAAAAAACAGGAAAAACGAATAAAATGGAAAAAAAGAAATACGAGAAAAATAAGAAGGGGAAAATGATAAAAACGACTAAAGAGGGGAAAAACAAAAGAAGAAGAAAAAGAGAAAGTGGAAAAAGAAAAACAAGAAAAACAAGAATGGGAAATAAACAGGAAAAACGAATAAAAAGGAAAAAAGAAAAATGAGAAGGGTAAAAATGAGAAAAATGAGAAAAATGACTAAAAAGGGGGAAAAAGAAAAAAGAGAAAGAAGGAAAAAAGGGGAAACAAGAAAAACAAGAAAAACAAGAATGGGAAAAAATGGGAAAAACAAATACAATGGAAAAAAAGAAAAATGAGAAAAATGAGAAGGGAAAAAATGAGAAAAACAAGAAGAACGAGAAAAACTACTAAAAAGGGGGGGAAAGGAAAAAGAGAAAGAAGGAAAAATGGGAAACAAGAAAAACAAGAATGGGAAAAAACAGGAAAAACAAATAAAATGGAAAAAAGAGAAATGAGAAAAATGAAAAAGTGACTAAAGTGGGAAAAAATAAAAGAAGAAAAAGAGAAAGTGGAACAAAGAAAAACAAGAAAAACCAGAATGGGAAATAAACAGGAAAAACGAATAAAAGGAAAAAAGAAAAACAAGAAAAAGAAGTATGGGAAAAAATAGGAAAAACGAATAAAATGGAAAAATGAGAAAAATGAGAAAAACTACTAAAAAGGAGGAAAAAGAGAAAAAAGAGAAAAGGGGAAAAAAGAAAAACAAGGAAAAAATGGGAAATAACATGAAAAAAGAAAAAAATGGAAAAAAGAGAAAAATGAGAAAATGAGAAAAATGGGAAGAACGACTAAAGAGGGAAAAAAAGAAAAAAGAAATAGAAGGGGGGAAAAAGAAAAACAAGGGAAAGAAGAATGGGAAAAACGGGAAAAACAAGTAACAGAAAAAAAGAAAAATGAGAAGTAAAAATGAAAAAAAATAAGAAAAACAAGAAAAAGAAGTATGGGAAAAAACAGGAAAAACGAATAAAATGGAAAAATGAGAAAAATGGGAAAAACTACTAAAAAGGAGGAAAAAGAGAAAAAAGAGAAAAGGGGAAAAAAGAAAAACAAGGAAAAAATGGGAAATAACATGAAAAAAGAAAAAAATGGAAAAAAGAGAAAATGAGAAAAATGGGAAGAACGACTAAAGAGGGAAAAAACAAAATAGAAATAGAAGGGGGAAAAAAGAAAAACAAGGGAAAGAAGAATGGGAAAAACAGGAAAAACAAATAACAGAAAAAAAGAAAAATGAGAAGTAAAAATGAGAAAAACGAGAAAAACGACTAAAGAGGGAAAAACAAAAGAAGAAGAAAAAGAGAAAGTGGAACAAAGAAAAACAAGAAAAACAAGAATGGGAAATAAACAGGAATAATGAATAAACTGGAAAAAAGAAAAATGAGAAAAATGAGAAAAACGACTAAAGAGTGAGAAAACAAGAATGGGAAAAATAGGGAAAAAAGAGAAAAGGGGGAAAAAGAAAAACAAGAATGGGAAAAAACAGGAATAATGAATAAACTGGAAAAAAGAAAAATGAGAAAAATGAAAAAACGACTAAAGAGGGAAAAAATAAAAGAACAAAAGGAGAAAGGGGAAAAAAGAAAAATAAGGAAGACAAGAACCAGAAAAAATGGGAAAAACGAAAAAAAATGGAAAAAAAGAAAAATGAGAAAAATGAGAAAAACTACTAAAAAGGGGAAAAAAGAGGAAAAAGAGAAAGGGGAAAAAAGAAAAACAAGGAAACAAATGGGAAATAACATGAAAAAAGAAAAAAATGGAAAAAAAAGAATAATGAGAAAAATGGGAAGAACGAGTAAAGAAGGAAAAAAAAAGAAATAGAAGGGGGAAAAAAGAAAAACAAGGGAAAGAAGAATGGGAAAAATGGGAAAAACAAATAACAGAAAAAAAGAAAAATGAGAAGTAAAAATAAAAAACGAGAAAAACGACTAAAAAGGGGGGAAAATAAAAAAAGAGAAAAAAGAAAAACAAGAAAAACAAGAATGGGAAATAAACAGGAAAAACGAATAAAAAGGAAAAAAGAAAAATAAGAAAAAGAAGTATGGGAAAAAACAGGAAAAACGAATAAAATGGAAAAATGAGAAAAATGAGAAAAACTACTAAAAAGGGGGAAAATGAGAAAAAAGAGAAAGGGGGAAAAGAAAAACAAGGGAAAAAATGGGAAATAACATGAAAAAAGAAAAAAATGGAAAAAAGAGAAAATGAGAAAAATGGGAAGAACGACTAAATAGGGAAAAAACAAAAAAGAAATAGAAGGGGGAAAAAGAAAAACAAGGGAAAGAAGAATGGGAAAAACGGGAAAAACAAGTAACAGAAAAAAAGAAAAATGAGAAGTAAAAATGAAAAAAAATAAGAAAAACAAGAAAAACGACTAAAAGGGGGGGAAATAAAAAAGGAGAAAAAAGAAAAACAAGAAAAACAAGAATGGGAAATAAACAGGAAAAACGAATGAAAAGGAAAAAAGAAAAAGAAGAAAAAGAAGTATGGGAAAAAACAGGAAAAACGAATAAAATGGAAAAATGAGAAAAATGAGAAAAACTACTAAAAAGTGGGAAAATGAGAAAAAAGAGAAAGGGGGAAAAGAAAAACAAGGAAAAATATGGGAAATAACATGAAAAAAGAAAAAAATGGGAAAAAAAGAAAAATGAGAAAAATGAGAATGGGAAAAATGAGAAAAATGAGAAAAACGACTAAACAGGGAGAAAACATGAATGGGAAAAATAGGGAAAAAAGAGAAAAGGGGGGAAAAGAAAAACAAGGAAAAAATGGGAAATAACATGAAAAAAGAAAAAAATGGAAAAAAGAGAAAATGAGAAAAATGGGAAGAACGACTATAGAGGGAAAAAACAAAAAAGAAATAGAAGGGGGAAAAAGAAAAACAAGGGAAAGAAGAACGGGAAAAACGGGAAAAACAAATAACAGAAAAAAAGAAAAATGAGAAGTAAAAATGAAAAAAAATGAGAAAAACAAGAAAAACGACTAAAAGGGGGGGAAATAAAAAAGGAGAAAAAGAAAAACAAGAAAAACAAGAATGGGAAAAAACAGGAAAAACGAATAAAATGGAAAAATGAGAAAAATGAGAAAAACTACTAAAAAGGGGAAAAAAGAGAAAAAAGAGAAAGGGGGAAAAAGAAAAACAAGGGAAAAAATGGGAAATAATATGAAAAAAGAAAAAAATGGGAAAAAAAGAAAAATGAGAAAAATGAGAATGGGAAAAATGAGAAAAATGAGAAAAACGACTAAAGAGGGAGAAAACAAGAATGGGAATAATAGGGAAAAAAGAGAAAAGGGGAAAAAAGAAAAACAAGGAAAAAATGAGAAATAACATGAAAAAAGAAAAAAATGGAAAAAAGAGAAAATGAGAAAAATGGGAAGAACGACTAAATAGGGAAAAAACAAAAAAGAAACAGAAGGGGGAAAAAAGAAAAACAAGGGAAAGAAGAATGGGAAAAATGGGAAAAACAAATAACAGAAAAAAAGAAAAATGAGAAGTAAAAATGAAAAAAACGAGAAAAACGAGAAAAACGACTAAAAAGGGGGGAAATACAAAAGGATAATAAGAAAAACAAGAAAAACAAGAATGGGAAAAAACAGGAAAAACGAATAAAATGGAAAAAAAGAAATACGAGAAAAATAAGAAGGGGAAAATGATAAAAACGACTAAAGAGGGGAAAAACAAAAGAAGAAGAAAAAGAGAAAGTGGAAAAAGAAAAACAAGAAAAACAAGAATGGGAAATAAACAGGAAAAACGAATAAAAAGGAAAAAAGAAAAATGAGAAGGGTAAAAATGAGAAAAATGAGAAAAATGACTAAAAAGGGGGAAAAAGAAAAAAGAGAAAGAAGGAAAAAAGGGGAAACAAGAAAAACAAGAAAAACAAGAATGGGAAAAAATGGGAAAAACAAATACAATGGAAAAAAAGAAAAATTAGAAAAATGAGAAGGGAAAAAATGAGAAAAACAAGAAGAACGAGAAAAACTACTAAAAAGGGGGGGAAAGGAAAAAGAGAAAGAAGGAAAAATGGGAAACAAGAAAAACAAGAATGGGAAAAAACAGGAAAAACAAATAAAATGGAAAAAAGAGAAATGAGAAAAATGAAAAAGTGACTAAAGTGGGAAAAAATAAAAGAAGAAAAAGAGAAAGTGGAACAAAGAAAAACAAGAAAAACCAGAATGGGAAATAAACAGGAAAAACGAATAAAAGGAAAAAAGAAAAACAAGAAAAAGAAGTATGGGAAAAAATAGGAAAAACGAATAAAATGGAAAAATGAGAAAAATGAGAAAAACTACTAAAAAGGAGGAAAAAGAGAAAAAAGAGAAAAGGGGAAAAAAGAAAAACAAGGAAAAAATGGGAAATAACATGAAAAAAGAAAAAAATGGAAAAAAGAGAAAAATGAGAAAATGAGAAAAATGGGAAGAACGACTAAAGAGGGAAAAAAAGAAAAAAGAAATAGAAGGGGGGAAAAAGAAAAACAAGGGAAAGAAGAATGGGAAAAACGGGAAAAACAAGTAACAGAAAAAAAGAAAAATGAGAAGTAAAAATGAAAAAAAATAAGAAAAACAAGAAAAAGAAGTATGGGAAAAAACAGGAAAAACGAATAAAATGGAAAAATGAGAAAAATGAGAAAAACTACTAAAAAGGAGGAAAAAGAGAAAAAAGAGAAAAGGGGAAAAAAGAAAAACAAGGAAAAAATGGGAAATAACATGAAAAAAGAAAAAAATGGAAAAAAGAGAAAATGAGAAAAATGGGAAGAACGACTAAAGAGGGAAAAAACAAAATAGAAATAGAAGGGGGAAAAAAGAAAAACAAGGGAAAGAAGAATGGGAAAAACAGGAAAAACAAATAACAGAAAAAAAGAAAAATGAGAAGTAAAAATGAGAAAAACGAGAAAAACGACTAAAGAGGGAAAAACAAAAGAAGAAGAAAAAGAGAAAGTGGAACAAAGAAAAACAAGAAAAACAAGAATGGGAAATAAACAGGAAGAACAAATAAAAAGGAAAAAAGAAAAACAAGAAAAAGAAGTATGGGAAAAAACAGGAAAAACGAATAAAATGGAAAAATGAGAAAAATGAGAAAAACTATTAAAAAGGGGAAAAAATAGAAAAAAGAGAAAGGGGGAAAAAGAAAAACAAGGTAAATAATGGGAAATAACATGAAAAAAGAAAAAAATGGGAAAAAAAGAAAAATGAGAAAAATGAGATTGGGAAAATGAGAAAAATGAGAAAAACGACTAAACAGGGAGAAAACATGAATGGGAAAAATAGGGAAAAAAGAGAAAAGGGGGGAAAAGAAAAACAAGGAAAAAATGGGAAATAACATGAAAAAAGAAAAAATGGAAAAAAGAGAAAATGAGAAAAATGGGAAGAACGACTATAGAGGGAAAAAACAAAAAAGAAATAGCAGGGGGGAAAAAGAAAAACAAGGGAAAGAAGAATGGGAAAAACGGGAAAAACAAATAACAGAAAAAAAGAAAAATGAGAAGTAAAAATGAAAAAAAATGAGAAAAAATGAGAAAAACAAGAAAAACGACTAAAAGGGGGGGAAATAAAAAAGGAGAAAAAGAAAAACAAGAAAAACAAGAATGAGAAAAAACAGGAAAAACGAATAAAATGGAAAAAAAGAAATACGAGAAAAATAAGAAGGGGAAAAATGATAAAAACGACCAAAGAAGGAAAAAACAAAAGAAGAAGAAAAAGAGAAAGTGGAACAAAGAAAAACAATAAAAACAAGAATGGGAAATAAACAGGAAAAACCAATAAAAAGAAAAAAAGAAAAACAAGAAAAAGAAGTATGGGAAAAAACAGGAAAAACGAATAAAATGGAAAAATGAGAAAATGAGAAAAACTACTAAAAATGGGAAAAAGAGAAAAAAGAGAAAGGGGAAAAAAGAAAAACAAGGGAAAAATGGGAAATAACATGAAAAAAGAAAAAACTGGGGAAAAAAGGAAAATGAGAAAAATGAGAATGGGAAAAATGAGAAAAATGAGAAAAACGACTAAAGAGTGAGAAAACAAGAACGGGAAAAATAGGGAAAAAAGAGAAAAGGGGGAAAAAGAAAAACAAGAATGGGAAAAAACAGGAATAATGAATAAACTGGAAAAAAGAAAAATGAGAAATATGAAAAAACGACTAAAGAGGGAAAAAATAAAAGAACAAAAGGAGAAAGTGGAAAAAAGAAAAATAAGGAAGACAAGAACCAGAAAAAATGGGAAAAACGAAAAAAAATGGAAAAAAAGAAAAATGAGAAAAATGAGAAAAACTACTAAAAATGGGAAAAAAGAGGAAAAAGAGAAAGGGGAAAAAAGAAAAACAAGGAAACAAATGGGAAATAACATGAAAAAAGAAAAAAATGGAAAAAAAAGAATAATGAGAAAAATGGGAAGAACGAGTAAAAAGGGAAAAAAAAGAAATAGAAGGGGGAAAAAAGAAAAACAAGGGAAAGAAGAATGGGAAAAATGGGAAAAACAAATAACAGAAAAAAAGAAAAATGAGAAGTAAAAATAAAAAACGAGAAAAACGACTAAAAAGGGGGGAAAATAAAAAAAGAGAAAAAAGAAAAACAAGAAAAACAAGAATGGGAAATAAACAGGAAAAACGAATAAAAAGGAAAAAAAGAAAAACGAGAAAAATGAGAAGGGAAAAAATGAGAAAAACAAGAAGAACGAGAAAAACTACTAAAAAGGGGGGAAAAGGAAAAAGAGAAAGAAGGAAAAATGGGAAACAAGAAAAACAAGAATGGGAAAAAACAGGAAAAACAAATAAAATGGAAAAAAGAGAAATGAGAAAAATGAAAAAATGACTAAAGAGGGAAAAAATAAAAGAAGAAAAAGAGAAAGTGGAACAAAGAAAAACAAGAAAAACCAGAATGGGAAATAAACAGGAAAAACGAATAAAAGGAAAAAAGAAAAACAAGAAAAAGAAGTATGGGAAAAAACAGGAAAAACGAATAAAATGGAAAAATGAGAAAAATGAGAAAAACTACTAAAAAGGAGGAAAAAGAGAAAAAAGAGAAAAGGGGAAAAAAGAAAAACAAGAAAAAAATGGGAAATAACATGAAAAAAGAAAAAAATGGAAAAAAGAGAAAATGAGAAAAATGGGAAGAATGACTAAAGAGGGAAAAAACAAAATAGAAATAGAAGGGGGAAAAAAGAAAAACAAGGGAAAGAAGAATGGGAAAAACAGGAAAAACAAATAACAGAAAAAAAGAAAAATGAGAAGTAAAAATGAGAAAAACGAGAAAAACGACTAAAGAGGGAAAAACAAAAGAAGAAGAAAAAGAGAAAGTGGAACAAAGAAAAACAAGAAAAAGAATAATGGGAAATAAACAGGAAAAACGAATAAAAAGGAAAAAAGAAAAACAAGAAAAAGAAGTATGGGAAAAAACAGGAAAAACGAATAAAATGGAAAAATGAGAAAAATGAGAAAAACTACTAAAAAGGAGGAAAAAGAGAAAAAAGAGAAAAGGGGAAAAAAAAAACAAGAAAAAAATGGGAAATAACATGAAAAAAGAAAAAAATGGAAAAAAGAGAAAATGAGAAAAATGGGAAGAATGACTAAAGAGGGAAAAAACAAAATAGAAATAGAAGGGGGAAAAAAGAAAAACAAGGGAAAGAAGAATGGGAAAAACAGGAAAAACAAATAACAGAAAAAAAGAAAAATGAGAAGTAAAAATGAGAAAAACGAGAAAAACGACTAAAGAGGGAAAAACAAAAGAAGAAGAAAAAGAGAAAGTGGAACAAAGAAAAACAAGAAAAACAAGAATGGGAAATAAACAGGAAAAACGAATAAAAAGGAAAAAAGAAAAACAAGAAAAAGAAGTATGGGAAAAAACAGGAAAAACGAATAAAATGGAAAAATGAGAAAAATGAGAAAAACTATTAAAAAGGGGAAAAAAGAGAAAAAAGAGAAAGGGGGAAAAAGAAAAACAAGGTAAATAATGGGAAATAACATGAAAAAAGAAAAAAATGGGAAAAAAAGAAAAATGAGAAAAATGAGAAAAATGAGATTGGGAAAATGAGAAAAATGAGAAAAACGACTAAACAGGGAGAAAACATGAATGGGAAAAATAGGGAAAAAAGAGAAAAGGGGGGAAAAGAAAAACAAGGAAAAAATGGGAAATAACATGAAAAAAGAAAAAAATGGAAAAAAGAGAAAATGAGAAAAATGGGAAGAACGACTATAGAGGGAAAAAACAAAAAAGAAATAGAAGGGGGGAAAAAGAAAAACAAGGGAAAGAAGAATGGGAAAAATGGGAAAAACAAATAACAGAAAAAAAGAAAAATGAGAAGTAAAAATGAGAAAAACGAGAAAAACGACTAAAGAGGGAAAAACAAAAAAGAAATAGAAGGGGGGAAAAAGAAAAACAAGGGAAAGAAGAATGGGAAAAACGGGAAAAATAAGTAACAGAAAAAAAGAAAAATGAGAAGTAAAAATGAAAAAAAATAAGAAAAACAAGAAAAACGACTAAAAGGGGGGGAAATAAAAAAGGAGAAAAAGAAAAACAAGAAAAACAAGAATGGGAAAAAACAGGAAAAACGAATAAAATGGAAAAAAAGAAATACGAGAAAAATAAGAAGGGGAAAAATGATAAAAACGACTAAAGAGGGAAAAAACAAAAGAAGAACAAAAAGAGAAAGTGGAACAAAGAAAAACAATAAAAATAAGAATGGGAAATAAACAGGAAAAACGAATAAAAAGGAAAAAAGAAAAATGAGAAGGGTAAAAATGAGAAAAATGAGAAAAATGACTAAAAAGGGGGAAAAAGAAAAAAGAGAAAGAAGGAAAAAAGGGGAAACAAGAAAAACAAGAAAAACAAGAATGGGAAAAAATGGGAAAAACAAATACAATGGAAAAAAAGAAAAACGAGAAAAATGAGAAGGGAAAAAATGAGAAAAACAAGAAGAACGAGAAAAACTACTAAAAAGGGGGGAAAAGGAAAAAGAGAAAGAAGGAAAAATGGGAAACAAGAAAAACAAGAATGGGAAAAAACAGGAAAAACAAATAAAATGGAAAAAAGAGAAATGAGAAAAATGAAAAAATGACTAAAGAGGGAAAAAATAAAAGAAGAAAAAGAGAAAGTGGAACAAAGAAAAACAAGAAAAACCAGAATGGGAAATAAACAGGAAAAACGAATAAAAAGGAAAAAAGAAAAACAAGAAAAAGAAGTATGGGAAAAAACAGGAAAGACGAATAAACTGGAAAAAAGAAAAATGAGAAAAATGAAAAAACGACTAAAGAGGGAAAAAATAAAAGAACAAAAGGAGAAAGTGGAAAAAAGAAAAATAAGGAAGACAAGAACCAGAAAAAATGGGAAAAACGAAAAAAAATGGAAAAAAAGAAAATTGAGAAAAATGAGAAAAACTACTAAAAAGGGGAAAAAAGAGGAAAAAGAGAAAGGGGAAAAAAGAAAAACAAGGAAACAAATGGGAAATAACATGAAAAAAGAAAAAAATGGAAAAAAAAGAATAATGAGAAAAATGGGAAGAACGAGTAAAGAAGGAAAAAAGAAAAAAGAAATAGAAGGGGGAAAAAAGAAAAACAAGGGAAAGAAGAATGGGAAAAATGGGAAAAACAAATAACAGAAAAAAAGAAAAATGAGAAGTAAAAATGAAAAAAACGAGAAAAATGACTAAAAAGGGGGTTAAATACAAAAGGAGAAAAAGAAAAACAAGAAAAACAAGAATGGGAAATAAACAGGAAAAACGAATAAAAAGGAAAAAAGAAAAATAAGAAAAAGAAGTATGGGAAAAAACAGGAAAAACGAATAAAATGGAAAAATGAGAAAAATGAGAAAAACTACTAAAAAGGGGGAAAATGAGAAAAAGAGAAAGGGGGAAAAGAAAAACAAGGAAAAATATGGGAAATAACATGAAAAAAGAAAAAAATGGGAAAAAAAGAAAAATGAGAAAAATGAGAATGGGAAAAATGAGAAAAATGAGAAAAACGACTAAAGAGGGAGGAAACAAGAATGGGAAAATTAGGGGAAAAAAGAGAAAAGGGGAAAAAAGAAAAACAATGAAAAAATGGGAAATAACATGAAAAAAGAAAAAAATGGAAAAAAGAGAAAATGAGAAAAATGGGAAGAACGACTAAAGAGGGAAAAAACAAAAAAGAAATAGAAGGGGGAAAAAAGAAAAACAAGGGAAAGAAGAATGGGAAAAACAGGAAAAACAAGTAACAGAAAAAAAGAAAAATGAGAAGTAAAAATGAAAAAAAATAAGAAAAACAAGAAAAACGACTAAAAGGGGGGGAAATAAAAAAGGAGAAAAAGAAAAACAACAAAAACAAGAATGGGAAAAAACAGGAAAAACGAATAAAATGGAAAAAAAGAAATACGAGAAAAATAAGAAGGGGAAAAATGATAAAAACGACTAAAGAGGGAAAAAACAAAAGAAGAAGAAAAAGAGAAAGTGGAACAAGGAAAAACAATAGAAATAAGAATGGGAAATAAACAGGAAAAACGAATAAAAAGGAAAAAACTAAAATGAGAAGGGTAAAAATGAGAAAAATGAGAAAAATGACTAAAAAGGGGGAAAAAGAAAAAAGAGAAAGAAGGAAAAAAGGGGAAACAAGAAAAACAAGAAAAACCAGAATGGGAAATAAACAGGAAAAACGAATAAAAGGAAAAAAGAAAAACAAGAAAAAGAAGTATGGGAAAAAACAGGAAAAACGAATAAAATGGAAAAATGAGAAAAATGAGAAGGGAAAAAATGAGAAAAACAATGAAGAAAAAATGAGAAAAACAAGAAGAACGAGAAAAACTACTAAAAAGGGTGGAAAAGGAAAAAGAGAAAGAAGGAAAAATGGGAAACAAGAAAAACAAGAATGGGAAAAAACAGGAAAAACAAATAAAATGGAAAAAAGAGAAATGAGAAAAATGAAAAAATGACTAAAGAGGGAAAAAATAAAAGAAGAAAAAGAGAAAGTGGAACAAAGAAAAACAAGAAAAACCAGAATGGGAAATAAACAGGAAAAACGAATAAAAAGGAAAAAAGAAAAACAAGAAAAAGAAGTATGGGAAAAAACAGGAAAGACGAATAAACTGGAAAAAAGAAAAATGAGAAAAATGAAAAAACGACTAAAGAGGGAAAAAATAAAAGAACAAAAGGAGAAAGTGGAAAAAAGAAAAATAAGGAAGACAAGAACCAGAAAAAATGGGAAAAACGAAAAAAAATGGAAAAAAAGAAAATTGAGAAAAATGAGAAAAACTACTAAAAAGGGGAAAAAAGAGGAAAAAGAGAAAGGGGAAAAAAGAAAAACAAGGAAACAAATGGGAAATAACATGAAAAAAGAAAAAAATGGAAAAAAAAGAATAATGAGAAAAATGGGAAGAACGAGTAAAGAAGGAAAAAACAAAAAAGAAATAGAAGGGGGAAAAAAGAAAAACAAGGGAAAGAAGAATGGGAAAAATGGGAAAAACAAATAACAGAAAAAAAGAAAAATGAGAAGTAAAAATGAAAAAAACGAGAAAAACGACTAAAAAGGGGGGAAATAAAAAAGGATAAAAAAGAAAAGCAAGAAAAACAAGAATGGGAAAAAACAGGAAAAACGAATAAAATGGAAAAAAAGAAATACGAGAAAAATAAGAAGGGGAAAAATGATAAAAACGACTAAAGAGGGAAAAAACAAAAGAAGAAGAAAAAGAGAAAGTGGAACAAGGAAAAACAATAAAAATAAGAATGGGAAATAAACAGGAAAAACGAATAAAAAGGAAAAAACTAAAATGAGAAGGGTAAAAATGAGAAAAATGAGAAAAATGACTAAAAAGGGGGAAAAAGAAAAAAGAGAAAGAAGGAAAAAAGGGGAAACAAGAAAAACAAGAAAAACCAGAATGGGAAATAAACAGGAAAAACGAATAAAAGGAAAAAAGAAAAACAAGAAAAAGAAGTATGGGAAAAAACAGGAAAAACGAATAAAATGGAAAAATGAGAAAAATGAGAAGGGAAAAAATGAGAAAAACAATGAAGAAAAAATGAGAAAAACAAGAAGAACGAGAAAAACTACTAAAAAGGGGGGAAAAGGAAAAAGAGAAAGAAGGAAAAATGGGAAACAAGAAAAACAAGAATGGGAAAAAACAGGAAAAACAAATAAAATGGAAAAAAGAGAAATGAGAAAAATGAAAAAATGACTAAAGAGGGAAAAAATAAAAGAAAAAGAGAAAGTGGAACAAAGAAAAACAAGAAAAACCAGAATGGGAAATAAACAGGAAAAACAAATAAAAAGGAAAAAAGAAAAACAAGAAAAAGAAGTATGGGAAAAAACAGGAAAGAAGAATAAACTGGAAAAAAGAAAAATGAGAAAATTGAAAAAACGACTAAAGAGGGAAAAAATAAAAGAACAAAAGGAGAAAGGGGAAAAAAGAAAAATAAGGAAGACAAGAACCAGAAAAAATGGGAAAAACGAAAAAAAATGGAAAAAAAGAAAAATGAGAAAAATGAGAAAAACTACTAAAAAGGGGAAAAAAGAGGAAAAAGAGAAAGGGGAAAAAAGAAAAACAAGGAAACAAATGGGAAATAACATGAAAAAAGAAAAAAATGGAAAAAAAAGAATAATGAGAAAAATGGGAAGAACGAGTAAAGAAGGAAAAAACAAAAAAGAAATAGAAGGGGGAAAAAAGAAAAACAAGGGAAAGAAGAATGGGAAAAATGGGAAAAACAAATAACAGAAAAAAAGAAAAATGAGAAGTAAAAATGAAAAAAACGAGAAAAACGACTAAAAAGGGGGGAAATAAAAAAGGATAAAAAAGAAAAGCAAGAAAAACAAGAATGGGAAAAAACAGGAAAAACGAATAAAATGGAAAAAAAGAAATACGAGAAAAATAAGAAGGGGAAAAATGATAAAAACGACTAAAGATTGGAAAAACAAAAGAAGAAAAAAGAAAGTGGAAAAAAAGTGGAATAAAAGAAAGACAAGAAAGACAAGAATGGGAAAAAATAGGAAAAACGATTAAAGAGGGAAAAAAACAAAAGAAGAAGAAAAAGAGAAAGCGGAAAAAGAAAAACAAGAAGAACAAGAATGGGAAATAAAAAGGAAAAATGAATAAAAAGGAAAAAAGAAAAAGAAGAAAAAGAAGTATGGGAAAAAACAGGAAAAACTAATAAAACGGAAAAATGAGAAAAATGAGAAAAACTACTAAAAAGGGGGGAAAAGAGAAAAAAGAGAAAGGGTGAAAAAGAAAAACAAGGAAAAAAATGGGAAATAACATGAAAAAAGAAAAAAATGGGAAAAAAAGAAAAATGAGAATAATGAGAATGGGAAAAATGAGAAAAATGAGAAAAACGACTAAAGAGGGAGAACACAAGAATGGGAAAAATAGGGAAAAAAGAGAAAAGGGGGGAAAAGAAAAACAAGAATGGGAAAAAACAGGAAAAATGAATAAAAAGGAAAAAAACAAGAAAAAGAAGTATGGGGAAAAACAGGAAAGACGAATAAAATGGAAAAATGAGAAAAATGAGAAAAACTACTAAAAAGGGGAAAAAAGGGAAAAAAGAGAAAGGGGAAAAAAGAAAAACAAGGGGAAAAATGGGAAATAACATGAAAAAAGAAAAAACTGGGGGAAAAAGAAAAATGAGAAAAATGAGAATGGGAAAAATGAGAAAAATGAGAAAAACGACTAAAGAGGGAGAACACAAGAATGGGAAAAATAGGGAAAAAAGAGAAAAGGGGGGAAAAGAAAAACAAGAATGGGAAAAAACAGGAAAAATGAATAAAATGGAAAAAAGAAAAATGAGAAAAATGAGAAAAACGACTAAAAAGGGGGGAAATAAAAAGGATAAAAAAGAAAAGCAAGAAAAACAAGAATGGGAAAAAACAGGAAAAACGAATAAAATGGAAAAAAAGAAATACGAGAAAAATAAGAAGGGGAAAATGATAAAAACGACTAAAGAGGGAAAAAAACAAAAGAAGAAGAAAAAGAGAAAGGGGAAAAAAGAAAAACAAGGGGAAAAATGGGAAATAACATGAAAAAAGAAAAAACTGGGGGAAAAAGAAAAATGAGAAAAATGAGAATGGGAAAAATGAGAAAAATGAGAAAAACGACTAAAGAGGGAGAACACAAGAATGGGAAAAATAGGGAAAAAAGAGAAAAGGGGGGAAAAGAAAAACAAGAATGGGGAAAAAAAGGAAAAATGAATAAAATGGAAAAAAGAAAAATGAGAAAAATGAGAAAAACGACTAAAAAGGGGGGAAATAAAAAAGGATAAATAAGAAAAGCAAGAAAAACAAGAATGGGAAAAAACAGGAAAAACGAATAAAATGGAAAAAAAGAAATACGAGAAAAATAAGAAGGGGAAAATGATAAAAACGACTAAAGAGGGGAAAAACAAAAGAAGAAGAAAAAGAGAAAGCGGAAAAAGAAAAACAAGAAGAACAAGAATGGGAAATAAAAAGGAAAAATGAATAAAAAGGAAAAAACAAAAAGAAGAAAAAGAAGTATGGGAAAAAACAGGAAAAACGAATAAAACGGAAAAATGAGAAAAATGAGAAAAACTACTAAAAAGGGGGAAAAAGAGAAAAAAGAGAAAGGGTGAAAAAGAAAAACAAGGAAAAAAATGGGAAATAACATGAAAAAAGAAAAAAATGGGAAAAAAAGAAAAATGAGAAAAATGAGAATGGGAAAAATGAGAAAAATGAGAAAAACGACTAAAGAGGGAGAAAACAAGAATGGGAAAAATAGGGAAAAAAGAGAAAAGGGGGGAAAAGAAAAACAAGAATGGGAAAAAACAGGAAAAATGAATAAAATGGAAAAAAGAAAAATGAGAAAAATGAGAAAAACGACTAAAAAGGGGGAAATAAAAAAGGATAAAAAAGAAAAGCAAGAAAAACAAGAATGGGAAAAACAGGAAAAACGAATTAAATGGAAAAAAAGAAATATGAGAAAAATAAGAAGGGGAAAAATGATAAAAACGACTAAAGAGGGAATAAACAAAAGAAGAAAAAGAGAAAGTGGAACAAAGAAAAACAAGAATGGGAAATAAACAGGAAAAACGAATAAAAAGGAAAAAAACAAGAAAAAGAAGTATGGGGAAAAACAGGAAAGACGAATAAAATGGAAAAATGAGAAAAATGAGAAAAACTACTAAAAAGGGGAAAAAAGGTAAAAAGAGAAAGGGGAAAAAAGAAAAACAAGGGGAAAAATGGGAAATAACATGAAAAAAGAAAAAACTGGGGAAAAAAGAAAAATGAGAAAAATGAGAATGGGAAAAATGAGAAAAATGAGAAAAACGACTAAAGAGGGAGAACACAAGAATGGGAAAAATAGGGAAAAAAGAGAAAAGGGGGGAAAAGAAAAACAAGAATGGGAAAAAACAGGAAAAATGAATAAAATGGAAAAAAGAAAAATGAGAAAAATGAGAAAAACGACTAAAAAGGGGGGAAATAAAAAAGGATAAAAAAGAAAAGCAAGAAAAACAAGAATGGGAAAAAACAGGAAAAACGAATTAAATGGAAAAAAAGAAATATGAGAAAAATAAGAAGGGGAAAAATGATAAAAACGACTAAAGAGGGAATAAACAAAAGAAGAAAAAGAGAAAGTGGAACAAAGAAAAACAAGAATGGGAAATAAACAGGAAAAACGAATAAAAAGGAAAAAAACAAGAAAAAGAAGTATGGGGAAAAACAGGAAAGACGAATAAAATGGAAAAATGAGAAAAATGAGAAAAACTACTAAAAAGGGGAAAAAAGGGAAAAAAGAGAAAGGGGAAAAAAGAAAAACAAGGGGAAAAATGGGAAATAACATGAAAAAAGAAAATACTGGGGAAAAAAGAAAAATGAGAAAAATGAGAATGGGAAAAATGAGAAAAATGAGAAAAACGACTAAAGAGGGAGAACACAAGAATGAGAAAAATAGGGAAAAAAGAGAAAATGGGGGAAAAGAAAAACAAGAATGGGAAAAAGCAGGAAAAATGAATAAACTGGAAAAAAGAAAAATGAGAAAAATGAAAACACGACAAAAGAGGGAAAAAATAAAAGAAGAAAAAGAGAAAGTGGAAAAAAGAAAAATAAGGAAGACAAGAACCAGAAAAAATGAGAAAAACGACTAAAGAGGGAGAACACAAGAATGGGAAAAATAGGGAAAAAAGAGAAAAGGGGGGAAAAGAAAAACAAGAATGGGAAAAAACAGGAAAAATGAATAAAATGGAAAAAAGAAAAATGAGAAAAATGAGAAAAACGACTAAAAAGGGGGGAAATAAAAAAGGATAAAAAAGAAAAACAAGAAAAACAAGAATGGGAAAAAACAGGAAAAACGAATAAAATGGAAAAAAAGAAATACGAGAAAAATAAGAAGGGGAAAATGATAAAAACGACTAAAGAGGGGAAAAAACAAAAGAAGAAGAAAAAGAGAAAGCGGAAAAAGAAAAACAAGAAGAACAAGAATGGGAAATAAAAAGGAAAAATGAATAAAAAGGAAAAAACAAAAAGAAGAAAAAGAAGTATGGGAAAAAACAGGAAAAACGAATAAAACGGAAAAATGAGAAAAATGAGAAAAACTACTAAAAAGGGGGAAAAGAGAAAAAAGAGAAAGGGTGAAAAAGAAAAACAAGGAAAAAAATGGGAAATAACATGAAAAAAGAAAAAAATTGGAAAAAAAGAAAAATGAGAAAAATGAGAATGGGAAAAATGAGAAAAATGAGAAAAACGACTAAAGAGGGAGAAAACAAGAATGGGAAAAATAGGGAAAAAAGAGAAAAGGGGGGAAAAGAAAAACAAGAATGGGAAAAAACAGGAAAAATGAATAAAATGGAAAAAAGAAAAATGAGAAAAATGAGAAAAACGACTAAAGAGGGGGGAAATAAAAAAGGATAAAAAAGAAAAGCAAGAAAAACAAGAATGGGAAAAAACAGGAAAAACGAATTAAATGGAAAAAAAGAAATATGAGAAAAATAAGAAGGGGAAAAATGATAAAAACGACTAAAGAGGGAATAAACAAAAGAAGAAAAAGAGAAAGTGGAACAAAGAAAAACAAGAATGGGAAATAAACAGGAAAAACGAATAAAAAGGAAAAAAACAAGAAAAAGAAGTATGGGGAAAAACAGGAAAGACGAATAAAATGGAAAAATGAGAAAAATGAGAAAAACTACTAAAAAGGGGAAAAAAGGTAAAAAGAGAAAGGGGAAAAAAGAAAAACAAGGGGAAAAATGGGAAATAACATGAAAAAAGAAAAAACTGGGGAAAAAAGAAAAATGAGAAAAATGAGAATGGGAAAAATGAGAAAAATGAGAAAAACGACTAAAGAGGGAGAACACAAGAATGGGAAAAATAGGGAAAAAAGAGAAAAGGGGGGAAAAGAAAAACAAGAATGGGAAAAAACAGGAAAAATGAATAAAATGGAAAAAAGAAAAATGAGAAAAATGAGAAAAACGACTAAAAAGGGGGGAAATAAAAAAGGATAAAAAAGAAAAGCAAGAAAAACAAGAATGGGAAAAAACAGGAAAAACGAATTAAATGGAAAAAAAGAAATATGAGAAAAATAAGAAGGGGAAAAATGATAAAAACGACTAAAGAGGGAATAAACAAAAGAAGAAAAAGAGAAAGTGGAACAAAGAAAAACAAGAATGGGAAATAAACAGGAAAAACGAATAAAAAGGAAAAAAACAAGAAAAAGAAGTATGGGGAAAAACAGGAAAGTCGAATAAAATGGAAAAATGAGAAAAATGAGAAAAACTACTAAAAAGGGGAAAAAAGGGAAAAAAGAGAAAGGGGAAAAAAGAAAAACAAGGGGAAAAATGGGAAATAACATGAAAAAAGAAAATACTGGGGAAAAAAGAAAAATGAGAAAAATGAGAATGGGAAAAATGAGAAAAATGAGAAAAACGACTAAAGAGGGAGAACACAAGAATGAGAAAAATAGGGAAAAAAGAGAAAATGGGGGAAAAGAAAAACAAGAATGGGAAAAAACAGGAAAAATGAATAAAATGGAAAAAAGAAAAATGAGAAAAATGAGAAAAACGACTAAAAAGGGGGGAAATAAAAAAGGATAAAAAAGAAAAGCAAGAAAAACAAGAATGGGAAAAAACAGGAAAAACGAATAAAATGGAAAAAAAAGAAATACGAGAAAAATAAGAAGGGGAATAATGATAAAAACGACTAAAGATGGGAAAAACAAAAGAAGAAAAAAGAAAGTGGAAAAAAGTGGAAAAAAAGAAAAACAAGGAAGACAAGAATGGGAAAAAATTGGAAAATGAAAAACTACTAAAAAGGGGAAAAAAGAGAAAGAGGAAAAAAGAAAAACAAGGAAAAGAATGGGAAATAACATGAAAATCCCACCACTCACCCACCCACCCACCCACGGAACTGTGAAAGCAGACTGGTCAATGGGAGTGGGTGAAGGGATGGAGGGACGCAGAGAGCAGAAAACTAAAAAGCGTGTCACCCAAACGCAACGAATTGGGGCAGTTGAAGAAAAATTACCTCGCATGGACTACAGGGTGGAGGAATTAAATGAGAGACTTAATATGCTTATTACACTCCTGGAGGGGAGGGAGAGGCAGATACACAAAACATGTCCACCCCCTTCCGAAGAGAATAGTAACCTAACAGAGCCTGGGGAGGAACCAGAGGAGGAAGACGAAGAAAAGGGTCTCAACACACAGGACCAACCGCGTACAACTCCACCCATAACGGAGGTCGCTGGGCAGCAGGAAGGCACCGGTGGGGTTGCGAGAGCTGAAAATGAAGTTCGATGGAGACCCCAAAAAATTAGCATGCTTCATAACTCACGTAAAAGGGTTCATGGAAGAATTTGAAAACGACTTTTACACAGAGGAAGCAAAGGTCAGATAGTTTCTTGCTTCTTGGAAGGGGAGGCGGCTAGCTGGCTCGTGAAACTGCATGATACCAAGGCAAGCGCGCGTCACAATTTCAATCAGTTCATGCAGGCTCTGCGGACCCGGTTCGAAGACACACTGGCTAAAGTGTCGGCCAGAGTGCGCCTCCGAAACCTTGATCAGGGGAAAAGTACTGTTGCAGAATATGCCATGGAGTTCAAAAGTATCCTTAGCGAACTACCGCAATGGCTGGAAGAATTCCAAATTGAATACTTCCAGTACGGCCTGAGACAAGACTTACTAGAGCTCATGGTGGGGAGGGAAGAACCAAAAACATTAGAAGGCTGGATCCAACTGGCAGGCCGTATTGAGCAAAGCCAGACACAACTGAGGACCATTAAAAAGTTCAAACATTTGAAGAGGAAACCTGAACCCACCACACAGCCCACCCGAACGGAAGTCAAGAAACCCCCAGAGAAGAAAAGAGAAAAGGAGGTGAGGGACAAACGTAAAGACACCGCGGCAGCCATGGCGAAATGGAGACACCCCACACACGTGGACGAAGACAGTGACAGCGAGGAATATAACTACGAATCGCAGATGGCGGGAAACGAGGAAAAGTCTGTGCTAAAGTGCGCAGCGGGGCAGGCCCTCACAAAAGGGCGCAATGAGAAGATTTGCCACAACCCCACAATGCACATTCAGGTACGCCTAAAAGCTGTGGGGGGGGAGGAGGAAGTACTCTGGGTTGGCAATGCTAGACTCGGGCTGCTCAAGGAGTTTAATGCACCCGGACGTGGCTGACCACTTGGGACTGAGACTTTTTGAACTAAAAACGCCCATTACCTTTTGTCAGTTGGATGGTTCTGAGATGAAAGGGGGGCCAGTGGAGCACTATACGGAGGAAGTACAAATGACTGGGAAACCACAAAGAAACTTTGAGGTTCATTGTGGCCCCCATTGCAACAAGACCCATTGTGTTAGGACTGAAATGGCTGAGAGCTAGAAATCCTAGGGTGGATTGGGTCTCCGGGGAAATTGACTTTGTGGACGGAACTCATGGGGGGATGCACAAAGAAAGAGATGTGGATGACTGGGAAGTGGGGGCAGCTGGGATGGAATTTTGGGAAGAGGATTGGGAACAAGGGGATGAAAGCAATCCACAGGCGATCCCGGAAAAATACCTCCCAGTTAGTGAAGTGTTTGGTAAGCAAGAATGCGACCAAGAGCCCCCCCATAGACAGTCAGATGCAACGGTAGACCTCATCCCTGGGGCACCGTTCCCGAAACCCAAGATGTATGCCATGACTCAGAAAGAACTAGCAGAGCTCCGCAAGTTCATTGATAAAAATTTGGCACGAGGCTTCATTGAACCAGCCAATTCCCCGTTAGCGGCCCCAGTGTTATTTAGAAAAAAGAAAGATGGGTCACTGTGGTTGTGCACAGACTACCGGGGGCTCAATGCAATTTCAGTCACTAACCAGTACCCCCTACCCTTACTGAAAGACATGTTAGCCCAACTATCAAAAGGGAAGGTCTTCACGAAGTTGGACGTAAGGGAAGCGTATTACAGGGTACGCATGAGGGAAGGGGATGAGTGGAAAACCGCGTTCAATTGCCCACTAGGATCATTTCAATACAGGGTGCTCCCGTTTGGGATTGCGGGCGGACCGGGAATCTTCATGAGATTCATAAATGAGGTATTGTATGAATTTTTGTACAAAGGGGTAATTGTATATTTAGATGACATCTTAATTTTCTCGGAAAACCTAGAAGAGCACATGGAACTGGTCAAAAAGGTGCTAGAAAAGTTGTTAGAAGCAAAATTGTTTGTCAAACTGGAAAAGTGTGAGTTTCACAAGGACAAACTAGACTTTTTGGGGTACCGCATCTCGAATGCGGGCATTGAAATGGACCCCGAGAAAGTCAAGGCGGTTTTAGGGTGGCAACCCCCCCGAACGCGCAGGCAGCTTCAAGCATTCTTGGGATTTGCTGGGTTCTACAGGCAGTTCATCCAAGATTTTGCGCAAATTGCGCTACCCCTAACCGACTTGCTGAAAACAAAAGGCAAGGGGAAAAACGCAAAAGCCCCACCGCCAAGCACGAAATTAGTGTGGACCCAAGAATGCCAAGAAGCTTTAGATAAGCTAAAGGCATTGTTCACGGAGGAGCCCATCCTCAAGCACCCTGAGCCTGACAAACCGTTCGTAATTCACACGGACGCGTCACTCAATGCAGTTGGGGCTATCTTGCTACAAGCAGATGACAGGGAGAAATTGAGACCATGTGCCTATATTTCTCGGAAATTTAATGAAACGGAGAAAAGATGGCATGTTTGGGAAAAAGAGGCATTCGCAGTAAAACACGCGTTAAGCACGTGGCGACACCTCTTGGAAGGGACAGCTGAGCCGTTTCAGGTGTGGACGGATCATAAAAATTTGGAAGCCCTCAAATCCCCGAGAAAATTGAACCCTAAGCATCTCAGATGGGCAGAGTTCCTGAGTAGGTTCAACTTCACGTTGAAATATTTCCCTGGGGGAAAAAACCTCCTGGCGGACACGCTTTCGCGCCTGCCGCAGCATGAAGGCAAGATGGAGGAGATCTTTGAGTCTCTAATCCCATCCTAACCAGGGGAGGAGCAGACACAACTGGCACCAGTGGTCAGGGGAGAGGGGAATTTGGCTATCACCCGCAGCAGCGCGAAGCACAGGACTGACTGTGATTCATTTGCAGGAGACCTGAGAGCAGCAACGGTTACTGACACTTGGTGGGTGGAGCACAAACACACGCTAGAGGAGCGAGACGGCATGGGCTGGAAAGACAAGAAAGCATATGTTCCCAAATCCTTAAGACAAAGGGTTTTGAGTATGCACTACGACCACAAAACAGCAGGCCACTTCGGCTTCCTAAAAACACTACACTTAGTCAGGGGAAAGTTTTGGTGGCCATCGTTGCGTGCGGACGTGAAAGCTTATGTGCGAACATGCCCCACGTGTGCCACAGCAAAAAGGAAAATGGGCAAACCCACAGGAAAATTACAGGAGGTAGCTAGTCCAACACAGCCATGGAAGCAAATTGCCATGGACTTTATAGTGGACTTACCAGTGAGCAACAAATACACGGCCATCTGGGTGGTCACAGACCTCTTTTCCAAACAGGCACACTTCATTGCATGCAAGGGCATACCGAACGCCCAGAAGCTAGCGAGACTGTTCATTCAACACATCTATAGGGCCCACGGAACGCCGGAACGCATAATCAGCGATCGCGGCAGCACTTTCACATGCAAATTTTGGAGGGCATTTTTGAAGTTAATTGAATCAGAACAGGGGCTTAGTAGTGCATTCCATCCGTGCACAGACGGAGCAAGTGAACGCCTTAACGCCACACTGGAGCAGTACCTGAGATGCTACATAAATTACCAACAAACTGATTGGGCAGAACTCTTGCCGTTCACAGAAGTCGCGTGCAACAACGCGCTCCATCAAAGCACAGGGCTTTCACCATTCAAAGCGGCTACAGGGCAGGACTTTGTAACGATACCTGAATTGGCAATGACCCAGAGCACTGACTTAGAGCAACCTCTGAGAGCAGATGAATGGGTCGAAAGAATCACCAGCAACTGGCCAATAATGGTAAAGACGCTAGAAGAAGCCAAGGCTACTTACAAAAAACATGCAGACCGCAAACAGGAGAAAGAATGGGAATTGAGAGTTGGGGACAAAGTGTACTTATCCACCAAAAACTTACGGTCCACGCAACAGTCACGAAAACTAGCGGCCAAGTTCATAGGCCCATTTAAGATCCTTGCAGTAATTAACCCAGTAACGGCCAAACTGGAACTGCCAAAGGCTCTGAGAAAGATACACCCCGTTTTTCACATTAGTTTGCTGAAACAATACTATGCTTCACATCAGTGGCACCCGGAACCAGAAGCACCCACACCAACACTGGTGGAGGGAGAACCACATTTTGAAATAGTCAGGATCTTGGATTCGAGATGGCACAGGGGGCAGCTGCAATACCTAGTCAAATGGACCCATCTCCCGATTGGTGACAGAGAGTGGGTCAACGCCAAACACACACGCGCCCCTAAATTGGTCAAGAAGTTCCATAAAGAGTTCCCAGACAAACCCCATTGAATGGAAATAGTCTGGTTTGTATATAACGGGGGGGGTGAGTCTTGGGGCGGGAGCATGTCAGAGATCACCCGATCTCTGCCAAAAAGGCAAGCAGACAAAGAGATCATCAGAAGACTGGCTCGCACTCAACCAATGATCGGGAATACACATCTTGCCGAACGTTGCCTGGACAACGGGACAGACTGACCCCACGTGTCAGCAGCAAAGGACAATGGGGGAGGGAAAGGTTTAAATGTGCTTGTTGTTCCTGTTACCTGCATTCCAGTCTTTGTTCATGCTAGAGCTAACTCCTGTATTCTATAATAAACACTTTGGCTTCTAAGAACTCTGGTGCCTGGGAGTTACTTCAGCGCAGAGAGATTATAGCGATCAGAAGGAGCGCCTTACAGAAAAATAAGAAGGGGGAAAATGATAAAAACGACTAAAGAGGGAAACAACAAAAGAAGAAGAAAAAGAGAAAGTGGAACAAAGAAAAACAAGAAAAACAAGAATGGGAGAAAATGGGGAAAACGAATAAAATGGAAAAAAAGAAAAATGAGAAGGGTAAAAATGAGAAAAACGAGAAAAACAACTAAAAAGGGGAAAAAGGAGAAAAAAGACAAAGAGGGGGAAAAGGGGGGAAAAGAAAAACAAGAAAAACAAAAATGGGAAAAAACAGGAAAAACGAATTAAATGGAAAAAAAGAAATATGAGAAAAATAAGAAGGGGAAAAATGATAAAAACGACTAAAGAGGGAATAAACAAAAGAAGAAAAAGAGAAAGTGGAACAAAGAAAAACAAGAATGGGAAATAAACAGGAAAAACGAATAAAAAGGAAAAAAACAAGAAAAAGAAGTATGGGGAAAAACAGGAAAGACGAATAAAATGGAAAAATGAGAAAAATGAGAAAAACTACTAAAAAGGGGAAAAAAGGGAAAAAAGAGAAAGGGGAAAAAAGAAAAACAAGGGGAAAAATGGGAAATAACATGAAAAAAGAAAATACTGGGGAAAAAAGAAAAATGAGAAAAATGAGAATGGGAAAAATGAGAAAAATGAGAAAAACGACTAAAGAGGGAGAACACAAGAATGAGAAAAATAGGGAAAAAAGAGAAAATGGGGGAAAAGAAAAACAAGAATGGGAAAAAGCAGGAAAAATGAATAAACTGGAAAAAAGAAAAATGAGAAAAATGAAAACACGACAAAAGAGGGAAAAAATAAAAGAAGAAAAAGAGAAAGTGGAAAAAAGAAAAATAAGGAAGACAAGAACCAGAAAAAATGAGAAAAACGACTAAAGAGGGAGAACACAAGAATGGGAAAAATAGGGAAAAAAGAGAAAAGGGGGGAAAAGAAAAACAAGAATGGGAAAAAACAGGAAAAATGAATAAAATGGAAAAAAGAAAAATGAGAAAAATGAGAAAAACGACTAAAAAGGGGGGAAATAAAAAAGGATAAAAAAGAAAAACAAGAAAAACAAGAATGGGAAAAAACAGGAAAAACGAATAAAATGGAAAAAAAGAAATACGAGAAAAATAAGAAGGGGAAAATGATAAAAACGACTAAAGAGGGGAAAAAACAAAAGAAGAAGAAAAAGAGAAAGCGGAAAAAGAAAAACAAGAAGAACAAGAATGGGAAATAAAAAGGAAAAATGAATAAAAAGGAAAAAACAAAAAGAAGAAAAAGAAGTATGGGAAAAAACAGGAAAAACGAATAAAACGGAAAAATGAGAAAAATGAGAAAAACTACTAAAAAGGGGGAAAAGAGAAAAAAGAGAAAGGGTGAAAAAGAAAAACAAGGAAAAAAATGGGAAATAACATGAAAAAAGAAAAAAATTGGAAAAAAAGAAAAATGAGAAAAATGAGAATGGGAAAAATGAGAAAAATGAGAAAAACGACTAAAGAGGGAGAAAACAAGAATGGGAAAAATAGGGAAAAAAGAGAAAAGGGGGGAAAAGAAAAACAAGAATGGGAAAAAACAGGAAAAATGAATAAAATGGAAAAAAGAAAAATGAGAAAAATGAGAAAAACGACTAAAGAGGGGGGAAATAAAAAAGGATAAAAAAGAAAAGCAAGAAAAACAAGAATGGGAAAAAACAGGAAAAACGAATTAAATGGAAAAAAAGAAATATGAGAAAAATAAGAAGGGGAAAAATGATAAAAACGACTAAAGAGGGAATAAACAAAAGAAGAAAAAGAGAAAGTGGAACAAAGAAAAACAAGAATGGGAAATAAACAGGAAAAACGAATAAAAAGGAAAAAAACAAGAAAAAGAAGTATGGGGAAAAACAGGAAAGACGAATAAAATGGAAAAATGAGAAAAATGAGAAAAACTACTAAAAAGGGGAAAAAAGGGAAAAAAGAGAAAGGGGAAAAAAGAAAAACAAGGGGAAAAATGGGAAATAACATGAAAAAAGAAAATACTGGGGAAAAAAGAAAAATGAGAAAAATGAGAATGGGAAAAATGAGAAAAATGAGAAAAACGACTAAAGAGGGAGAACACAAGAATGAGAAAAATAGGGAAAAAAGAGAAAATGGGGGAAAAGAAAAACAAGAATGGGAAAAAACAGGAAAAATGAATAAAATGGAAAAAAGAAAAATGAGAAAAATGAGAAAAACGACTAAAAAGGGGGGAAATAAAAAAGGATAAAAAAGAAAAGCAAGAAAAACAAGAATGGGAAAAAACAGGAAAAACGAATAAAATGGAAAAAAAAGAAATACGAGAAAAATAAGAAGGGGAATAATGATAAAAACGACTAAAGATGGGAAAAACAAAAGAAGAAAAAAGAAAGTGGAAAAAAGTGGAAAAAAAGAAAAACAAGGAAGACAAGAATGGGAAAAAATTGGAAAATGAAAAACTACTAAAAAGGGGAAAAAAGAGAAAGAGGAAAAAAGAAAAACAAGGAAAAGAATGGGAAATAACATGAAAATCCCACCACTCACCCACCCACCCACCCACGGAACTGTGAAAGCAGACTGGTCAATGGGAGTGGGTGAAGGGATGGAGGGACGCAGAGAGCAGAAAACTAAAAAGCGTGTCACCCAAACGCAACGAATTGGGGCAGTTGAAGAAAAATTACCTCGCATGGACTACAGGGTGGAGGAATTAAATGAGAGACTTAATATGCTTATTACACTCCTGGAGGGGAGGGAGAGGCAGATACACAAAACATGTCCACCCCCTTCCGAAGAGAATAGTAACCTAACAGAGCCTGGGGAGGAACCAGAGGAGGAAGACGAAGAAAAGGGTCTCAACACACAGGACCAACCGCGTACAACTCCACCCATAACGGAGGTCGCTGGGCAGCAGGAAGGCACCGGTGGGGTTGCGAGAGCTGAAAATGAAGTTCGATGGAGACCCCAAAAAATTAGCATGCTTCATAACTCACGTAAAAGGGTTCATGGAAGAATTTGAAAACGACTTTTACACAGAGGAAGCAAAGGTCAGATAGTTTCTTGCTTCTTGGAAGGGGAGGCGGCTAGCTGGCTCGTGAAACTGCATGATACCAAGGCAAGCGCGCGTCACAATTTCAATCAGTTCATGCAGGCTCTGCGGACCCGGTTCGAAGACACACTGGCTAAAGTGTCGGCCAGAGTGCGCCTCCGAAACCTTGATCAGGGGAAAAGTACTGTTGCAGAATATGCCATGGAGTTCAAAAGTATCCTTAGCGAACTACCGCAATGGCTGGAAGAATTCCAAATTGAATACTTCCAGTACGGCCTGAGACAAGACTTACTAGAGCTCATGGTGGGGAGGGAAGAACCAAAAACATTAGAAGGCTGGATCCAACTGGCAGGCCGTATTGAGCAAAGCCAGACACAACTGAGGACCATTAAAAAGTTCAAACATTTGAAGAGGAAACCTGAACCCACCACACAGCCCACCCGAACGGAAGTCAAGAAACCCCCAGAGAAGAAAAGAGAAAAGGAGGTGAGGGACAAACGTAAAGACACCGCGGCAGCCATGGCGAAATGGAGACACCCCACACACGTGGACGAAGACAGTGACAGCGAGGAATATAACTACGAATCGCAGATGGCGGGAAACGAGGAAAAGTCTGTGCTAAAGTGCGCAGCGGGGCAGGCCCTCACAAAAGGGCGCAATGAGAAGATTTGCCACAACCCCACAATGCACATTCAGGTACGCCTAAAAGCTGTGGGGGGGGAGGAGGAAGTACTCTGGGTTGGCAATGCTAGACTCGGGCTGCTCAAGGAGTTTAATGCACCCGGACGTGGCTGACCACTTGGGACTGAGACTTTTTGAACTAAAAACGCCCATTACCTTTTGTCAGTTGGATGGTTCTGAGATGAAAGGGGGGCCAGTGGAGCACTATACGGAGGAAGTACAAATGACTGGGAAACCACAAAGAAACTTTGAGGTTCATTGTGGCCCCCATTGCAACAAGACCCATTGTGTTAGGACTGAAATGGCTGAGAGCTAGAAATCCTAGGGTGGATTGGGTCTCCGGGGAAATTGACTTTGTGGACGGAACTCATGGGGGGATGCACAAAGAAAGAGATGTGGATGACTGGGAAGTGGGGGCAGCTGGGATGGAATTTTGGGAAGAGGATTGGGAACAAGGGGATGAAAGCAATCCACAGGCGATCCCGGAAAAATACCTCCCAGTTAGTGAAGTGTTTGGTAAGCAAGAATGCGACCAAGAGCCCCCCCATAGACAGTCAGATGCAACGGTAGACCTCATCCCTGGGGCACCGTTCCCGAAACCCAAGATGTATGCCATGACTCAGAAAGAACTAGCAGAGCTCCGCAAGTTCATTGATAAAAATTTGGCACGAGGCTTCATTGAACCAGCCAATTCCCCGTTAGCGGCCCCAGTGTTATTTAGAAAAAAGAAAGATGGGTCACTGTGGTTGTGCACAGACTACCGGGGGCTCAATGCAATTTCAGTCACTAACCAGTACCCCCTACCCTTACTGAAAGACATGTTAGCCCAACTATCAAAAGGGAAGGTCTTCACGAAGTTGGACGTAAGGGAAGCGTATTACAGGGTACGCATGAGGGAAGGGGATGAGTGGAAAACCGCGTTCAATTGCCCACTAGGATCATTTCAATACCGGGTGCTCCCGTTTGGGATTGCGGGCGGACCGGGAATCTTCATGAGATTCATAAATGAGGTATTGTATGAATTTTTGTACAAAGGGGTAATTGTATATTTAGATGACATCTTAATTTTCTCGGAAAACCTAGAAGAGCACATGGAACTGGTCAAAAAGGTGCTAGAAAAGTTGTTAGAAGCAAAATTGTTTGTCAAACTGGAAAAGTGTGAGTTTCACAAGGACAAACTAGACTTTTTGGGGTACCGCATCTCGAATGCGGGCATTGAAATGGACCCCGAGAAAGTCAAGGCGGTTTTAGGGTGGCAACCCCCCCGAACGCGCAGGCAGCTTCAAGCATTCTTGGGATTTGCTGGGTTCTACAGGCAGTTCATCCAAGATTTTGCGCAAATTGCGCTACCCCTAACCGACTTGCTGAAAACAAAAGGCAAGGGGAAAAACGCAAAAGCCCCACCGCCAAGCACGAAATTAGTGTGGACCCAAGAATGCCAAGAAGCTTTAGATAAGCTAAAGGCATTGTTCACGGAGGAGCCCATCCTCAAGCACCCTGAGCCTGACAAACCGTTCGTAATTCACACGGACGCGTCACTCAATGCAGTTGGGGCTATCTTGCTACAAGCAGATGACAGGGAGAAATTGAGACCATGTGCCTATATTTCTCGGAAATTTAATGAAACGGAGAAAAGATGGCATGTTTGGGAAAAAGAGGCATTCGCAGTAAAACACGCGTTAAGCACGTGGCGACACCTCTTGGAAGGGACAGCTGAGCCGTTTCAGGTGTGGACGGATCATAAAAATTTGGAAGCCCTCAAATCCCCGAGAAAATTGAACCCTAAGCATCTCAGATGGGCAGAGTTCCTGAGTAGGTTCAACTTCACGTTGAAATATTTCCCTGGGGGAAAAAACCTCCTGGCGGACACGCTTTCGCGCCTGCCGCAGCATGAAGGCAAGATGGAGGAGATCTTTGAGTCTCTAATCCCATCCTAACCAGGGGAGGAGCAGACACAACTGGCACCAGTGGTCAGGGGAGAGGGGAATTTGGCTATCACCCGCAGCAGCGCGAAGCACAGGACTGACTGTGATTCATTTGCAGGAGACCTGAGAGCGGCAACGGTTACTGACACTTGGTGGGTGGAGCACAAACACACGCTAGAGGAGCGAGACGGCATGGGCTGGAAAGACAAGAAAGCATATGTTCCCGAATCCTTAAGACAAAGGGTTTTGAGTATGCACTACGACCACAAAACAGCAGGCCACTTCGGCTTCCTAAAAACACTACACTTAGTCAGGGGAAAGTTTTGGTGGCCATCGTTGCGTGCGGACGTGAAAGCTTATGTGCGAACATGCCCCACGTGTGCCACAGCAAAAAGGAAAATGGGCAAACCCACAGGAAAATTACAGGAGGTAGCTAGTCCAACACAGCCATGGAAGCAAATTGCCATGGACTTTATAGTGGACTTACCAGTGAGCAACAAATACACGGCCATCTGGGTGGTCACAGACCTCTTTTCCAAACAGGCACACTTCATTGCATGCAAGGGCATACCGAACGCCCAGAAGCTAGCGAGACTGTTCATTCAACACATCTATAGGGCCCACGGAACGCCGGAACGCATAATCAGCGATCGCGGCAGCACTTTCACATGCAAATTTTGGAGGGCATTTTTGAAGTTAATTGAATCAGAACAGGGGCTTAGTAGTGCATTCCATCCGTGCACAGACGGAGCAAGTGAACGCCTTAACGCCACACTGGAGCAGTACCTGAGATGCTACATAAATTACCAACAAACTGATTGGGCAGAACTCTTGCCGTTCACAGAAGTCGCGTGCAACAACGCGCTCCATCAAAGCACAGGGCTTTCACCATTCAAAGCGGCTACAGGGCAGGACTTTGTAACGATACCTGAATTGGCAATGACCCAGAGCACTGACTTAGAGCAACCTCTGAGAGCAGATGAATGGGTCGAAAGAATCACCAGCAACTGGCCAATAATGGTAAAGACGCTAGAAGAAGCCAAGGCTACTTACAAAAAACATGCAGACCGCAAACAGGAGAAAGAATGGGAATTGAGAGTTGGGGACAAAGTGTACTTATCCACCAAAAACTTACGGTCCACGCAACAGTCACGAAAACTAGCGGCCAAGTTCATAGGCCCATTTAAGATCCTTGCAGTAATTAACCCAGTAACGGCCAAACTGGAACTGCCAAAGGCTCTGAGAAAGATACACCCCGTTTTTCACATTAGTTTGCTGAAACAATACTATGCTTCACATCAGTGGCACCCGGAACCAGAAGCACCCACACCAACACTGGTGGAGGGAGAACCACATTTTGAAATAGTCAGGATCTTGGATTCGAGATGGCACAGGGGGCAGCTGCAATACCTAGTCAAATGGACCCATCTCCCGATTGGTGACAGAGAGTGGGTCAACGCCAAACACACACGCGCCCCTAAATTGGTCAAGAAGTTCCATAAAGAGTTCCCAGACAAACCCCATTGAATGGAAATAGTCTGGTTTGTATATAACGGGGGGGGTGAGTCTTGGGGCGGGAGCATGTCAGAGATCACCCGATCTCTGCCAAAAAGGCAAGCAGACAAAGAGATCATCAGAAGACTGGCTCGCACTCAACCAATGATCGGGAATACACATCTTGCCGAACGTTGCCTGGACAACGGGACAGACTGACCCCACGTGTCAGCAGCAAAGGACAATGGGGGAGGGAAAGGTTTAAATGTGCTTGTTGTTCCTGTTACCTGCATTCCAGTCTTTGTTCATGCTAGAGCTAACTCCTGTATTCTATAATAAACACTTTGGCTTCTAAGAACTCTGGTGCCTGGGAGTTACTTCAGCGCAGAGAGATTATAGCGATCAGAAGGAGCGCCTTACAGAAAAATAAGAAGGGGGAAAATGATAAAAACGACTAAAGAGGGAAACAACAAAAGAAGAAGAAAAAGAGAAAGTGGAACAAAGAAAAACAAGAAAAACAAGAATGGGAGAAAATGGGGAAAACGAATAAAATGGAAAAAAAGAAAAATGAGAAGGGTAAAAATGAGAAAAACGAGAAAAACGACTAAAAAGGGGAAAAAGGAGAAAAAAGACAAAGAGGGGGAAAAGGGGGGAAAAGAAAAACAAGAAAAACAAGAATGGGAAAAAACAGGAAAAACGAATAAAATGGAAAAAAAGAAAAACAAGAAAAACAAGAATGGGAAAAAACCGGAAAAACGAATAAAATGGAATAAAAAGAATAACAAGAAAAATGAGAAAGAGGAAAAGCGAGAAAAACGACTAAAAAGAGAAAAAACAAAAGAAGAAGAAAAATGGAAAGTGGAAAAAAGAAAAACAAGGAAGACAAAAATGGGAAAAAGGAATAAAATGGAAAAAAGAGGAAAAATGAGAAAAATGAGAAGGGGAAAATAGGAAAAACGAACAAAATGAGAAAAATGATAAAAAGGACTAAAGAGGGAAAAAACAAAAGAAGAAAAAGAGAAAGTGGAAAACAAGAAAAACAAGAAAAACAAGAATGGGAGAAAATGGGAAAAACGAATAAAATGGAAAAAAAAAGAAAAATGAGAAGGGTAAAAATGAGAAAAATGAGAAAAACGACTAAGAAGGGGGAAAAAGAAAAAAGAGAAAGAAGGAAAAAAGGGGAAACAAGAAAAACAAGAATGGGAAAAAATGGGAAAAACAAATACAATGGAAAAAAAGAAAAATGAGAAAAATGAGAAGGGAAAAAATGAGAAAAACAAGAAAAACGAGAAAAACTACTAAAAAGGGGGGGAAAGGAAAAAGAGAAAGAATGAAAAATGGGAAACAAGAAAAACAAGAAAAACAAGAATGTGAAAAAACAGGAAAAACAAATAAAATGGAAAAAACAGAAATGAGAAAAATGAAAAAATGACTAAAGAGGGAAAAAATAAAAGAAGAAAAAGAGAAAGTGGAACAAAGTAAAACCAGAATGGGAAATAAACAGGAAAAACGAATAAAAGGAAAAAAGAAAAACAAGAAAAAGAAGTATGGGAAAAAACAGGAAAAACGAATAAAATGGAAAAATGAGAAAAATGAGAAAAACTACTAAAAAGGGGAAAAAAGAGAAAAAAGAGAAAGGGGGAAAAAGAAAAACAAGGGAAAAAATGGGAAATAACATGAAAAAAGAAAAAAATGGGGAAAAAAGATAAATGAGAAAAATGAGAATGGGAAAAATGAGAAAAATGAGAAAAACGACTAAAGAGGGAGAAAACAAGAATGGGAAAAATAGGGAAAAAAGAGAAAAGGGGAAAAAAGAAAAACAAGGAAAAAATGGGAAATAACATGAAAAAAGAAAAAGTGGAAAAAAGAGAAAATGAGAAAAATGGGAAGAACGACTAAAGAGGGAAAAAACAAAAAAGAAATAGAAGGGGAAAAAAGAGAAAAAAGAGAAAGGGGGAAAAAGTAAAACAAGGGAAAAAATGGGAAATAACATGAAAAAAGAAAAAAATGGGGAAAAAAGAAAAATGAGAAAAATGAGAATGGGAAAAATGAGAAAAACGACTAAAGAGGGAGAAAACAAGAATGGGAAAAATAGGGAAAAAAGAGAAAAGGGGAAAAAAGAAAAACAAGGAAAAAATGGGAAAAAACATGAAAAAAGAAAAAAATGGAAAAAAGAGAAAATGAGAAAAATGGGAAGAACGACTAAAGAGGGAAAAAACAAAAAAGAAATAGAAGGGAAAAAGAAAAACAAGGGAAAGAAGAATGGGAAAAATGGGAAAAACAAATAACAGAAAAAAAGAAAAATGAAAAGTAAAAATGAAAAAAATGAGTAAAACGAGAAAAACGAGAAAAACGACTAAAAAGGGGGAAATACAAAAGGAGAAAAAGAAAAACAAGAAAAACAAGAATGGGAAAAAACAGGAAAAACGAATAAAATGGAAAAAAGAGAAAATGAGAAAAATGGGAAGAACGACTAAAGAGGGAAAAAACAAAAAAGAAATAGAAGGGGGAAAAAAGAAAAACAAGGGAAAGAAGAATGGGAAAAACGGGAAAAACAAGTAACAGAAAAAAAGAAAAATGAGAAGTAAAAATGAAAAAAAATAAGAAAAACAAGAAAAACGACTAAAAGGGGGGGAAATAAAAAAGGAGAAAAAGAAAAACAACAAAAACAAGAATGGGAAAAAACAGGAAAAACGAATAAAATGGAAAAAAAGAAATACGAGAAAAATAAGAAGGGGAAAAATGATGAAAACGACTAAAGAGGGAAAAAACAAAAGAAGAAGAAAAAGAGAAAGTGGAACAAAGAAAAACAATAAAAATAAGAATGGGAAATAAACAGGAAAAACGAATAAAAAGGAAAAAAGAAAAATGAGAAGGGTAAAAATGAGAAAAATGAGAAAAATGACTAAAAAGGGGGAAAAAGAAAAAAGAGAAAGAAGGAAAAAAGGGGAAACAAGAAAAACAAGAAAAACAAGAATGGGAAAAAATGGGAAAAACAAATACAATGGAAAAAAAGAAAAACGAGAAAAATGAGAAGGGAAAAAATGAGAAAAACAAGAAAAATGAGAAAAACTACTAAAATGGGGGGGAAAGGAAAAAAAGAAAGAAGGAAAAATGGGAAACAAGAAAAACAAGAATGGGAAAAAACAGGAAAAACAAATAAAATGGAAAAAAGAGAAATGAGAAAAATGAAAAAATGACTAAAGAGGGAAAAAATAAAAGAAGAAAAAGAGAAAGTGGAACAAAGAAAAACAAGAAAAACCAGAATGGGAAATAAACAGGAAAAACGAATAAAAGGAAAAAAGAAAAACAAGAAAAAGAAGTATGGGAAAAAACAGGAAAAACGAATAAAATGGAAAAATGAGAAAAATGAGAAAAACTACTAAAAAGGAGGAAAAAGAGAAAAAAGAGAAAAGGGGAAAAAAGAAAAACAAGGAAAAAATGGGAAATAACATGAAAAAAGAAAAAAATGGAAAAAAGAGAAAATGAGAAAATGAGAAAAATGGGAAGAACGACTAAATAGGGAAAAAACAAAAAAGAAATAGAAGGGGGAAAAAAGAAAAACAAGGGAAAGAAGAATGGGAAAAACAGGAAAAACAAATAACAGAAAAAAAGAAAAATGAGAAGTAAAAATGAGAAAAACGAGAAAAACGACTAAAGAGGGAAAAACAAAAGAAGAAGAAAAAGAGAAAGTGGAACAAAGAAAAACAAGAAAAACAAGAATGGGAAATAAACAGGAAAAACGAATAAAAAGGAAAAAAGTAAAACAAGAAAAAGAAGTATGGGAAAAAACAGGAAAAACGAATAAAATGGAAAAATGAGAAAAATGAGAAAAACTATTAAAAAGGGGGAAAAATAGAAAAAAGAGAAAGGGGGAAAAAGAAAAACAAGGTAAACAATGGGAAATAACATGAAAAAAGAAAAAAATGGGAAAAAAAGAAAAATGAGAAAAATGAGAAAAATGAGATTGGGAAAAATGAGAAAAATGAGAAAAACGACTAAACAGGGAAAAAACATGAATGGGAAAAATAGGGAAAAAAGAGAAAAGGGGGGAAAAGAAAAACAAGGAAAAAATGGGAAATAACATGAAAAAAGAAAAAAATGGAAAAAAGAGAAAATGAGAAAAATGGGAAGAACGAATATAGAGGGAAAAAACAAAAAAGAAATAGAAGGGGGAAAAAGAAAAACAAGGGAAAGAAGAATGGGAAAAACGGGAAAAACAAATAACAGAAAAAAAGAAAAATGAGAAGTAAAAATGAAAAAAAATGAGAAAAACAAGAAAAACGACTAAAAGGGGGGGAAATAAAAAAGGAGAAAAAGAAAAACAAGAAAAAGAAGTATGGGAAAAAACAGGAAAGACGAATAAAATGGAAAAATGAGAAAAATGAGAAAAACAACTAAAAAGGGGAAAAAAGAGAAAAAAGAGAAAGGGGGAAAAAGAAAAACAAGGGAAAAAATGGGAAATAACATGAAAAAAGAAAAAAATGGGGAAAAAAGAAAAATGAGAAAAATGAGAATGGGAAAAATGAGAAAAATGAGAAAAACGACTAAAGAGGGAGGAAACAAGAATGGGAAAATTAGGGAAAAAAGAGAAAAGGGGAAAAAAGAAAAACAATGAAAAAATGGGAAATAACATGAAAAAAGAAAAAAATGGAAAAAAGAGAAAATGAGAAAAATGGGAAGAACGACAAAAGAGGGAAAAAACAAAAAAGAAATAGAAGGGGGGAAAAAGAAAAACAAGGGAAAGAAGAATGGGAAAAACGGGAAAAACAAGTAACAGAAAAAAAGAAAAATGAGAAGTAAAAATGGAAAAGAATGAGAAAAACAAGAAAAACGACTAAAAGGGGGGGAAATAAAAAAGGAGAAAAACAAAAACAAAAAAAACAAGAATGGGAAAAAACAGGAAAAACTAATAAAATGGAAAAAAAGAAATACGAGAAAAATAAGAAGGGGAAAAATGATAAAAACGACCAAAGAAGGAAAAAACAAAAGAAGAAGAAAAAGAGAAAGTGGAACAAAGAAAAACAATAAAAACAAGAATGGGAAATAAACAGGAAAAACCAATAAAAAGAAAAAAAGAAAAACAAGAAAAAGAAGTATGGGAAAAAACAGGAAAAAGGAATAAAATGGAAAAATGAAAAAATGAGAAAAACTACTAAAAATGGGAAAAAGAGAAAAAAGAGAAAGGGGAAAAAAGAAAAACAAGGGAAAAATGGGAAATAACATGAAAAAAGAAAAAACTGGGGAAAAAAGGAAAATGAGAAAAATGAGAATGGGAAAAATGAGAAAAATGAGAAAAACGACTAAAGAGGGAGAAAACAAGAATGGGAAAAATAGGGAAAAAAGAGAAAAGGGGGAAAAAGAAAAACAAGAATGGGAAAAAACAGGAATAATGAATAAACTGGAAAAAAGAAAAACGAGAAAAATGAAAAAACGACTAAAGAGGGAAAAAATAAAAGAACAAAAGGTGAAAGTGGAAAAAAGAAAAATAAGGAAGACAAGAACCAGAAAAAATGGGAAAAACGGAAAAAAATGGAAAAAAAGAAAAATGAGAAAAATGAGAAAAACTACTAAAAAGGGGAAAAAAGAGGAAAAAGAGAAAGGGGGAAAAAGTAAAACAAGGGAAAAAATGGGAAATAACATGAAAAAAGAAAAAAATGGGAAAAAAAGAAAAATGAGAAAAATGAGAATGGGAAAAATGAGAAAAATGAGAAAAACGACTAAAGAGGGAGAAAACAAGAATGGGAAAAATAGGGAAAAAAGAGAAAAGGGGAAAAAAGGAAAACAAGGAAAAAATGGGAAATAACATGAAAAAAGAAAAAAAAGGAAAAAAGAGAAAATGAGAAAAATGGGAAGAACGATTAAATAGGGAAAAAACAAAAAAGAAATAGAAGGGGGAAAAAAGAAAAACAAGGGAAAGAAGAATGGGAAAAATGGGAAAAACAAATAACAGAAAAAAAGAAAAATGAGAAGTAAAAATGAAAAAAACGAGAAAAACGAGAAAAACGACTAAAAAGGGGGGAAATACAAAAGGATAATAAGAAAAACAAGAATGGGAAAAAACAGGAAAAACGAATAAAATGGAAAAAAAGAAATACGAGAAAAATAAGAAGGGGAAAATGATAAAAACGACTAAAGAGGGGAAAAACAAAAGAAGAAGAAAAAGAGAAAGTGGAAAAAGAATAACAAGAAAAACAAGAATGGGAAATAAACAGGAAAAACGAATAAAAAGGAAAAAAGAAAAAGAAGAAAAAGAAGTATGGGAAAAAAGAGGAAAAACGAATAAAATGGAAAAATGAGAAAAATGAGAAAAACTACTAAAAAGGGGGAAAAAGAGAAAAAAGAGAAAGGGGGAAAAAGAAAAACAAGGAAAAAAATGGGAAATAACATGAAAAAAGAAAAAAATGGGAAAAAAAGAAAAATGAGAAAAATGAGAATGGGAAAAATGAGAAAAATGAGAAAAACGACTAAAGAGGGAGAAAACAAGAATGGGAAAAATAGGGAAAAAAGAGAAAAGGGGAAAAAAGAAAAACAATGAAAAAATGGGAAATAACATGAAAACAGAAAAAAAAGGAAAAAAGAGAAAATGAGAAAAATGGGAAGAACGATTAAATAGGGAAAAAACAAAAAAGAAATAGAAGGGGGAAAAAAGAAAAACAAGGGAAAGAAGAATGGGAAAAATGGGAAAAACAAATAACAGAAAAAAAGAAAAATGAGAAGTAAAAATGAAAAAAAATAAGAAAAACAAGAAAAACGACTAAAAGGGGGGGAAATAAAAAAGGAGAAAAAGAAAAACAACAAAAACAAGAATGGGAAAAAACAGGAAAAACGAATAAAATGGAAAAAAAGAAATACGAGAAAAATAAGAAGGGGAAAAATGATAAAAACGACTAAAGAGGGGAAAAACAAAAGAAGAAGAAAAAGAGAAAGTGGAACAAAGAAAAACAATAAAAATAAGAATGGGAAATAAACAGGAAAAACGAATAAAAAGGAAAAAAGAAAAATGAGAAGGGTAAAAATGAGAAAAATGAGAAAAATGACTAAAAAGTGGGAAAAAGAAAAAAGGGAAAGAAGGAAAAAAGGGAAAACAAGAAAAACAAGAAAAACAAGAATGGGAAAAAACGGGAAAAACAAATACAATGGAAAAAAAGAAAAACGAGAAAAATGAGAAGGGAAAAAATGAGAAAAACAAGAAGAACAAGAAAAACTACTAAAAAGGGGGGAAAAGGAAAAAGAGAAAGAAGGAAAAATGGGAAACAAGAAAAACAAGAATGGGAAAAAACAGGAAAAACAAATAAAATGGAAAAAAGAGAAATGAGAAAAATGAAAAAATGACTAAAGAGGGAAAAAATAAAAGAAGAAAAAGAGAAAGTGGAACAAAGAAAAACAAGAAAAACCAGAATGGGAAATAAACAGGAAAAACGAATAAAAGGAAAAAAGAAAAACAAGAAAAAGAAGTATGGGAAGAAACAGGAAAAACGAATAAAATGGAAAAATGAGAAAAATGAGAAAAACTACTAAAAAGGAGGAAAAAGAGAAAAAAGAGAAAAGGGGAAAAAAGAAAAACAAGGAAAAAATGGGAAATAACATGAAAAAAGAAAAAAATGGAAAAAAGAGAAAATGAGAAAAATGGGAAGAACGAATAAAGAGGGAAAAAACAAAATAGAAATAGAAGGGGAAAAAAAGAAAAACAAGGGAAAGAAGAATGGGAAAAACAGGAAAAACAAATAACAGAAAAAAAGAAAAATGAGAAGTAAAAATGAGAAAAACGAGAAAAACGACTAAAGAGGGAAAAACAAAAGAAGAAGAAAAAGAGAAAGTGGAACAAAGAAAAACAAGAAAAACAAGAATGGGAAATAAACAGGAAAAACGAATAAAAAGGAAAAAAGAAAAACAAGAAAAAGAAGTATGGGAAAAAACAGGAAAAACGAATAAAATGGAAAAATGAGAAAAATGAGAAAAACTATTAAAAAGGGGGAAAAATAGAAAAAAGAGAAAGGGGGAAAAAGAAAAACAAGGTAAACAATGGGAAATAACATGAAAAAAGAAAAAAATGGGAAAAAAAGAAAAATGAGAAAAATGAGAAAAATGAGATTGGGAAAAATGAGAAAAATGAGAAAAACGACTAAACAGGGAAAAAACATGAATGGGAAAAATAGGGAAAAAAGAGAAAAGGGGGGAAAAGAAAAACAAGGAAAAAATGGGAAATAACATGAAAAAAGAAAAAAATGGAAAAAAGAGAAAATGAGAAAAATGGGAAGAACGAATATAGAGGGAAAAAACAAAAAAGAAATAGAAGGGGGAAAAAGAAAAACAAGGGAAAGAAGAATGGGAAAAACGGGAAAAACAAATAACAGAAAAAAAGAAAAATGAGAAGTAAAAATGAAAAAAAATGAGAAAAACAAGAAAAACGACTAAAAGGGGGGGAAATAAAAAAGGAGAAAAAGAAAAACAAGAAAAAGAAGTATGGGAAAAAACAGGAAAGACGAATAAAATGGAAAAATGAGAAAAATGAGAAAAACAACTAAAAAGGGGAAAAAAGAGAAAAAAGAGAAAGGGGGAAAAAGAAAAACAAGGGAAAAAATGGGAAATAACATGAAAAAAGAAAAAAATGGGGAAAAAAGAAAAATGAGAAAAATGAGAATGGGAAAAATGAGAAAAATGAGAAAAACGACTAAAGAGGGAGGAAACAAGAATGGGAAAATTAGGGAAAAAAGAGAAAAGGGGAAAAAAGAAAAACAATGAAAAAATGGGAAATAACATGAAAAAAGAAAAAAATGGAAAAAAGAGAAAATGAGAAAAATGGGAAGAACGACAAAAGAGGGAAAAAACAAAAAAGAAATAGAAGGGGGGAAAAAGAAAAACAAGGGAAAGAAGAATGGGAAAAACGGGAAAAACAAGTAACAGAAAAAAAGAAAAATGAGAAGTAAAAATGGAAAAGAATGAGAAAAACAAGAAAAACGACTAAAAGGGGGGGAAATAAAAAAGGAGAAAAACAAAAACAAAAAAAACAAGAATGGGAAAAAACAGGAAAAACTAATAAAATGGAAAAAAAGAAATACGAGAAAAATAAGAAGGGGAAAAATGATAAAAACGACCAAAGAAGGAAAAAACAAAAGAAGAAGAAAAAGAGAAAGTGGAACAAAGAAAAACAATAAAAACAAGAATGGGAAATAAACAGGAAAAACCAATAAAAAGAAAAAAAGAAAAACAAGAAAAAGAAGTATGGGAAAAAACAGGAAAAAGGAATAAAATGGAAAAATGAAAAAATGAGAAAAACTACTAAAAATGGGAAAAAGAGAAAAAAGAGAAAGGGGAAAAAAGAAAAACAAGGGAAAAATGGGAAATAACATGAAAAAAGAAAAAACTGGGGAAAAAAGGAAAATGAGAAAAATGAGAATGGGAAAAATGAGAAAAATGAGAAAAACGACTAAAGAGGGAGAAAACAAGAATGGGAAAAATAGGGAAAAAAGAGAAAAGGGGGAAAAAGAAAAACAAGAATGGGAAAAAACAGGAATAATGAATAAACTGGAAAAAAGAGAAACGAGAAAAATGAAAAAACGACTAAAGAGGGAAAAAATAAAAGAACAAAAGGTGAAAGTGGAAAAAAGAAAAATAAGGAAGACAAGAACCAGAAAAAATGGGAAAAACGGAAAAAAATGGAAAAAAAGAAAAATGAGAAAAATGAGAAAAACTACTAAAAAGGGGAAAAAAGAGGAAAAAGAGAAAGGGGGAAAAAGTAAAACAAGGGAAAAAATGGGAAATAACATGAAAAAAGAAAAAAATGGGAAAAAAAGAAAAATGAGAAAAATGAGAATGGGAAAAATGAGAAAAATGAGAAAAACGACTAAAGAGGGAGAAAACAAGAATGGGAAAAATAGGGAAAAAAGAGAAAAGGGGAAAAAAGGAAAACAAGGAAAAAATGGGAAATAACATGAAAAAAGAAAAAAAAGGAAAAAAGAGAAAATGAGAAAAATGGGAAGAACGATTAAATAGGGAAAAAACAAAAAAGAAATAGAAGGGGGAAAAAAGAAAAACAAGGGAAAGAAGAATGGGAAAAATGGGAAAAACAAATAACAGAAAAAAAGAAAAATGAGAAGTAAAAATGAAAAAAACGAGAAAAACGAGAAAAACGACTAAAAAGGGGGGAAATACAAAAGGATAATAAGAAAAACAAGAATGGGAAAAAACAGGAAAAACGAATAAAATGGAAAAAAAGAAATACGAGAAAAATAAGAAGGGGAAAATGATAAAAACGACTAAAGAGGGGAAAAACAAAAGAAGAAGAAAAAGAGAAAGTGGAAAAAGAATAACAAGAAAAACAAGAATGGGAAATAAACAGGAAAAACGAATAAAAAGGAAAAAAGAAAAAGAAGAAAAAGAAGTATGGGAAAAAAGAGGAAAAACGAATAAAATGGAAAAATGAGAAAAATGAGAAAAACTACTAAAAAGGGGGAAAAAGAGAAAAAAGAGAAAGGGGGAAAAAGAAAAACAAGGAAAAAAATGGGAAATAACATGAAAAAAGAAAAAAATGGGAAAAAAAGAAAAATGAGAAAAATGAGAATGGGAAAAATGAGAAAAATGAGAAAAACGACTAAAGAGGGAGAAAACAAGAATGGGAAAAATAGGGAAAAAAGAGAAAAGGGGAAAAAAGAAAAACAATGAAAAAATGGGAAATAACATGAAAACAGAAAAAAAAGGAAAAAAGAGAAAATGAGAAAAATGGGAAGAACGATTAAATAGGGAAAAAACAAAAAAGAAATAGAAGGGGGAAAAAAGAAAAACAAGGGAAAGAAGAATGGGAAAAATGGGAAAAACAAATAACAGAAAAAAAGAAAAATGAGAAGTAAAAATGAAAAAAAATAAGAAAAACAAGAAAAACGACTAAAAGGGGGGGAAATAAAAAAGGAGAAAAAGAAAAACAACAAAAACAAGAATGGGAAAAAACAGGAAAAACGAATAAAATGGAAAAAAAGAAATACGAGAAAAATAAGAAGGGGAAAAATGATAAAAACGACTAAAGAGGGGAAAAACAAAAGAAGAAGAAAAAGAGAAAGTGGAACAAAGAAAAACAATAAAAATAAGAATGGGAAATAAACAGGAAAAACGAATAAAAAGGAAAAAAGAAAAATGAGAAGGGTAAAAATGAGAAAAATGAGAAAAATGACTAAAAAGTGGGAAAAAGAAAAAAGGGAAAGAAGGAAAAAAGGGAAAACAAGAAAAACAAGAAAAACAAGAATGGGAAAAAACGGGAAAAACAAATACAATGGAAAAAAAGAAAAACGAGAAAAATGAGAAGGGAAAAAATGAGAAAAACAAGAAGAACAAGAAAAACTACTAAAAAGGGGGGAAAAGGAAAAAGAGAAAGAAGGAAAAATGGGAAACAAGAAAAACAAGAATGGGAAAAAACAGGAAAAACAAATAAAATGGAAAAAAGAGAAATGAGAAAAATGAAAAAATGACTAAAGAGGGAAAAAATAAAAGAAGAAAAAGAGAAAGTGGAACAAAGAAAAACAAGAAAAACCAGAATGGGAAATAAACAGGAAAAACGAATAAAAGGAAAAAAGAAAAACAAGAAAAAGAAGTATGGGAAGAAACAGGAAAAACGAATAAAATGGAAAAATGAGAAAAATGAGAAAAACTACTAAAAAGGAGGAAAAAGAGAAAAAAGAGAAAAGGGGAAAAAAGAAAAACAAGGAAAAAATGGGAAATAACATGAAAAAAGAAAAAAATGGAAAAAAGAGAAAATGAGAAAAATGGGAAGAACGAATAAAGAGGGAAAAAACAAAATAGAAATAGAAGGGGAAAAAAAGAAAAACAAGGGAAAGAAGAATGGGAAAAACAGGAAAAACAAATAACAGAAAAAAAGAAAAATGAGAAGTAAAAATGAGAAAAACGAGAAAAACGACTAAAGAGGGAAAAACAAAAGAAGAAGAAAAAGAGAAAGTGGAACAAAGAAAAACAAGAAAACCAGAATGGGAAATAAACAGGAAAAACGAATAAAAAGGAAAAAAGAAAAACAAGAAAAAGAAGTATGGGAAAAAACAGGAAAAACGAATAAAATGGAAAAATGAGAAAAATGAGAAAAACTATTAAAAAGGGGAAAAAATAGAAAAAAGAGAAAGGGGGAAAAAGAAAAACAAGGTAAATAATGGGAAATAACATGAAAAAAGAAAAAAATAGGAAAAAAAGAAAAATGAGAAAAATGAGAAAAATGAGATAGGGAAAATGAGAAAAATGAGAAAAACGACTAAACAGGGAGAAAACATGAATGGGAAAAATAGGGAAAAAAGAGAAAAGGGGGGAAAAGAAAAACAAGGAAAAAATGGGAAATAACATGAAAAAAGAAAAAAATGGAAAAAAGAGAAAATGAGAAAAATGGGAAGAACGACTATAGAGGGAAAAAACAAAAAAGAAATAGCAGGGGGGGAAAAGAAAAACAAGGGAAAGAAGAATGGGAAAAACGGGAAAAACAAATAACAGAAAAAAAGAAAAATGAGAAGTAAAAATGAAAAAAAATAAGAAAAACAAGAAAAACGACTAAAAGGGGGGGAAATAAAAAAGGAGAAAAAGAAAAACAAGAAAAACAAGAATGGGAAAAAACAGGAAAAACGAATAAAATGGAAAAAAAGAAATACGAGAAAAATAAGAAGTGGAAAAATGATAAAAATGACCAAAGAAGGAAAAAACAAAAGCAGAAGAAAAAGAGAAAGTGGAACAAAGAAAAACAAGAAAAAGAAGTATGGGAAAAAACAGGAAAGACGAATAAAATGGAATAATGAGAAAAATGAGAAAAACTACTAAAAAGGGGAAAAAAGAGAAAAAAGAGAAAGGGGGAAAAAGAAAAACAAGGGAAAAAATGGGAAATAACATGAAAAAAGAAAAAAATGGGAAAAAAAGAAAAATGAGAAAAATGAGAAAAATGAGAATGGGAAAAATGAGAAAAATGAGAAAAACGACTAAAGAGGGAGGAAACAAGAATGGGAAAATTAGGGGAAAAAAGAGAAAAGGGGAAAAAAGAAAAACAAGGAAAAAATGGGAAATAACATGAAAAAAGAAAAAAATGGAAAAAAGAGAAAATGAGAAAAATGGGAAGAATTACTAAAGAGGGAAAAAAACAAAAAAGAAATAGAAGCGGGGGGAAGAAAAACAAGGGAAAGTAGAATGGGAAAAACGGGAAAAACAAGTAACAGAAAAAAAGAAAAATGAGAAGTAAAAATGAAAAAAAAGGAGAAAAACAAGAAAAAGAAGTATGGGAAAAAACAGGAAAGACGAATAAAATGGAAAAATGAGAAAAATGAGAAAAACTACTAAAAAGGGGAAAAAAGAGAAAAAAGAGAAAGGGGGAAAAAGAAAAACAAGGGAAAAAATGGGAAATAACATGAAAAAAGAAAAAAATGGGAAAAAAAGAAAAATGAGAAAAATGAGAAAAATGAGAATGGGAAAAATGAGAAAAATGAGAAAAACGACTAAAGAGGGAGGAAACAAGAATGGGAAAATTAGGGGAAAAAAGAGAAAAGGGGAAAAAAGAAAAACAAGGAAAAAATGGGAAATAACATGAAAAAAGAAAAAAATGGAAAAAAGAGAAAATGAGAAAAATGGGAAGAATTACTAAAGAGGGAAAAAAACAAAAAAGAAATAGAAGCGGGGGGAAGAAAAACAAGGGAAAGTAGAATGGGAAAAACGGGAAAAACAAGTAACAGAAAAAAAGAAAAATGAGAAGTAAAAATGAAAAAAAAGGAGAAAAACAAGAAAAACGACTAAAAGGGGGGGAAATAAAAAAGGAGAAAAACAAAAACAAAAAAAACAAGAATGGGAAAAAACAGGAAAAACGAATAAAATGGAAAAAAAGAAATACGAGAAAAATAAGAAGGGGAAAAATGATAAAAACGACCAAAGAAGGAAAAAACAAAAGAAGAAGAAAAAGAGAAAGTGGAACAAAGAAAAACAATAAAAACAAGAATGGGAAATAAACAGGAAAAACCAATAAAAAGAAAAAAAGAAAAAGAAGAAAAAGAAGTATGGGAAAAAAAAGGAAAAACGAATAAAATGGAAAAATGAGAAAATGAGAAAAACTACTAAAAATGGGAAAAAGAGAAAAAAGAGAAAGGGGAAAAAAGAAAAACAAGGGAAAAATGGGAAATAACATGAAAAAAGAAAAAACTGGGGAAAAAAGGAAAATGAGAAAAATGAGAATGGGAAAAATGAGAAAAATGAGAAAAACGACTAAAGAGTGAGAAAACAAGAATGGGAAAAATAGGGGAAAAAGAGAAAAGGGGGAAAAAGAAAAACAAGAATGGGAAAAAACAGGAATAATGAATAAACTGGAAAAAAGAAAAATGAGAAAAATGAAAAAACGACTAAAGAGGGAAAAAATAAAAGAACAAAAGGAGAAAGTGGAAAAAAGAAAAATAAGGAAGACAAGAACCAGAAAAAATGGGAAAAACGAAAAAAAATGGAAAAAAAGAAAATTGAGAAAAATGAGAAAAACTACTAAAAAGGGGAAAAAAGAGGAAAAAGAGAAAGGGGAAAAAAGAAAAACAAGGAAACAAATGGGAAATAACATGAAAAAAGAAAAAAATGGAAAAAAAAGAATAATGAGAAAAATGGGAAGAACGAGTAAAGAAGGGAAAAAAAAAGAAATAGAAGGGGAAAAAAGAAAAACAAGGGAAAGAAGAATGGGAAAAATGGGAAAAACAAATAACAGAAAAAAAGAAAAATGAGAAGTAAAAATGAAAAAAAATGAGAAAAACAAGAAAAACGACTAAAAGGGGGGGAAATAAAAAAGGAGAAAAAGAAAAACAAGAAAAACAAGAATGGGAAAAAACAGGAAAAACGAATAAAATGGAAAAATGAGAAAAATGAGAAGGGTAAAAATGAGAAAAATGAGAAAAACGACTAAGAAGAAGGAAAAAGGAAAAAGAGAAAGAAGGAAAAAAGGGGAAACAAGAAAAACAAGAATGGGAAAAAATGGGAAAAACAAATACAATGGAAAAAAAGAAAAATGAGAAAAATGAGAAGGGAAAAAATGAGAAAAACAAGAAAAACGAGAAAAACTACTAAAAAGGGAGGAAAAGGAAAAAGAGAAAAAAGGAAAAATGGGAAACAAGAGAAACAAGAAAAACAAGAATGGGAAAAAACAGGAAAAACAAATAAAATGGAAAAAAGAGAAATGAGATAAAATGAAAAAATGACTAAAGAGGGAAAAAATAAAAGAAGAAAAAAAGAAAGTGGAACAAAGAAAAACAAGAAAAACCAGAATGGGAAATAAACAGGAAAAACTAATAAAAAGGAAAAAAGAAAAAGAAGAAAAAGAAGTATGGGAAAAAACAGGAAAAACGAATAAAATGGAAAAATGAGAAAAATGAGAAAAACTACTAAAAAGGGGGAAAAAGAGAAAAAAGAAAGGGAGAAAAAGATAAACAAGGGAAAAAATGGGAAATAACATGAAAAAAGAAAAAAATGGGAAAAAAAGAAAAATGAGAAAAATGAGAATGGGAAAAATGAGAAAAACGAGAAAAACAAGAAAAACTACTAAAAAGGGAGGAAAAGGAAAAAGAGAAAAAAGGAAAAATGGGAAACAAGAAAAACAAGAAAAACAAGAATGGGAAAAAACAGGAAAAACAAATAAAATGGAAAAAAGAGAAATGAGAAAAATGAAAAAATGACTAAAGAGGGAAAAAATAAAAGAAGAAAAAGAGAAAGTGGAACAAAGAAAAACAAGAAAAACCAGAATGGGAAATAAACAGGAAAAAAGAAAAAAAGAAAAAAAGAAAAACAAGAAAAACAAGAAAAAGAAGTATGGGAAAAAACAGGAAAAACGAATAAAATGGAAAAATGAGAAAAATGAGAAAAACTACTAAAAAGGGGAAAAAAGAGAAAAAAGAGAAAGGGGAAAAAAGAAAAGCAAGGAAAAAAATGGGAAATAACATGAAAAAAGAAAAAAATGGGGAAAAAAGAAAAATGAGAAAAATGAGAATGGGAAAAATGAGAAAAATGAGAAAAACGACTAAAGAGGGAGAAAACAAGAATGGGAAAAATAGGGAAAAAAGAGAAAAGGGGAAAAAAGAAAAACAAGGAAAAAATGGGAAATAACATGAAAAAAGAAAAAATGGAAAAAAGAGAAAAATGAGAAAAATGGGAAGAACGACTAAAGAGGGAAAAAACAAAAAAGAAATAGAAGGGGGAAAAAAGAAAAACAAGGGAAAGAAGAATGGGAAAAATAGGGAAAAAAGAGAAAAGGGGAAAAAAGAAAAACAAGGAAAAAATGGGAAATAACATGAAAAAAGGAAAAAAATGGGAAAAAGAAATACGAGAGAAATAAGAAGGGGAAAATGATAAAAACGACTAAAGAGGGAAAAACAAAAGAAGAAGAAAAAGAGAAAGTGGAAAAAGAAAAACAAGAAAAATAAGAATGGGAAATAAACAGGAAAAATGAATAAAAAGGAAAAAATAAAAAGAAGAAAAAGAAGTATGGGAAAAAACAGGAAAAACGAATAAAATGGAAAAATGAGAAAAATGAGAAAAACTACTAAAAAGGGGGAAAAAGAGAAAAAAGAGAAAGGGGGAAAAAGAAAAACAAGGAAAAAAATGGGAAATAACATGAAAAAAGAAAAAAATGGGGAAAAAAGAAAAGGAAAAACAAATAACAGAAAAAAAGAAAAATGAGAAGTAAAAATGAAAAAAACGAAAAAAACGACTAAAAAGGGGGGAAAATAAAAAAGGAGAAAAAAGAAAAACAAGAAAAACAAGAATGGGGAAAAACAGGGAAAACGAATAAAATGAAAAAAAGAAATACGAGAAAAATAAGAAGGGGAAATATGATAAAAACGACTAAAGAGGGAAAAAATAAAAGAAGAAAAAGAGAAAGTGGAACAAAGAAAAACAAGAAAAACAAGAATGGGAGAAAATGGGAAAAATGAATAAAATGGAAAAAAAGAAAAATGAGAAAAACGATTAAGAGGGAGAAAACAAGAATGGGAAAAATAGGGAAAAATGAGAAAATGGGGGAAAAGAAAAACAAGAATGGGAAAAATCAGGAAAAATGAATAAACTGGAAAAAAGAAAAATGAGAAAAATGAAAAAACGAGTAAAGAGGGAAAAAATAAAAGAAGAAAAAGAGAAAGTTGAAAAAAGAAAAAAGAAAAATAAGGAAGACAAGAAAAGGAAAAATGAGAAAAATGAGAATGGGAAAAATGAAAAAAGAATGAGAAATATAGGGAAAAAAGAGAAAATGGGGGAAAAGAAAAAGAAGAATGGGAAAAAACAGGAAAAATGAATAAACTGGAAAAAAAAATGAGAAAAATGAAAACACGACAAAAGAGGGAAAAAATAAAAGAAGAAAAAGAGGAAAAAAATGGGAAATAACATGAAAAAAGAAAAAAATGGGAAAAAGAGAAAAATGAGAAAAATGAGAATGGGAAAAATGAGAAAAATGAGAAAAACGACTAAAGAGGGAGAAAACAAGAATGGGAAAAATAGGGAAAAAAGAGAAAAGGGGAAAAAAGAAAAACAAGGAAAAAAATGGGAAATAACATGAAAAAAGAAAAAAATGGAAAAAAGAGAAAATGAGAAAAATGGGAAGAACGACTAAAGAGGGAAAAAACAAAAAAGAAATAGAAGGGGGAAAAAAGAAAAACAAGGGAAAGAAGAATGGGAAAAACGGGAAAAACAAATAACAGAAAAAAAGAAAAATGAGAAGTAAAAATGAAAAAAATGAGAAAAACAAGAAAAACGAATAAAAGGGGGGGAAATAAAAAAGGAAAAAAGAAAAACAAGAAAAACAAGAATGGGAAAAAACAGGAAAAACGAATAAAATGGAAAAAAAGAAATACGAGAAAAATAAGAAGGGGAAAAATTATAAAAACGACCAAAGAAGGAAAAAACAAAAGCAGAAGAAAAAGAGAAAGTGGAACAAAGAAAAACAAGAAAAAGAAGTATGGGAAAAAACAGGAAAGACGAATAAAATGGAAAAATGAGAAAATTGAGAAAAACTACTAAAAAGGGGAAAAAGAGAAAAAAGAGAAAGGGGGGAAAAGAAAAACAAGGGAAAAAATGGGAAATAACATGAAAAAAGAAAAAAAAGGGAAAAAAAGAAAAATGAGAAAAATGAGAATGGGAAAAATGAGAAAAATGAGAAAAACGACTAAAGAGGGAGAAAACAAGAATGGGAAAAATAGGGAAAAAAGAGAAAAGGGGAAAAAAGAAAAACAAGGAAAAAATGGGAAATAAGATGAAAAAAGAAAAAAATGGAAAAAAGAGAAAATGAGAAAAATGGGAAGAACGACTAAAGAGGGAAAAAACAAAAAAGAAATAGAAGGGGGAAAAAAGAAAAACAAGGGAAAGAAGAATGGGAAAAAAGGGAAAAACAAATAACAGAAAAAAAGAAAAATGAGAAGTAAAAATGAAAAAAACAGGAAAAAACGAGAAAAACAAATAACAGAAAAAAAAAGAAAAATGAGAAGTAAAAATGAAAAATATGAGAAAAACGAGAAAAACAACTAAAAAGGGGGGAAATACAAAAGGAGAAAAAGAAAAACAAGAAAAACAAGAATGGGAAAAAACAGGAAAAACGAATAAATTGGAAAAAAAGAAATACGAGAGAAATAAGAAGGGGAAAATGATAAAAATGACTAAAGAGGGAAAAACAAAAGAAGAAGAAAAAGAGAAAGTGGAAAAAGAAAAACAAGAAAAATAAGAATGGGAAATAAACAGGAAAAATGAATAAAAAGGAAAAAATAAAAAGAAGAAAAAGAAGTATGGGAAAAAACAGGAAAAACGAATAAAATGGAAAAATGAGAAAAATGAGAAAAACTACTAAAAAGGGGGAAAAAGAGAAAAAAGAGAAAGGGGGAAAAAGAAAAACAAGGAAAAAAATGGGAAATAACATGAAAAAAGAAAAAAATGGGGAAAAAAGAAAAATGAGAAAAATGAGAATGGGAAAAATGAAAAAAGAATGAGAAATATAGGGAAAAAAGAGAAAATGGGGGAAAAGAAAAAGAAGAATGGGAAAAAACAGGAAAAATGAATAAACTGGAAAAAAAATGAGAAAAATGAAAACACGACAAAAGAGGGAAAAAATAAAAGAAGAAAAAGAGGAAAAAAATGGGAAATAACATGAAAAAAGAAAAAAATGGGAAAAAGAGAAAAATGAGAAAAATGAGAATGGGAAAAATGAGAAAAATGAGAAAAACGACTAAAGAGGGAGAAAACAAGAATGGGAAAAATAGGGAAAAAAGAGAAAAGGGGAAAAAAGAAAAACAAGGAAAAAATGGGAAATAACATGAAAAAAGAAAAAAATGGAAAAAAGCGAAAAATGAGAAAATGAGAAAAATGGGAAGAACGACTAAAGAGGGAAAAAACAAAAAAGAAATAGAAGGGGGAAAAAAGAAAAACAAGGGAAAGAAGAATGGGAAAAACGGGAAAAACAAATAACAGAAAAAAAGAAAAATGAGAAGTAAAAATGAAAAAAACGAGAAAAAAGAGAAAAACGACTAAAAAGGGGGGAAATAAAAAAGGAGAAAAAAGAAAAACAAGAAAAACAAGAATGGGAAAAAACAGGAAAAACGAATAAAATGAAAAAAAGAAATACAAGAAAAATAATTAGGGGAAAAATGATAAAAACAACTAAAGGGGGAAAAAACAAAAGAAGAAGAAAAAGAGAAAGTGGAACAAAGAAAAACAAGGAAAACAAGAATGGGAAATAAACAGGAAAAACGAATAAAAAGGAAAAAAGAAGAACAAGAAAAAGAAGTATGGGAAAAAACAGGAAAAACGAATAAAATGGAAAAATGAGAAAAATTAGAAAAACTACTAAAAAGGGGAAAAAAAGGAAAAAGAGAAAGGGGGAAAAAGAAAAACAAGGGAAAAAATGGGAAATAACATGAAAAAAGAAAAAAATGGGAAAGAAAGAAAAATGAGAAAAATGAGAATGGGAAAAGGGGAAAAAAGAGAAAAGGGGGAAAAAGAAAAACAAGAAAAACAAGAATGGGAAAAAACAGGAAAAACGAATAAATTGGAAAAAAAGAAATACGAGAGAAATAAGAAGGGGAAAATGATAAAAACGACTAAAGAGGGAAAAACAAAAGAAGAAGAAAAAGAGAAAGTGGAAAAAGAAAAACAAGAAAAATAAGAATGGGAAATAAACAGGAAAAATGAATAAAAAGGAAAAAATAAAAAGAAGAAAAAGAAGTATGGGAAAAAACAGGAAAAACGAATAAAATGGAAAAATGAGAAAAATGAGAAAAACTACTAAAAAGGGGGAAAAAGAGAAAAAAGAGAAAGGGGGAAAAAGAAAAACAAGGAAAAAAATGGGAAATAACATGAAAAAAGAAAAAAATGGGGAAAAAAGAAAAATGAGAAAAATGAGAATGGGAAAAATGAAAAAAGAATGAGAAATATAGGGAAAAAAGAGAAAATGGGGGAAAAGAAAAAGAAGAATGGGAAAAAACAGGAAAAATGAATAAACTGGAAAAAAAAATGAGAAAAATGAAAACACGACAAAAGAGGGAAAAAATAAAAGAAGAAAAAGAGGAAAAAAATGGGAAATAACATGAAAAAAGAAAAAAATGGGAAAAAGAGAAAAATGAGAAAAATGAGAATGGGAAAAATGAGAAAAATGAGAAAAACGACTAAAGAGGGAGAAAACAAGAATGGGAAAAATAGGGAAAAAAGAGAAAAGGGGAAAAAAGAAAAACAAGGAAAAAAATGGGAAATAACATGAAAAAAGAAAAAAATGGAAAAAAGAGAAAATGAGAAAAATGGGAAGAACGACTAAAGAGGGAAAAAACAAAAAAGAAATAGAAGGGGGAAAAAAGAAAAACAAGGGAAAGAAGAATGGGAAAAACGGGAAAAACAAATAACAGAAAAAAAGAAAAATGAGAAGTAAAAATGAAAAAAATGAGAAAAACAAGAAAAACGAATAAAAGGGGGGGAAATAAAAAAGGAAAAAAGAAAAACAAGAAAAACAAGAATGGGAAAAAACAGGAAAAACGAATAAAATGGAAAAAAAGAAATACGAGAAAAATAAGAAGGGGAAAAATGATAAAAACGACCAAAGAAGGAAAAAACAAAAGCAGAAGAAAAAGAGAAAGTGGAACAAAGAAAAACAAGAAAAAGAAGTATGGGAAAAAACAGGAAAGACGAATAAAATGGAAAAATGAGAAAATTGAGAAAAACTACTAAAAAGGGGAAAAAGAGAAAAAAGAGAAAGGGGGAAAAGAAAAACAAGGGAAAAAATGGGAAATAACATGAAAAAAGAAAAAAAAGGGAAAAAAAGAAAAATGAGAAAAATGAGAATGGGAAAAATGAGAAAAATGAGAAAAACGACTAAAGAGGGAGAAAACAAGAATGGGAAAAATAGGGGAAAAAGAGAAAAGGGGAAAAAAGAAAAACAAGGAAAAAATGGGAAATAACATGAAAAAAGAAAAAAATGGAAAAAAGAGAAAATGAGAAAAATGGGAAGAACGACTAAAGAGGGAAACAACAAAAAAGAAATAGAAGGGGGAAAAAAGAAAAACAAGGGAAAGAAGAATGGGAAAAAAGGGAAAAACAAATAACAGAAAAAAAGAAAAATGAGAAGTAAAAATGAAAAAAACAGGAAAAAACGAGAAAAACAAATAACAGAAAAAAAAAGAAAAATGAGAAGTAAAAATGAAAAATATGAGAAAAACGAGAAAAACAACTAAAAAGGGGGGAAATACAAAAGGAGAAAAAAGAAAAACAAGAAAAACAAGAATGGGAAAAAACAGGAAAAACGAATAAAATGGAAAAAAAGAAATACGAGAAAAATACGAAGGGGAAAAATGATAAAAACGACTAAAGAGGGGAAGAACAAAAGAAGAAGAAAAAGAGAAAGTGGAACAAAGAAAAACAAGAGAAACAAGAATGGGTGAAAATGGGAAAAACGAATAAAATGGAAAAAAAAGAAAAATGAGAAGGGTAAAAATGAGAAAAATGAGAAAAACGACTAAAAAGGGGGGAAAAGAAAAAAGAGAAAGAAGGAAAAAAGGGGAAACAAGAAAAACAATGGAAAAAAAGAAAAATGAGAAAAATGAGAAGGGAAAAAATGAGAAAAACAAGAAAAACGAGAAAAACTACTAAAATGGGGGGAAAAGGAAAAAGAGAAAGAAGGAAAAATGGGAAACAAGAAAAACAAGAATGGGAAAAAACAGGAAAAACAAATAAAATTGAAAAAAGAGAAATGAGAAAAATGAAAAAATAACTAAAGAGGGGAAAAATAAAAGAAGAACAAGAGAAAGTGGAACAAAGAAAAACAAGAAAAACCAGAATGGGAAATGAACAGGAAAAACTAATAAAAAGGAAAAAAGAAAAAGAAGAAAAAGAAGTATGGGAAAAAATAGGAAAGACGAATAAAATGGAAAAATGAGAAAAATGAGAAAAACTACTAAAAAGGGGAAAAAAGAGAAAAAAGAGAAAGGGGGAAAAAGAAAAACAAGGGAAAAAATGGGAAATAACATGAAAAAAGAAAAAACTGGGGAAAAAAGAAAAATGAGAAAAATGAAAATGGGAAAAATGAGAAAAATGAGAAAAAGGAGAAAAACGACTAAAGAGGGAGAAAACAAGAATGGGAAAAATAGGGAAAAATGAGAAAATGGGGGAAAAGAAAAACAAGAATGGGAAAAAACAGGAAAAATGAATAAACTGGAAAAAAGAAAAATGAGAAAAATGAAAAAACGACTAAAAAGGGGGAAAAAGAAAAAAGAGAAAGAAGGAAAAAAGGGGAAACAAGAAAAACAAGAATGGAAAAAAATGGGAAAAACAAATACAATGGAAAAAAAGAAAAATGAGAAAAATGAGAAGGGAAAAAATGAGAAAAACAAGAAAAACGAGAAAAACTACTAAAATGGGGGGAAAAGGAAAAAGAGAAAGAAGGAAAAATGGGAAACAAGAAAAACAAGAATGGGAAAAAACAGGAAAAACAAATAAAATTGAAAAAAGAGAAATGAGAAAAATGAAAAAATTACTAAAGAGGGGAAAAATAAAAGAAGAACAAGAGAAAGTGGAACAAAGAAAAACAAGAAAAACCAGAATGGGAAATGAACAGGAAAAACTAATAAAAAGGAAAAAAGAAAAAGAAGAAAAAGAAGTATGGGAAAAAACAGGAAAAACGAATAAAATGGAAAAATGAGAAAAATTAGAAAAACTACTAAAAAGGGGAAAAAAAGGAAAAAGAGAAAGGGGGAAAAAGAAAAACAAGGGAAAAAATGGGAAATAACATGAAAAAAGAAAAAAATGGGAAAAAGAGAAAAATGAGAAAAATGAGAATGGGAAAAATGAGAAAAACGAGAAAAACAACTAAAGAGGGAGAAAACAAAAAAGAAATAGAAGGGGGAAAGAAGAAAAACAAGGGAAAGAAGAATGGGAAAAAACGGGAAAAACAAATAACAGAGAAAAAGAAAAATGAGAAGTAAAAATGAAAAAAACAGGAAAAAACGAGAAAAACAAATAACAGAAAAAAAAAGAAAAATGAGAAGTAAAAATGAAAAAAATGAGAAAAACAAGAAAAACGAATAAAAGGGGGGGAAATAAAAAAGGAAAAAAGAAAAACAAGAAAAACAAGAATGGGAAAAAACAGGAAAAACGAATAAAATGGAAAAAAAGAAATACGAGAAAAATAAGAAGGGGAAAAATGATAAAAACGACCAAAGAAGGAAAAAACAAAAGCAGAAGAAAAAGAGAAAGTGGAACAAAGAAAAACAAGAAAAAGAAGTATGGGAAAAAACAGGAAAGACGAATAAAATGGAAAAATGAGAAAATTGAGAAAAACTACTAAAAAGGGGAAAAAGAGAAAAAAGAGAAAGGGGGAAAAGAAAAACAAGGGAAAAAATGGGAAATAACATGAAAAAAGAAAAAAAAGGGAAAAAAAGAAAAATGAGAAAAATGAGAATGGGAAAAATGAGAAAAATGAGAAAAACGACTAAAGAGGGAGAAAACAAGAATGGGAAAAATAGGGGAAAAAGAGAAAAGGGGAAAAAAGAAAAACAAGGAAAAAATGGGAAATAACATGAAAAAAGAAAAAAATGGAAAAAAGAGAAAATGAGAAAAATGGGAAGAACGACTAAAGAGGGAAACAACAAAAAAGAAATAGAAGGGGGAAAAAAGAAAAACAAGGGAAAGAAGAATGGGAAAAAAGGGAAAAACAAATAACAGAAAAAAAGAAAAATGAGAAGTAAAAATGAAAAAAACAGGAAAAAACGAGAAAAACAAATAACAGAAAAAAAAAGAAAAATGAGAAGTAAAAATGAAAAATATGAGAAAAACGAGAAAAACAACTAAAAAGGGGGGAAATACAAAAGGAGAAAAAAGAAAAACAAGAAAAACAAGAATGGGAAAAAACAGGAAAAACGAATAAAATGGAAAAAAAGAAATACGAGAAAAATACGAAGGGGAAAAATGATAAAAACGACTAAAGAGGGGAAGAACAAAAGAAGAAGAAAAAGAGAAAGTGGAACAAAGAAAAACAAGAGAAACAAGAATGGGTGAAAATGGGAAAAACGAATAAAATGGAAAAAAAAGAAAAATGAGAAGGGTAAAAATGAGAAAAATGAGAAAAACGACTAAAAAGGGGGGAAAAGAAAAAAGAGAAAGAAGGAAAAAAGGGGAAACAAGAAAAACAATGGAAAAAAAGAAAAATGAGAAAAATGAGAAGGGAAAAAATGAGAAAAACAAGAAAAACGAGAAAAACTACTAAAATGGGGGGAAAAGGAAAAAGAGAAAGAAGGAAAAATGGGAAACAAGAAAAACAAGAATGGGAAAAAACAGGAAAAACAAATAAAATTGAAAAAAGAGAAATGAGAAAAATGAAAAAATAACTAAAGAGGGGAAAAATAAAAGAAGAACAAGAGAAAGTGGAACAAAGAAAAACAAGAAAAACCAGAATGGGAAATGAACAGGAAAAACTAATAAAAAGGAAAAAAGAAAAAGAAGAAAAAGAAGTATGGGAAAAAATAGGAAAGACGAATAAAATGGAAAAATGAGAAAAATGAGAAAAACTACTAAAAAGGGGAAAAAAGAGAAAAAAGAGAAAGGGGGAAAAAGAAAAACAAGGGAAAAAATGGGAAATAACATGAAAAAAGAAAAAACTGGGGAAAAAAGAAAAATGAGAAAAATGAAAATGGGAAAAATGAGAAAAATGAGAAAAAGGAGAAAAACGACTAAAGAGGGAGAAAACAAGAATGGGAAAAATAGGGAAAAATGAGAAAATGGGGGAAAAGAAAAACAAGAATGGGAAAAAACAGGAAAAATGAATAAACTGGAAAAAAGAAAAATGAGAAAAATGAAAAAACGACTAAAGAGGGAAAAAATAAAAGAAGAAAAAGAGAAAGTTGAAAAAAGAAAAATAAGGAAGACAAGAACCAGAAAAAATGGGAAAAACGAATAAAATGGAAAAAAAGAAAAATGAGAAAAATGAGAAAAACTACTAAAAATGGGAAAAAAGAGAAAAAAGAGAAAGGGGAAAAAAGAAAAACGGGAAAAAAATGGGAAAAAACATGAAAAAAGGAAAAAAAATGGCAAAAAGGGGAAAAATGGGAAAAACGACTAAGAAAAGGAAGTATGAAAAATGAGAAAAATGAGAAAAATGACTAAAGAGGGAGAAAACAAGAATGGGAAAAACAGGGAAAAAAGAGAGAAGGGGGAAAAGAAAAACAAGAATGGGAAAAAACAGGAAAAATGAATAAAACGGAAAAAAGAAAAATGAAAAAACGACTAAAGAGGGAAAAAATAAAAGAAGAAAAAGAGAAAGTGGAAAAAAGAAAAATAAGGAACACAAGAACCAGAAAAAATGGGAAAAACAAATAAAATGGAAAAAAAGAAAAATGAGAAAAATGAGAAAATCTACTAAAAAGGGGAAAAAAGAGGAAGAAGAGAAAGGGGAAAAAAGAAAAACAAGGGAAAAAAGTGGGAAATTACATGAACAAAGAAAAAAATGGAAAAATGAGAAAAATGAGAAAAATGAGAAGAACGACTAAGGAGGGAAAAAACAAAAAAGAAATAGAAGGGGGAAAAAAGAAAAACAAGGGAATGAAGAATGGGAAAAAATGGGAAAAACAAATAACAGAAAAAAAGAAAAATGGGAAGGAAGAATGAAAAGAATGAGAAAAACGACTAAAAAAGAAGGAAATAAAAAGGGAGAAAAAAGAAAAATAAGAAAAACAAGAATGGGAAAAAACAGGAAAAACGAATAAAATGGAAAAAAAGAAATACGAGAAAAATAAGAAAGGGAAAAATGATAAAAACGACTAAAGATGGGAAAAACAAAAGAAGAAAAAAGAAAGAATAAAAAAGGGGAGAAATGAAAAAATATGAGAAAAACTACTAAAAAGGGAAAAAAGAGAAAAAAGAGAAAGTGGGAAAAAGAAAAACAAGGGAAAAAATGGGAAATAAAATGAAAAAAGAAAAAAATGGGAAAAAAAGAAAAATGAGAAAAATGAGAATGGGAAAAATGAGAAAAATGAGAAAAACGACTAAAGAGGGAGAAAACGAAAAAGAAATAGAAGAGGGAAAAAAGAAAAACAAGGGAAAGAAGAATGGGAAAAAAAGGGAAAAACAATAAAACAGAAAAAAAGAAAAATGAGAAGTAAATATGAAAAAAATGAGAAAAACGAGAAAAATGACTAAAAGGGGGGGAAAATAAAAAATTAAATGAATAAAATGGAAAAAATTAGAAAAATTAGAAAAATTAGTATGGGAAAATTAGAAAAATGAGAAAAACTACTAAAAAGGGAAAAAAGAGAAATGAGAAAAATGAGAAAAACTACTAAAAAGGGGAAAAAAGAGAAAAAAGAGAAAGGGGGGAAAAGAAAAACAAGGGAAAAAATGGGAAATAACATGAAAAAAGAAAAAAAAGGGAAAAAAAGAAAAATGAGAAAAATGAGAATGGGAAAAATGAGAAAAATGAGAAAAACGACTAAAGAGGGAGAAAACAAGAATGGGAAAAATAGGGAAAAAAGAGAAAAGGGGAAAAAAGAAAAACAAGGAAAAAATGGGAAATAACATGAAAAAAGAAAAAAATGGAAAAAAGAGAAAATGAGAAAAATGGGAAGAACGACTAAAGAGGGAAAAAACAAAAAAGAAATAGAAGGGGGAAAAAAGAAAAACAAGGGAAAGAAGAATGGGAAAAAAGGGAAAAACAAATAACAGAAAAAAAGAAAAATGAGAAGTAAAAATGAAAAAAACAGGAAAAAACGAGAAAAACAAATAACAGAAAAAAAAAGAAAAATGAGAAGTAAAAATGAAAAATATGAGAAAAACGAGAAAAACAACTAAAAAGGGGGGAAATACAAAAGGAGAAAAAGAAAAACAAGAAAAACAAGAATGGGAAAAAACAGGAAAAACGAATAAATTGGAAAAAAAGAAATACGAGAGAAATAAGAAGGGGAAAATGATAAAAATGACTAAAGAGGGAAAAACAAAAGAAGAAGAAAAAGAGAAAGTGGAAAAAGAAAAACAAGAAAAATAAGAATGGGAAATAAACAGGAAAAATGAATAAAAAGGAAAAAATAAAAAGAAGAAAAAGAAGTATGGGAAAAAACAGGAAAAACGAATAAAATGGAAAAATGAGAAAAATGAGAAAAACTACTAAAAAGGGGGAAAAAGAGAAAAAAGAGAAAGGGGGAAAAAGAAAAACAAGGAAAAAAATGGGAAATAACATGAAAAAAGAAAAAAATGGGGAAAAAAGAAAAATGAGAAAAATGAGAATGGGAAAAATGAAAAAAGAATGAGAAATATAGGGAAAAAAGAGAAAATGGGGGAAAAGAAAAAGAAGAATGGGAAAAAACAGGAAAAATGAATAAACTGGGAAAAAAAATGAGAAAAATGAAAACACGACAAAAGAGGGAAAAAATAAAAGAAGAAAAAGAGGAAAAAAATGGGAAATAACATGAAAAAAGAAAAAAATGGGAAAAAGAGAAAAATGAGAAAAATGAGAATGGGAAAAATGAGAAAAATGAGAAAAATGACTAAAGAGGGAGAAAACAAGAATGGGAAAAATAGGGAAAAAAGAGAAAAGGGGAAAAAAGAAAAACAAGGAAAAAATGGGAAATAACATGAAAAAAGAAAAAAATGGAAAAAAGAGAAAATGAGAAAAATGGGAAGAACGACTAAAGAGGGAAAAAACAAAAAAGAAATAGAAGGGGGAAAAAGAAAAACAAGGGAAAGAAGAATGGGAAAAACGGGAAAAACAAATAACAGAAAAAAAGAAAAATGAGAAGTAAAAATGAAAAAAACAAGAAAAACGAGAAAAATGACTAAAAGGGGGGGAAATACAAAAGGAGAAAAAGAAAAACAAGAAAAACAAGAATGGGAAAAAACAGGAAAAACGAATAAAATGGAAAAAAAGAAATACGAGAGAAATAAGAAGGGGAAAATGATAAAAACGACTAAAGAGGGAAAAACAAAAGAAGAAGAAAAAGAGAAAGTGGAAAAAGAAAAACAAGAATGGGAAATAAAAAGGAAAAACGAATAAAAAGGAAAAAGGGAAAAAAGAAAAAGAAGTATGGGAAAAAACAGGAAAGACGAATAAAATGGAAAAATGAGAAAAATGAGAAAAACTACTAAAAAGGGGAAAAAAGAGAAAGGGGAAAAAAGAAAAACAAGGAAAAAATGGGAAATAACATGAAAAAAGGAAAAAAATGGAAAAAAGCGAAAAATGAGAAAAATGAGAAAAATGGGAAGAACGACTAAAGAGGGAAAAAACAAAAAAGAAATAGAAGGGGGAAAAAAGAAAAACAAGGGAAAGAAGAATGGGAAAAACGGGAAAAACAAATAACAGAAAAAAAGAAAAATGAGAAGTAAAAATGAAAAAAACGAGAAAAAAGAGAAAAACGACTAAAAAGGGGGGAAATAAAAAAGGAGAAAAAAGAAAAACAAGAAAAACAAGAATGGGAAAAAACAGGAAAAACGAATAAAATGAAAAAAAGAAATACAAGAAAAATAATTAGGGGAAAAATGATAAAAACAACTAAAGGGGGAAAAAACAAAAGAAGAAGAAAAAGAGAAAGTGGAACAAAGAAAAACAAGGAAAACAAGAATGGGAAATAAACAGGAAAAACGAATAAAAAGGAAAAAAGAAGAACAAGAAAAAGAAGTATGGGAAAAAACAGGAAAAACGAATAAAATGGAAAAATGAGAAAAATGAGAAAAACTACTAAAAAGGGGAAAAAAAGGAAAAAGAGAAAGGGGGAAAAAGAAAAACAAGGGAAAAAATGGGAAATAACATGAAAAAAGAAAAAAATGGGAAAGAAAGAAAAATGAGAAAAATGAGAATGGGAAAAGGGGAAAAAAGAGAAAAGGGGGAAAAAGAAAAACAAGAAAAACAAGAATGGGAAAAAACAGGAAAAACGAATAAATTGGAAAAAAAGAAATACGAGAGAAATAAGAAGGGGAAAATGATAAAAACGACTAAAGAGGGAAAAACAAAAGAAGAAGAAAAAGAGAAAGTGGAAAAAGAAAAACAAGAAAAATAAGAATGGGAAATAAACAGGAAAAATGAATAAAAAGGAAAAAATAAAAAGAAGAAAAAGAAGTATGGGAAAAAACAGGAAAAACGAATAAAATGGAAAAATGAGAAAAATGAGAAAAACTACTAAAAAGGGGGAAAAAGAGAAAAAAGAGAAAGGGGGAAAAAGAAAAACAAGGAAAAAAATGGGAAATAACATGAAAAAAGAAAAAAATGGGGAAAAAAGAAAAATGAGAAAAATGAGAATGGGAAAAATGAAAAAAGAATGAGAAATATAGGGAAAAAAGAGAAAATGGGGGAAAAGAAAAAGAAGAATGGGAAAAAACAGGAAAAATGAATAAACTGGAAAAAAAAATGAGAAAAATGAAAACACGACAAAAGAGGGAAAAAATAAAAGAAGAAAAAGAGGAAAAAAATGGGAAATAACATGAAAAAAGAAAAAAATGGGAAAAAGAGAAAAATGAGAAAAATGAGAATGGGAAAAATGAGAAAAATGAGAAAAACGACTAAAGAGGGAGAAAACAAGAATGGGAAAAATAGGGAAAAAAGAGAAAAGGGGAAAAAAGAAAAACAAGGAAAAAAATGGGAAATAACATGAAAAAAGAAAAAAATGGAAAAAAGAGAAAATGAGAAAAATGGGAAGAACGACTAAAGAGGGAAAAAACAAAAAAGAAATAGAAGGGGGAAAAAAGAAAAACAAGGGAAAGAAGAATGGGAAAAACGGGAAAAACAAATAACAGAAAAAAAGAAAAATGAGAAGTAAAAATGAAAAAAATGAGAAAAACAAGAAAAATGAATAAAAGGGGGGGAAATAAAAAAGGAAAAAAGAAAAACAAGAAAAACAAGAATGGGAAAAAACAGGAAAAACGAATAAAATGGAAAAAAAGAAATACGAGAAAAATAAGAAGGGGAAAAATGATAAAAACGACCAAAGAAGGAAAAAACAAAAGCAGAAGAAAAAGAGAAAGTGGAACAAAGAAAAACAAGAAAAAGAAGTATGGGAAAAAACAGGAAAGACGAATGAAATGGAAAAATGAGAAAATTGAGAAAAACTACTAAAAAGGGGAAAAAGAGAAAAAAGAGAAAGGGGGGAAAAGAAAAACAAGGGAAAAAATGGGAAATAACATGAAAAAAGAAAAAAAAGGGAAAAAAAGAAAAATGAGAAAAATGAGAATGGGAAAAATGAGAAAAATGAGAAAAACGACTAAAGAGGGAGAAAACAAGAATGGGAAAAATAGGGAAAAAAGAGAAAAGGGGAAAAAAGAAAAACAAGGAAAAAATGGGAAATAACATGAAAAAAGAAAAAAATGGAAAAAAGAGAAAATGAGAAAAATGGGAAGAACGACTAAAGAGGGAAAAAACAAAAAAGAAATAGAAGGGGGAAAAAAGAAAAACAAGGGAAAGAAGAATGGGAAAAAAGGGAAAAACAAATAACAGAAAAAAAGAAAAATGAGAAGTAAAAATGAAAAAAACAGGAAAAAACGAGAAAAACAAATAACAGAAAAAAAAAGAAAAATGAGAAGTAAAAATGAAAAATATGAGAAAAACGAGAAAAACAACTAAAAAGGGGGGAAATACAAAAGGAGAAAAAGAAAAACAAGAAAAACAAGAATGGGAAAAAACAGGAAAAACGAATAAATTGGAAAAAAAGAAATACGAGAGAAATAAGAAGGGGAAAATGATAAAAATGACTAAAGAGGGAAAAACAAAAGAAGAAGAAAAAGAGAAAGTGGAAAAAGAAAAACAAGAAAAATAAGAATGGGAAATAAACAGGAAAAATGAATAAAAAGGAAAAAATAAAAAGAAGAAAAAGAAGTATGGGAAAAAACAGGAAAAACGAATAAAATGGAAAAATGAGAAAAATGAGAAAAACTACTAAAAAGGGGGAAAAAGAGAAAAAAGAGAAAGGGGGAAAAAGAAAAACAAGGAAAAAAATGGGAAATAACATGAAAAAAGAAAAAAATGGGGAAAAAAGAAAAATGAGAAAAATGAGAATGGGAAAAATGAAAAAAGAATGAGAAATATAGGGAAAAAAGAGAAAATGGGGGAAAAGAAAAAGAAGAATGGGAAAAAACAGGAAAAATGAATAAACTGGAAAAAAAAATGAGAAAAATGAAAACACGACAAAAGAGGGAAAAAATAAAAGAAGAAAAAGAGGAAAAAAATGGGAAATAACATGAAAAAAGAAAAAAATGGGAAAAAGAGAAAAATGAGAAAAATGAGAAAAATGAGAATGGGAAAAATGAGAAAAATGAGAAAAACGACTAAAGAGGGAGAAAACAAGAATGGGAAAAATAGGGAAAAAAGAGAAAAGGGGAAAAAAGAAAAACAAGGAAAAAATGGGAAATAACATGAAAAAAGAAAAAAATGGAAAAAAGAGAAAATGAGAAAAATGGGAAGAACGACTAAAGAGGGAAAAAACAAAAAAGAAATAGAAGGGGGAAAAAGAAAAACAAGGGAAAGAAGAATGGGAAAAACGGGAAAAACAAATAACAGAAAAAAAGAAAAATGAGAAGTAAAAATGAAAAAAACAAGAAAAACGAGAAAAATGACTAAAAGGGGGGGAAATACAAAAGGAGAAAAAGAAAAACAAGAAAAACAAGAATGGGAAAAAACAGGAAAAACGAATAAAATGGAAAAAAAGAAATACGAGAGAAATAAGAAGGGGAAAATGATAAAAACGACTAAAGAGGGAAAAACAAAAGAAGAAGAAAAAGAGAAAGTGGAAAAAGAAAAACAAGAATGGGAAATAAAAAGGAAAAACGAATAAAAAGGAAAAAGGGAAAAAAGAAAAAGAAGTATGGGAAAAAACAGGAAAGACGAATAAAATGGAAAAATGAGAAAAATGAGAAAAACTACTAAAAAGGGGAAAAAAGAGAAAGGGGAAAAAAGAAAAACAAGGAAAAAATGGGAAATAACATGAAAAAAGGAAAAAAATGGAAAAAAGAGAAAAATGAGAAAAATGAGAATGGGAAAAATGAAAAAAGAATGAGAAATATAGGGAAAAAAGAGAAAATGGGGGAAAAGAAAAAGAAGAATGGGAAAAAACAGGAAAAATGAATAAACTGGAAAAAAAAATGAGAAAAATGAAAACACGACAAAAGAGGGAAAAAATAAAAGAAGAAAAAGAGGAAAAAAATGGGAAATAACATGAAAAAAGAAAAAAATGGGAAAAAGAGAAAAATGAGAAAAATGAGAATGGGAAAAATGAGAAAAATGAGAAAAACGACTAAAGAGGGAGAAAACAAGAATGGGAAAAATAGGGAAAAAAGAGAAAAGGGGAAAAAAGAAAAACAAGGAAAAAAATGGGAAATAACATGAAAAAAGAAAAAAATGGAAAAAAGAGAAAATGAGAAAAATGGGAAGAACGACTAAAGAGGGAAAAAACAAAAAAGAAATAGAAGGGGGAAAAAAGAAAAACAAGGGAAAGAAGAATGGGAAAAACGGGAAAAACAAATAACAGAAAAAAAGAAAAATGAGAAGTAAAAATGAAAAAAATGAGAAAAACAAGAAAAATGAATAAAAGGGGGGGAAATAAAAAAGGAAAAAAGAAAAACAAGAAAAACAAGAATGGGAAAAAACAGGAAAAACGAATAAAATGGAAAAAAAGAAATACGAGAAAAATAAGAAGGGGAAAAATGATAAAAACGACCAAAGATGGAAAAAACAAAAGCAGAAGAAAAAGAGAAAGTGGAACAAAGAAAAACAAGAAAAAGAAGTATGGGAAAAAACAGGAAAGACGAATAAAATGGAAAAATGAGAAAATTGAGAAAAACTACTAAAAAGGGGAAAAAGAGAAAAAAGAGAAAGGGGGGAAAAGAAAAACAAGGGAAAAAATGGGAAATAACATGAAAAAAGAAAAAAAAGGGAAAAAAAGAAAAATGAGAAAAATGAGAATGGGAAAAATGAGAAAAATGAGAAAAACGACTAAAGAGGGAGAAAACAAGAATGGGAAAAATAGGGAAAAAAGAGAAAAGGGGAAAAAAGAAAAACAAGGAAAAAATGGGAAATAACATGAAAAAAGAAAAAAATGGAAAAAAGAGAAAATGAGAAAAATGGGAAGAACGACTAAAGAGGGAAAAAACAAAAAAGAAATAGAAGGGGGAAAAAAGAAAAACAAGGGAAAGAAGAATGGGAAAAAAGGGAAAAACAAATAACAGAAAAAAAGAAAAATGAGAAGTAAAAATGAAAAAAACAGGAAAAAACGAGAAAAACAAATAACAGAAAAAAAAAGAAAAATGAGAAGTAAAAATGAAAAATATGAGAAAAACGAGAAAAACAACTAAAAAGGGGGGAAATACAAAAGGAGAAAAAGAAAAACAAGAAAAACAAGAATGGGAAAAAACAGGAAAAACGAATAAATTGGAAAAAAAGAAATACGAGAGAAATAAGAAGGGGAAAATGATAAAAATGACTAAAGAGGGAAAAACAAAAGAAGAAGAAAAAGAGAAAGTGGAAAAAGAAAAACAAGAAAAATAAGAATGGGAAATAAACAGGAAAAATGAATAAAAAGGAAAAAATAAAAAGAAGAAAAAGAAGTATGGGAAAAAACAGGAAAAACGAATAAAATGGAAAAATGAGAAAAATGAGAAAAACTACTAAAAAGGGGGAAAAAGAGAAAAAAGAGAAAGGGGGAAAAAGAAAAACAAGGAAAAAAATGGGAAATAACATGAAAAAAGAAAAAAATGGGGAAAAAAGAAAAATGAGAAAAATGAGAATGGGAAAAATGAAAAAAGAATGAGAAATATAGGGAAAAAAGAGAAAATGGGGGAAAAGAAAAAGAAGAATGGGAAAAAACAGGAAAAATGAATAAACTGGAAAAAAAAATGAGAAAAATGAAAACACGACAAAAGAGGGAAAAAATAAAAGAAGAAAAAGAGGAAAAAAATGGGAAATAACATGAAAAAAGAAAAAAATGGGAAAAAGAGAAAAATGAGAAAAATGAGAATGGGAAAAATGAGAAAAATGAGAAAAACGACTAAAGAGGGAGAAAACAAGAATGGGAAAAATAGGGAAAAAAGAGAAAAGGGGAAAAAAGAAAAACAAGGAAAAAATGGGAAATAACATGAAAAAAGAAAAAAATGGAAAAAAGAGAAAATGAGAAAAATGGGAAGAACGACTAAAGAGGGAAAAAACAAAAAAGAAATAGAAGGGGGAAAAAGAAAAACAAGGGAAAGAAGAATGGGAAAAACGGGAAAAACAAATAACAGAAAAAAAGAAAAATGAGAAGTAAAAATGAAAAAAACAAGAAAAACGAGAAAAACGACTAAAAGGGGGGGAAATACAAAAGGAGAAAAAGAAAAACAAGAAAAACAAGAATGGGAAAAAACAGGAAAAACGAATAAAATGGAAAAAAAGAAATACGAGAGAAATAAGAAGGGGAAAATGATAAAAACGACTAAAGAGGGAAAAACAAAAGAAGAAGAAAAAGAGAAAGTGGAACAAAGAAAAACAAGAATGGGAAATAAAAAGGAAAAACGAATAAAAAGGAAAAAGGGAAAAAAGAAAAAGAAGTATGGGAAAAAACAGGAAAGACGAATAAAATGGAAAAATGAGAAAAATGAGAAAAACTACTAAAAAGGGGAAAAAAGAGAAAGGGGAAAAAAGAAAAACAAGGAAAAAATGGGAAATAACATGAAAAAAGGAAAAAAATGGAAAAAAGCGAAAAATGAGAAAAATGAGAATGGGAAAAATGAAAAAAGAATGAGAAATATAGGGAAAAAAGAGAAAATGGGGGAAAAGAAAAAGAAGAATGGGAAAAAACAGGAAAAATGAATAAACTGGAAAAAAAAATGAGAAAAATGAAAACACGACAAAAGAGGGAAAAAATAAAAGAAGAAAAAGAGGAAAAAAATGGGAAATAACATGAAAAAAGAAAAAAATGGGAAAAAGAGAAAAATGAGAAAAATGAGAATGGGAAAAATGAGAAAAATGAGAAAAACGACTAAAGAGGGAGAAAACAAGAATGGGAAAAATAGGGAAAAAAGAGAAAAGGGGAAAAAAGAAAAACAAGGAAAAAAATGGGAAATAACATGAAAAAAGAAAAAAATGGAAAAAAGAGAAAATGAGAAAAATGGGAAGAACGACTAAAGAGGGAAAAAACAAAAAAGAAATAGAAGGGGGAAAAAAGAAAAACAAGGGAAAGAAGAATGGGAAAAACGGGAAAAACAAATAACAGAAAAAAAGAAAAATGAGAAGTAAAAATGAAAAAAATGAGAAAAACAAGAAAAATGAATAAAAGGGGGGGAAATAAAAAAGGAAAAAAGAAAAACAAGAAAAACAAGAATGGGAAAAAACAGGAAAAACGAATAAAATGGAAAAAAAGAAATACGAGAAAAATAAGAAGGGGAAAAATGATAAAAACGACCAAAGAAGGAAAAAACAAAAGCAGAAGAAAAAGAGAAAGTGGAACAAAGAAAAACAAGAAAAAGAAGTATGGGAAAAAACAGGAAAGACGAATAAAATGGAAAAATGAGAAAATTGAGAAAAACTACTAAAAAGGGGAAAAAGAGAAAAAAGAGAAAGGGGGGAAAAGAAAAACAAGGGAAAAAATGGGAAATAACATGAAAAAAGAAAAAAAAGGGAAAAAAAGAAAAATGAGAAAAATGAGAATGGGAAAAATGAGAAAAATGAGAAAAACGACTAAAGAGGGAGAAAACAAGAATGGGAAAAATAGGGAAAAAAGAGAAAAGGGGAAAAAAGAAAAACAAGGAAAAAATGGGAAATAACATGAAAAAAGAAAAAAATGGAAAAAAGAGAAAATGAGAAAAATGGGAAGAACGACTAAAGAGGGAAAAAACAAAAAAGAAATAGAAGGGGGAAAAAAGAAAAACAAGGGAAAGAAGAATGGGAAAAAAGGGAAAAACAAATAACAGAAAAAAAGAAAAATGAGAAGTAAAAATGAAAAAAACAGGAAAAAACGAGAAAAACAAATAACAGAAAAAAAAAGAAAAATGAGAAGTAAAAATGAAAAATATGAGAAAAACGAGAAAAACAACTAAAAAGGGGGGAAATACAAAAGGAGAAAAAGAAAAACAAGAAAAACAAGAATGGGAAAAAACAGGAAAAACGAATAAATTGGAAAAAAAGAAATACGAGAGAAATAAGAAGGGGAAAATGATAAAAATGACTAAAGAGGGAAAAACAAAAGAAGAAGAAAAAGAGAAAGTGGAAAAAGAAAAACAAGAAAAATAAGAATGGGAAATAAACAGGAAAAATGAATAAAAAGGAAAAAATAAAAAGAAGAAAAAGAAGTATGGGAAAAAACAGGAAAAACGAATAAAATGGAAAAATGAGAAAAATGAGAAAAACTACTAAAAAGGGGGAAAAAGAGAAAAAAGAGAAAGGGGGAAAAAGAAAAACAAGGAAAAAAATGGGAAATAACATGAAAAAAGAAAAAAATGGGGAAAAAAGAAAAATGAGAAAAATGAGAATGGGAAAAATGAAAAAAGAATGAGAAATATAGGGAAAAAAGAGAAAATGGGGGAAAAGAAAAAGAAGAATGGGAAAAAACAGGAAAAATGAATAAACTGGAAAAAAAAATGAGAAAAATGAAAACACGACAAAAGAGGGAAAAAATAAAAGAAGAAAAAGAGGAAAAAAATGGGAAATAACATGAAAAAAGAAAAAAATGGGAAAAAGAGAAAAATGAGAAAAATGAGAATGGGAAAAATGAGAAAAATGAGAAAAACGACTAAAGAGGGAGAAAACAAGAATGGGAAAAATAGGGAAAAAAGAGAAAAGGGGAAAAAAGAAAAACAAGGAAAAAATGGGAAATAACATGAAAAAAGAAAAAAATGGAAAAAAGAGAAAATGAGAAAAATGGGAAGAACGACTAAAGAGGGAAAAAACAAAAAAGAAATAGAAGGGGGAAAAAGAAAAACAAGGGAAAGAAGAATGGGAAAAACGGGAAAAACAAATAACAGAAAAAAAGAAAAATGAGAAGTAAAAATGAAAAATATGAGAAAAACGAGAAAAACAACTAAAAAGGGGGGAAATACAAAAGGAGAAAAAGAAAAACAAGAAAAACAAGAATGGGAAAAAACAGGAAAAACGAATAAATTGGAAAAAAAGAAATACGAGAGAAATAAGAAGGGGAAAATGATAAAAATGACTAAAGAGGGAAAAACAAAAGAAGAAGAAAAAGAGAAAGTGGAAAAAGAAAAACAAGAAAAATAAGAATGGGAAATAAACAGGAAAAATGAATAAAAAGGAAAAAATAAAAAGAAGAAAAAGAAGTATGGGAAAAAGGAAAAACGAATAAAATGGAAAAATGAGAAAAATGAGAAAAACTACTAAAAAGGGGGAAAAAGAGAAAAAAGAGAAAGGGGGAAAAAGAAAAACAAGGAAAAAAATGGGAAATAACATGAAAAAAGAAAAAAATGGGGAAAAAAGAAAAATGAGAAAAATGAGAATGGGAAAAATGAAAAAAGAATGAGAAATATAGGGAAAAAAGAGAAAATGGGGGAAAAGAAAAAGAAGAATGGGAAAAAACAGGAAAAATGAATAAACTGGAAAAAAAAATGAGAAAAATGAAAACACGACAAAAGAGGGAAAAAATAAAAGAAGAAAAAGAGGAAAAAAATGGGAAATAACATGAAAAAAGAAAAAAATGGGAAAAAGAGAAAAATGAGAAAAATGAGAATGGGAAAAATGAGAAAAATGAGAAAAACGACTAAAGAGGGAGAAAACAAGAATGGGAAAAATAGGGAAAAAAGAGAAAAGGGGAAAAAAGAAAAACAAGGAAAAAATGGGAAATAACATGAAAAAAGAAAAAAATGGAAAAAAGAGAAAATGAGAAAAATGGGAAGAACGACTAAAGAGGGAAAAAACAAAAAAGAAATAGAAGGGGGAAAAAGAAAAACAAGGGAAAGAAGAATGGGAAAAACGGGAAAAACAAATAACAGAAAAAAAGAAAAATGAGAAGTAAAAATGAAAAAAACAAGAAAAACGAGAAAAACGACTAAAAGGGGGGGAAATACAAAAGGAGAAAAAGAAAAACAAGAAAAACAAGAATGGGAAAAAACAGGAAAAACGAATAAAATGGAAAAAAAGAAATACGAGAGAAATAAGAAGGGGAAAATGATAAAAACGACTAAAGAGGGAAAAACAAAAGAAGAAGAAAAAGAGAAAGTGGAAAAAGAAAAACAAGAATGGGAAATAAAAAGGAAAAACGAATAAAAAGGAAAAAGGGAAAAAAGAAAAAGAAGTATGGGAAAAAACAGGAAAGACGAATAAAATGGAAAAATGAGAAAAATGAGAAAAACTACTAAAAAGGGGAAAAAAGAGAAAGGGGAAAAAAGAAAAACAAGGAAAAAATGGGAAATAACATGAAAAAAGGAAAAAAATGGAAAAAAGCGAAAAATGAGAAAAATGAGAAAAATGGGAAGAACGACTAAAGAGGGAAAAAACAAAAAAGAAATAGAAGGGGGAAAAAAGAAAAACAAGGGAAAGAAGAATGGGAAAAACGGGAAAAACAAATAACAGAAAAAAAGAAAAATGAGAAGTAAAAATGAAAAAAACGAGAAAAAAGAGAAAAAAGACTAAAAAGGGGGGAAATAAAAAAGGAGAAAAAAGAAAAACAAGAAAAACAAGAATGGGAAAAAACAGGAAAAACGAATAAAATGAAAAAAAGAAATACAAGAAAAATAATTAGGGGAAAAATGATAAAAACAACTAAAGGGGGAAAAAACAAAAGAAGAAGAAAAAGAGAAAGTGGAACAAAGAAAAACAAGGAAAACAAGAATGGGAAATAAACAGGAAAAACGAATAAAAAGGAAAAAAGAAGAACAAGAAAAAGAAGTATGGGAAAAAACAGGAAAAACGAATAAAATGGAAAAATGAGAAAAATGAGAAAAACTACTAAAAAGGGGGAAAAAGAGAAAAAAGAGAAAGGGGGAAAAAGAAAAACAAGGTAAATAATGGGAAATAACATGAAAAAAGAAAAAAATGGAAACAAGAGAAAAATGAGAAGAGTGGGAAGAGCGACTAAAGAGGGAAAAAACAAAAAAGAAATAGAAGGGGGAAAAAAAAAAACAAGGGAAAGAAGAATGGGAAAAACGGGAAAAACAAATAACAGAAAAAAAGAAAAATGAGAAGTAAAAATGAAAATAACGAGAAAAATGAGAAAAACGACTAAAAAGGGGGGAAATAAAAAAGGATAAAAAAGAAAAGCAAGAAAAACAAGAATGGGAAAAAACAGGAAAAACGAATAAAATGAAAAAAAGAAATACAAGAAAAATAATTAGGGGAAAAATGATAAAAACAACTAAAGGGGGAAAAAACAAAAGAAGAAGAAAAAGAGAAAGTGGAACAAAGAAAAACAAGGAAAACAAGAATGGGAAATAAACAGGAAAAACGAATAAAAAGGAAAAAAGAAGAACAAGAAAAAGAAGTATGGGAAAAAACAGGAAAAACGAATAAAATGGAAAAATTAGAAAAATTAGAAAAACTACTAAAAAGGGGAAAAAAAGGAAAAAGAGAAAGGGGGAAAAAGAAAAACAAGGGAAAAAATGGGAAATAACATGAAAAAAGAAAAAAATGGGAAAAAAATAAAAATGAGAAAAATGAGAATGGGAAAAGGGGAAAAAAGAGAAAAGGGGGAAAAAGAAAAACAAGAATGGGAAAAAACAGGAAAAATGAATAAAACGGAAAAAAGAAAAATGAAAAAACGACTAAAAAGGGAAAAAAGAGAAAAAAGAGAAAGTGGGAAAAAGAAAAACAAGGGAAAAAATGGGAAATAAAATGAAAAAAGAAAAAAATGGGAAAAAAAGAAAAATGAGAAAAATGAGAAAAACTACTAAAAATGGGAAAAAAGAGAAAAAAGAGAAAGGGGAAAAAAGAAAAACGGGAAAAAAATGGGAAAAAACATGAAAAAAGGAAAAAAAAAATGGCAAAAAGGGGAAAAATGGGAAAAACGACTAAGAAAAGGAAGTATGAAAAATGAGAAAAATGAGAAAAATGACTAAAGAGGGAGAAAACAAGAATGGGAAAAACAGGGAAAAAAGAGAGAAGGGGGAAAAGAAAAACAAGAATGGGAAAAAACAGGAAAAATGAATAAAACGGAAAAAAGAAAAATGAAAAAACGACTAAAGAGGGAAAAAATAAAAGAAGAAAAAGAGAAAGTGGAAAAAAGAAAAATAAGGAAGACAAGAACCAGAAAAAATGGGAAAAACGAATAAAATGGAAAAAAAGAAAAATGAGAAAAATGAGAAAATCTACTAAAAAGGGGAAAAAAGAGGAAGAAGAGAAAGGGGAAAAAAGAAAAACAAGGGAAAAAAGTGGGAAATTACATGAACAAAGAAAAAAATGGAAAAATGAGAAAAATGAGAAAAATGAGAAGAACGACTAAGGAGGGAAAAAACAAAAAAGAAATAGAAGGGGGAAAAAAGAAAAACAAGGGAATGAAGAATGGGAAAAAATGGGAAAAACAAATAACAGAAAAAAAGAAAAATGGGAAGGAAGAATGAAAAAAATGAGAAAAACGACTAAAAAAGAAGGAAATAAAAAGGGAGAAAAAAGAAAAATAAGAAAAACAAGAATGGGAAAAAACAGGAAAAACGAATAAAATGGAAAAAAAGAAATACGAGAAAAATAAGAAAGGGAAAAATGATAAAAACGACTAAAGATGGGAAAAACAAAAGAAGAAAAAAGAAAGAATAAAAAAGGGGAGAAATGAAAAAATATGAGAAAAACTACTAAAAAGGGAAAAAAGAGAAAAAAGAGAAAGTGGGAAAAAGAAAAACAAGGGAAAAAATGGGAAATAACATGAAAAAAGAAAAAAATGGAAAAAAGAGAAAATGAGAAAAATGGGAAGAACGACTAAAGAGGGAAAAAACAAAAAAGAAATAGAAGGGGGAAAAAAGAAAAACAAGGGAAAGAAGAATGGGAAAAAAGGGAAAAACAAATAACAGAAAAAAAGAAAAATGAGAAGTAAAAATGAAAAAAACAGGAAAAAACGAGAAAAACAAATAACAGAAAAAAAAAGAAAAATGAGAAGTAAAAATGAAAAATATGAGAAAAACGAGAAAAACAACTAAAAAGGGGGGAAATACAAAAGGAGAAAAAGAAAAACAAGAAAAACAAGAATGGGAAAAAACAGGAAAAACGAATAAATTGGAAAAAAAGAAATACGAGAGAAATAAGAAGGGGAAAATGATAAAAATGACTAAAGAGGGAAAAACAAAAGAAGAAGAAAAAGAGAAAGTGGAAAAAGAAAAACAAGAAAAATAAGAATGGGAAATAAACAGGAAAAATGAATAAAAAGGAAAAAATAAAAAGAAGAAAAAGAAGTATGGGAAAAAACAGGAAAAACGAATAAAATGGAAAAATGAGAAAAATGAGAAAAACTACTAAAAAGGGGGAAAAAGAGAAAAAAGAGAAAGGGGGAAAAAGAAAAACAAGGAAAAAAATGGGAAATAACATGAAAAAAGAAAAAAATGGGGAAAAAAGAAAAATGAGAAAAATGAGAATGGGAAAAATGAAAAAAGAATGAGAAATATAGGGAAAAAAGAGAAAATGGGGGAAAAGAAAAAGAAGAATGGGAAAAAACAGGAAAAATGAATAAACTGGAAAAAAAAATGAGAAAAATGAAAACACGACAAAAGAGGGAAAAAATAAAAGAAGAAAAAGAGGAAAAAAATGGGAAATAACATGAAAAAAGAAAAAAATGGGAAAAAGAGAAAAATGAGAAAAATGAGAATGGGAAAAATGAGAAAAATGAGAAAAACGACTAAAGAGGGAGAAAACAAGAATGGGAAAAATAGGGAAAAAAGAGAAAAGGGGAAAAAAGAAAAACAAGGAAAAAATGGGAAATAACATGAAAAAAGAAAAAAATGGAAAAAAGAGAAAATGAGAAAAATGGGAAGAACGACTAAAGAGGGAAAAAACAAAAAAGAAATAGAAGGGGGAAAAAGAAAAACAAGGGAAAGAAGAATGGGAAAAACGGGAAAAACAAATAACAGAAAAAAAGAAAAATGAGAAGTAAAAATGAAAAAAACAAGAAAAACGAGAAAAACGACTAAAAGGGGGGGAAATACAAAAGGAGAAAAAGAAAAACAAGAAAAACAAGAATGGGAAAAAACAGGAAAAACGAATAAAATGGAAAAAAAGAAATACGAGAGAAATAAGAAGGGGAAAATGATAAAAACGACTAAAGAGGGAAAAACAAAAGAAGAAGAAAAAGAGAAAGTGGAAAAAGAAAAACAAGAATGGGAAATAAAAAGGAAAAACGAATAAAAAGGAAAAAGGGAAAAAAGAAAAAGAAGTATGGGAAAAAACAGGAAAGACGAATAAAATGGAAAAATGAGAAAAATGAGAAAAACTACTAAAAAGGGGAAAAAAGAGAAAGGGGAAAAAAGAAAAACAAGGAAAAAATGGGAAATAACATGAAAAAAGGAAAAAAATGGAAAAAAGCGAAAAATGAGAAAAATGAGAAAAATGGGAAGAACGACTAAAGAGGGAAAAAACAAAAAAGAAATAGAAGGGGGAAAAAAGAAAAACAAGGGAAAGAAGAATGGGAAAAACGGGAAAAACAAATAACAGAAAAAAAGAAAAATGAGAAGTAAAAATGAAAAAAACGAGAAAAAAGAGAAAAACGACTAAAAAGGGGGGAAATAAAAAAGGAGAAAAAAGAAAAACAAGAAAAACAAGAATGGGAAAAAACAGGAAAAACGAATAAAATGAAAAAAAGAAATACAAGAAAAATAATTAGGGGAAAAATGATAAAAACAACTAAAGGGGGAAAAAACAAAAGAAGAAGAAAAAGAGAAAGTGGAACAAAGAAAAACAAGGAAAACAAGAATGGGAAATAAACAGGAAAAACGAATAAAAAGGAAAAAAGAAGAACAAGAAAAAGAAGTATGGGAAAAAACAGGAAAAACGAATAAAATGGAAAAATGAGAAAAATTAGAAAAACTACTAAAAAGGGGAAAAAAAGGAAAAAGAGAAAGGGGGAAAAAGAAAAACAAGGGAAAAAATCGGAAATAACATGAAAAAAGAAAAAAATGGGAAAGAAAGAAAAATGAGAAAAATGAGAATGGGAAAAGGGGAAAAAAGAGAAAAGGGGGAAAAAGAAAAACAAGAAAAACAAGAATGGGAAAAAACAGGAAAAACGAATAAATTGGAAAAAAAGAAATACGAGAGAAATAAGAAGGGGAAAATGATAAAAACGACTAAAGAGGGAAAAACAAAAGAAGAAGAAAAAGAGAAAGTGGAAAAAGAAAAACAAGAAAAATAAGAATGGGAAATAAACAGGAAAAATGAATAAAAAGGAAAAAATAAAAAGAAGAAAAAGAAGTATGGGAAAAAACAGGAAAAACGAATAAAATGGAAAAATGAGAAAAATGAGAAAAACTACTAAAAAGGGGGAAAAAGAGAAAAAAGAGAAAGGGGGAAAAAGAAAAACAAGGTAAATAATGGGAAATAACATGAAAAAAGAAAAAAATGGAAACAAGAGAAAAATGAGAAGAGTGGGAAGAGCGACTAAAGAGGGAAAAAACAAAAAAGAAATAGAAGGGGGAAAAAAGAAAAACAAGGGAAAGAAGAATGGGAAAAACGGGAAAAACAAATAACAGAAAAAAAGAAAAATGAGAAGTAAAAATGAAAATAACGAGAAAAATGAGAAAAACGACTAAAAAGGGGGGAAATAAAAAAGGATAAAAAAGAAAAGCAAGAAAAACAAGAATGGGAAAAAACAGGAAAAACGAATAAAATGAAAAAAAGAAATACAAGAAAAATAATTAGGGGAAAAATGATAAAAACAACTAAAGGGGGAAAAAACAAAAGAAGAAGAAAAAGAGAAAGTGGAACAAAGAAAAACAAGGAAAACAAGAATGGGAAATAAACAGGAAAAACGAATAAAAAGGAAAAAAGAAGAACAAGAAAAAGAAGTATGGGAAAAAACAGGAAAAACGAATAAAATGGAAAAATGAGAAAAATTAGAAAAACTACTAAAAAGGGGAAAAAAAGGAAAAAGAGAAAGGGGGAAAAAGAAAAACAAGGGAAAAAATGGGAAATAACATGAAAAAAGAAAAAAATGGGAAAAAAAGAAAAATGAGAAAAATGAGAATGGGAAAAGGGGAAAAAGAGAAAAGGGGGAAAAAGAAAAACAAGAATGGGAAAAAACAGGAAAAATGAATAAAACGGAAAAAAGAAAAATGAAAAAACGACTAAAGAGGGAAAAAATAAAAGAAGAAAAAGAGAAAGTGGAAAAAAGAAAAATAAGGAAGACAAGAACCAGAAACAATGGGAAAAACGAATAAAATGGAAAAAAAGAAAAATGAGGAAAATGAGAAAATCTACTAAAAAGGGGAAAAAAGAGGAAGAAGAGAAAGGGGAAAAAAGAAAAACAAGGGAAAAAAGTGGGAAATTACATGAACAAAGAAAAAAATGGAAAAATGAGAAAAATGAGAAAAATGAGAAGAACGACTAAGGAGGGAAAAAACAAAAAAGAAATAGAAGGGGGAAAAAAGAAAAACAAGGGAATGAAGAATGGGAAAAAATGGGAAAAACAAATAACAGAAAAAAAGAAAAATGGGAAGGAAGAATGAAAAAAATGAGAAAAACGACTAAAAAAGAAGGAAATAAAAAGGGAGAAAAAAGAAAAATAAGAAAAACAAGAATGGGAAAAAACAGGAAAAACGAATAAAATGGAAAAAAAGAAATACGAGAAAAATAAGAAAGGGAAAAATGATAAAAACGACTAAAGATGGGAAAAACAAAAGAAGAAAAAAGAAAGAATAAAAAAGGGGAGAAATGAAAAAATATGAGAAAAACTACTAAAAAGGGAAAAAAGAGAAAAAAGAGAAAGTGGGAAAAAGAAAAACAAGGGAAAAAATGGGAAATAAAATGAAAAAAGAAAAAAATGGGAAAAAAAGAAAAATGAGAAAAATGAGAAAAACTACTAAAAAGGGGAAAAAAGAGAAAAAAGAGAAAGGGGAAAAAAGAAAAACAAGGGAAAAAATGGGAAATAACATGAAAAAAGAAAAAAATGGGAAAAAGAGAAAAATGAGAAAAATGAGAATGGGAAAAATGAGAAAAATGAGAAAAACAACTAAAGAGGGAGAAAACAAAAAAGAAATAGGGGGAAAGAAGAAAAACAAGGGAAAGAAGAATGGGAAAAAACGGGAAAAACAAATAACAGAGAAAAAGAAAAATGAGAAGTAAAAATGAAAAAAACGAGAAAAACGACTAAACAGGGGGGAAATGCAAAAGGAGAAAAAAGAAAAACAAGAAAAACAAGAATGGGAAAAAACAGGAAAAACGAATAAAATGGAAAAAAAGAAATACGAGAAAAATACGAAGGGGAAAAATGATAAAAACGACTAAAGAGGGGAAGAACAAAAGAAGAAAAAGAGAAAGTGGAACAAAGAAAAACAAGAGAAACAAGAATGGGTGAAAATGGGAAAAACGAATAAAATGGAAAAAAAAGAAAAATGAGAAGGGTAAAAATGAGAAAAATGAGAAAAACGACTAAAAAGGGGGGAAAAGAAAAAAGAGAAAGAAGGAAAAAAGGGGAAACAAGAAAAACAAGAATGGAAAAAAATGGGAAAAACAAATACAATGGAAAAAAAGAAAAATGAGAAGGGAAAAAATGAGAAAAACAAGAAAAACGAGAAAAACTACTAAAATGGGGGGAAAAGGAAAAAGAGAAAGAAGGAAAAATGGGAAACAAGAAAAACAAGAATGGGAAAAAACAGGAAAAACAAATAAAATTGAAAAAAGAGAAATGAGAAAAATGAAAAAATAACTAAAGAGGGGAAAAATAAAAGAAGAACAAGAGAAAGTGGAACAAAGAAAAACAAGAAAAACCAGAATGGGAAATGAACAGGAAAAACTAATAAAAAGGAAAAAAGAAAAAGAAGAAAAAGAAGTATGGGAAAAAATAGGAAAGACGAATAAAATGGAAAAATGAGAAAAATGAGAAAAACTACTAAAAAGGGGAAAAAAGAGAAAAAAGAGAAAGGGGGAAAAAGAAAAACAAGGGAAAAAATGGGAAATAACATGAAAAAAGAAAAAACTGGGGAAAAAAGAAAAATGAGAAAAATGAAAATGGGAAAAATGAGAAAAATGAGAAAAAGGAGAAAAACGACTAAAGAGGGAGAAAACAAGAATGGGAAAAATAGGGAAAAATGAGAAAATGGGGGAAAAGAAAAACAAGAATGGGAAAAAACAGGAAAAATGAATAAACTGGAAAAAAGAAAAATGAGAAAAATGAAAAAACGACTAAAGAGGGAAAAAATAAAAGAAGAAAAAGAGAAAGTTGAAAAAAGAAAAATAAGGAAGACAAGAACCAGAAAAAATGGGAAAAACGAATAAAATGGAAAAAAAGAAAAATGAGAAAAATGAGAAAAACTACTAAAAATGGGAAAAAAGAGAAAAAAGAGAAAGGGGAAAAAAGAAAAACGGGAAAAAAATGGGAAAAAACATGAAAAAAGGAAAAAAAAATGGCAAAAAGGGGAAAAATGGGAAAAACGACTAAGAAAAGGAAGTATGAAAAATGAGAAAAATGAGAAAAATGACTAAAGAGGGAGAAAACAAGAATGGGAAAAACAGGGAAAAAAGAGAGAAGGGGGAAAAGAAAAACAAGAATGGGAAAAAACAGGAAAAATGAATAAAACGGAAAAAAGAAAAATGAAAAAACGACTAAAGAGGGAAAAAATAAAAGAAGAAAAAGAGAAAGTGGAAAAAAGAAAAATAAGGAACACAAGAACCAGGAAAAATGGGAAAAACGAATAAAATGGAAAAAAAGAAAAATGAGAAAAATGAGAAAATCTACTAAAAAGGGGAAAAAAGAGGAAGAAGAGAAAGGGGAAAAAAGAAAAACAAGGGAAAAAAGTGGGAAATTACATGAACAAAGAAAAAAATGGAAAAATGAGAAAAATGAGAAAAATGAGAAGAACGACTAAGGAGGGAAAAAACAAAAAAGAAATAGAAGGGGGAAAAAAGAAAAACAAGGGAATGAAGAATGGGAAAAAATGGGAAAAACAAATAACAGAAAAAAAGAAAAATGGGAAGGAAGAATGAAAAAAATGAGAAAAACGACTAAAAAAGAAGGAAATAAAAAGGGAGAAAAAAGAAAAATAAGAAAAACAAGAATGGGAAAAAACAGGAAAAACGAATAAAATGGAAAAAAAGAAATACGAGAAAAATAAGAAAGGGAAAAATGATAAAAACGACTAAAGATGGGAAAAACAAAAGAAGAAAAAAGAAAGAATAAAAAAGGGGAGAAATGAAAAAATATGAGAAAAACTACTAAAAAGGGAAAAAAGAGAAAAAAGAGAAAGTGGGAAAAAGAAAAACAAGGGAAAAAATGGGAAATAAAATGAAAAAAGAAAAAAATGGGAAAAAAAGAAAAATGAGAAAAATGAGAATGGGAAAAATGAGAAAAATGAGAAAAACGACTAAAGAGGGAGAAAACGAAAAAGAAATAGAAGAGGGAAAAAAGAAAAACAAGGGAAAGAAGAATGGGAAAAAAAGGGAAAAACAATAAAACAGAAAAAAAGAAAAATGAGAAGTAAATATGAAAAAAATGAGAAAAACGAGAAAAATGACTAAAAGGGGGGGAAAATAAAAAATTAAATGAATAAAATGGAAAAAATTAGAAAAATTAGAAAAATTAGTATGGGAAAATTAGAAAAATGAGAAAAACTACTAAAAAGGGAAAAAAGAGAAATGAGAAAAATGAGAAAAACTACTAAAAAGGGGAAAAAAGAGAAAAAAGAGAAAGGGGAAAAAAGAAAAACAAGGGAAAAAATGGGAAATAACATGAAAAAAGAAAAAAATGGGAAAAAGAGAAAAATGAGAAAAATGAGAATGGGAAAAATGAGAAAAACGAGAAAAACAACTAAAGAGGGAGAAAACAAAAAAGAAATAGGGGGAAAGAAGAAAAACAAGGGAAAAAACGACTAAAGATGGGAAAAACAAAAGAACAAAAAAGAAAGAATAAAAAAGGGGAGAAATGAAAAAATATGAGAAAAACTACTAAAAAGGGAAGAAAGAGAAAAAAGAGAAAGTGGGAAAAAGAAAAACAAGGGAAAAAATGGGAAATAAAATGAAAAAAGAAAAAAATGGGAAAAAAAGAAAAATGAGAAAAATGAGAAAAATGAGAATGGGAAAAATGAGAAAAATGAGAAAAACGACTAAAGAGGGAGAAAACGAAAAAGAAATAGAAGAGGGAAAAAAGAAAAACAAGGGAAAGAAGAATGGGAAAAAAAGGGAAAAACAATAAAACAGAAAAAAAGAAAAATGAGAAGTAAATATGAAAAAAATGAGAAAAATGAGAAAAATGACTAAAAGGGGGGGAAAATAAAAAATTAAATGAATAAAATGGAAAAAATTAGAAAAATTAGAAAAATTAGTATGGGAAAATTAGAAAAATGAGAAAAACTACTAAAAAGGGAAAAAAGAGAAATGAGAAAAATGAGAAAAACTACTAAAAAGGGGAAAAAAGAGAAAAAAGAGAAAGGGGAAAAAAGAAAAACAAGGGAAAAAATGGGAAATAACATGAAAAAAGAAAAAAATGGGAAAAAGAGAAAAATGAGAAAAATGAGAATGGGAAAAATGAGAAAAACGAGAAAAACAACTAAAGACGGAGAAAACAAAAAAGAAATAGAAGGGGGAAAGAAGAAAAACAAGGGAAAGAAGAATGGGAAAAAACGGGAAAAACAAATAACAGAGAAAAAGAAAAATGAGAAGTAAAAATGAAAAAAACGAGAAAAACGACTAAGCAGGGGGGAAATGCAAAAGGAGAAAAAAGAAAAACAAGAAAAACAAGAATGGGAAAAAACAGGAAAAACGAATAAAATGGAAAAAAAGAAATACGAGAAAAATACGAAGGGGAAAAATGATAAAAACGACTAAAGAGGGGAAGAACAAAAGAAGAAGAAAAAGAGAAAGTGGAACAAAGAAAAACAAGAGAAACAAGAATGGGTGAAAATGGGAAAAACGAATAAAATGGAAAAAAAAGAAAAATGAGAAGGGTAAAAATGAGAAAAATGAGAAAAACGACTAAAAAGGGGGAAAAAGAAAAAAGAGAAAGAAGGAAAAAAGGGGAAACAAGAAAAACAAGAATGGAAAAAAATGGGAAAAACAAATACAATGGAAAAAAAGAAAAATGAGAAAAATGAGAAGGGAAAAAATGAGAAAAACAAGAAAAACGAGAAAAACTACTAAAATGGGGGGAAAAGGAAAAAGAGAAAGAAGGAAAAATGGGAAACAAGAAAAACAAGAATGGGAAAAAACAGGAAAAACAAATAAAATTGAAAAAAGAGAAATGAGAAAAATGAAAAAATAACTAAAGAGGGGAAAAATAAAAGAAGAACAAGAGAAAGTGGAACAAAGAAAAACAAGAAAAACCAGAATGGGAAATGAACAGGAAAAACTAATAAAAAGGAAAAAAGAAAAAGAAGAAAAAGAAGTATGGGAAAAAATAGGAAAGACGAATAAAATGGAAAAATGAGAAAAATGAGAAAAACTACTAAAAAGGGGAAAAAAGAGAAAAAAGAGAAAGGGGGAAAAAGAAAAACAAGGGAAAAAATGGGAAATAACATGAAAAAAGGAAAAACTGGGGAAAAAAGAAAAATGAGAAAAATGAAAATGGGAAAAATGAGAAAAATGAGAAAAATGAGAAAAATGAGAAAAATGAGAAAAATGAGAAAAACGACTAAAGGGGGAGAAAACAAGAATGGGAAAAATAGGGAAAAATGAGAAAATGGGGGAAAAGAAAAACAAGAATGGGAAAAAACAGGAAAAATGAATAAACTGGAAAAAAGAAAAATGAGAAAAATGAAAAAACGACTAAAGAGGGAAAAAATAAAAGAAGAAAAAGAGAAAGTTGAAAAAAGAAAAATAAGGAAGACAAGAACCAGAAAAAATGGGAAAAACGAATAAAATGGAAAAAAAGAAAAATGAGAAAAATGAGAAAAACTACTAAAAATGGGAAAAAAGAGAAAAAAGAGAGGGGAAAAAAGAAAAACGGGAAAAAAATGGGAAAAATGAGAAAAATGGGAAAAACGACTAAGAAAAGGAAGTATGAAAAATGAGAAAAATGAGAAAAATGACTAAAGAGGGAGAAAACAAGAATGGGAAAAACAGGGAAAAAAGAGAAAAGGTGGGAAAAGAAAAACAAGAATGGGAAAAAACAGGAAAAATGAATAAAATGGAAAAAAGAAAAATGAAAAAACGACTAAAGAGGGAAAAAATAAAAGAAGAAAAAGAGAAAGTGGAAAAAAGAAAAATAAGGAACACAAGAACCAGAAAAAATGGGAAAAACGAATAAAATGGAAAAAAAGAAAAATGAGAAAAATGAGAAAAGCTACTAAAAAGGGGAAAAAAGAGGAAGAAGAGAAAAGGGAAAAAAGAAAAACAAGGAAAGAAAAAGGGAAATAACATGAAAAAAGAAAAAAATGGAAAAATGAGAAAAATGAGAAAAATGGGAAGAACGACTAAAGAGGGGAAAAACAAAAAAGAAATAGAAGGGGGAAAAAAGAAAACCAAGGGAAAGAAGAATGGGAAAAAACGGGAAAAACGAATAAAATGGAAAAAAAGAAATACGAGAAAAATACGAAGGGGAAAAATGATAAAAACGACTAAAGAGGGAGAAAACAAGAATGGGAAAAATAGGGAAAAATGAGAAAATGGGGGAAAAGAAAAACAAGAATGGGAAAAAACAGGAAAAATGAATAAACTGGAAAAAAGAAAAATGAGAAAAATGAAAAAACGACTAAAGAGGGAAAAAATAAAAGAAGAAAAAGAGAAAGTTGATAAAAGAAAAATAAGGAAGACAAGAACCAGAAAAAATGGGAAAAACGAATAAAATGGAAAAAAAGAAAAATGAGAAAAATGAGAAAAACTACTAAAAATGGGAAAAAAGAGAAAAAAGAGAAAGGGGAAAAAAGAAAAACGGGAAAAAAATGGGAAAAAACATGAAAAAAGGAAAAAAAAATGGCAAAAAGGGGAAAAATGGGAAAAACGACTAAGAAAAGGAAGTATGAAAAATGAGAAAAATGAGAAAAATGACTAAAGAGGGAGAAAACAAGAATGGGAAAAACAGGGAAAAAAGAGAGAAGGGGGAAAAGAAAAACAAGAATGGGAAAAAACAGGAAAAATGAATAAAACGGAAAAAAGAAAAATGAAAAAACGACTAAAGAGGGAAAAAATAAAAGAAGAAAAAGAGAAAGTGGAAAAAAGAAAAATAAGGAACACAAGAACCAGAAAAAATGGGAAAAACGAATAAAATGGAAAAAAAGAAAAATGAGAAAAATGAGAAAATCTACTAAAAAGGGGAAAAAAGAGGAAGAAGAGAAAGGGGAAAAAAGAAAAACAAGGGAAAAAAGTGGGAAATTACATGAACAAAGAAAAAAATGGAAAAATGAGAAAAATGAGAAAAATGAGAAGAATGACTAAGGAGGGAAAAAACAAAAAAGAAATAGAAGGGGGAAAAAAGAAAAACAAGGGAATGAAGAATGGGAAAAAATGGGAAAAACAAATAACAGAAAAAAAGAAAAATGGGAAGGAAGAATGAAAAAAATGAGAAAAACGACTAAAAAAGAAGGAAATAAAAAGGGAGAAAAAAGAAAAATAAGAAAAACAAGAATGGGAAAAAACAGGAAAAACGAATAAAATGGAAAAAAAGAAATACGAGAAAAATAAGAAAGGGAAAAATGATAAAAACGACTAAAGATGGGAAAAACAAAAGAAGAAAAAAGAAAGAATAAAAAAGGGGAGAAATGAAAAAATATGAGAAAAACTACTAAAAAGGGAAGAAAGAGAAAAAAGAGAAAGTGGGAAAAAGAAAAACAAGGGAAAAAATGGGAAATAAAATGAAAAAAGAAAAAAATGGGAAAAAAAGAAAAATGAGAAAAATGAGAATGGGAAAAATGAGAAAAATGAGAAAAACGACTAAAGAGGGAGAAAACGAAAAAGAAATAGAAGAGGGAAAAAAGAAAAACAAGGGAAAGAAGAATGGGAAAAAAAGGGAAAAACAATAAAACAGAAAAAAAGAAAAATGAGAAGTAAATATGAAAAAAATGAGAAAAACGAGAAAAATGACTAAAAGGGGGGGAAAATAAAAAATTAAATGAATAAAATGGAAAAAATTAGAAAAATTAGAAAAATTAGTATGGGAAAATTAGAAAAATGAGAAAAACTACTAAAAAGGGAAAAAAGAGAAATGAGAAAAATGAGAAAAACTACTAAAAAGGGGAAAAAAGAGAAAAAAGAGAAAGGGGAAAAAAGAAAAACAAGGGAAAAAATGGGAAATAACATGAAAAAAGAAAAAAATGGGAAAAAGAGAAAAATGAGAAAAATGAGAATGGGAAAAATGAGAAAAACGAGAAAAACAACTAAAGACGGAGAAAACAAAAAAGAAATAGAAGGGGGAAAGAAGAAAAACAAGGGAAAGAAGAATGGGAAAAAACGGGAAAAACAAATAACAGAGAAAAAGAAAAATGAGAAGTAAAAATGAAAAAAACGAGAAAAACGACTAAGCAGGGGGGAAATGCAAAAGGAGAAAAAAGAAAAACAAGAAAAACAAGAATGGGAAAAAACAGGAAAAACGAATAAAATGGAAAAAAAGAAATACGAGAAAAATACGAAGGGGAAAAATGATAAAAACGACTAAAGAGGGGAAGAACAAAAGAAGAAGAAAAAGAGAAAGTGGAACAAAGAAAAACAAGAGAAACAAGAATGGGTGAAAATGGGAAAAACGAATAAAATGGAAAAAAAAGAAAAATGAGAAGGGTAAAAATGAGAAAAATGAGAAAAACGACTAAAAAGGGGGGAAAAGAAAAAAGAGAAAGAAGGAGAAAAGGGGAAACAAGAAAAACAAGAATGGAAAAAAATGGGAAAAACAAATACAATGGAAAAAAAGAAAAATGAGAAAAATGAGAAGGGAAAAAATGAGAAAAACAAGAAAAACGAGAAAAACTACTAAAATGGGGGGAAAAGGAAAAAGAGAAAGAAGGAAAAATGGGAAACAAGAAAAACAAGAATGGGAAAAAACAGGAAAAACAAATAAAATTGAAAAAAGAGAAATGAGAAAAATGAAAAAATAACTAAAGAGGGGAAAAATAAAAGAAGAACAAGAGAAAGTGGAACAAAGAAAAACAAGAAAAACCAGAATGGGAAATGAACAGGAAAAACGAATAAAAAGGAAAAAAGAAAAAGAAGAAAAAGAAGTATGGGAAAAAATAGGAAAGACGAATAAAATGGAAAAATGAGAAAAATGAGAAAAACTACTAAAAAGGGGAAAAAAGAGAAAAAAGAGAAAGGGGGAAAAAGAAAAACAAGGGAAAAATGGGAAATAACATGAAAAAAGAAAAAACTGGGGAAAAAAGAAAAATGAGAAAAATGAAAATGGGAAAAATGAGAAAAATGAGAAAAAGGAGAAAAACGACTAAAGAGGGAGAAAACAAGAATGGGAAAAATAGGGAAAAATGAGAAAATGGGGGAAAAGAAAAACAAGAATGGGAAAAAACAGGAAAAATGAATAAACTGGAAAAAAGAAAAATGAGAAAAATGAAAAAACGACTAAAGAGGGAAAAAATAAAAGAAGAAAAAGAGAAAGTTGAAAAAAGAAAAATAAGGAAGACAAGAACCAGAAAAAATGGGAAAAACGAATAAAATGGAAAAAAAGAAAAATGAGAAAAATGAGAAAAACTACTAAAAATGGGAAAAAAGAGAAAAAAGAGAAAGGGGAAAAAAGAAAAACGGGAAAAAAATGGGAAAAAACATGAAAAAAGGAAAAAAAAATGGCAAAAAGGGGAAAAATGGGAAAAACGACTAAGAAAAGGAAGTATGAAAAATGAGAAAAATGAGAAAAATGACTAAAGAGGGAGAAAACAAGAATGGGAAAAACAGGGAAAAAAGAGAGAAGGGGGAAAAGAAAAACAAGAATGGGAAAAAACAGGAAAAATGAATAAAACGGAAAAAAGAAAAATGAAAAAACGACTAAAGAGGGAAAAAATAAAAGAAGAAAAAGAGAAAGTGGAAAAAAGAAAAATAAGGAAGACAACAACCAGAAAAAATGGGAAAAACGAATAAAATGGAAAAAAAGAAAAATGAGAAAAATGAGAAAATCTACTAAAAAGGGGAAAAAAGAGGAAGAAGAGAAAGGGGAAAAAAGAAAAACAAGGGAAAAAAGTGGGAAATTACATGAACAAAGAAAAAAATGGAAAAATGAGAAAAATGAGAAAAATGAGAAGAACGACTAAGGAGGGAAAAAACAAAAAAGAAATAGAAGGGGGAAAAAAGAAAAACAAGGGAATGAAGAATGGGAAAAAATGGGAAAAACAAATAACAGAAAAAAAGAAAAATGGGAAGGAAGAATGAAAAAAATGAGAAAAACGACTAAAAAAGAAGGAAATAAAAAGGGAGAAAAAAGAATAATAAGAAAAACAAGAATGGGAAAAAACAGGAAAAACGAATAAAATGGAAAAAAAGAAATACGAGAAAAATAAGAAAGGGAAAAATGATAAAAACGACTAAAGATGGGAAAAACAAAAGAAGAAAAAAGAAAGAATAAAAAAGGGGAGAAATGAAAAAATATGAGAAAAACTACTAAAAAGGGAAAAAAGAGAAAAAAGAGAAAGTGGGAAAAAGAAAAACAAGGGAAAAAATGGGAAATAAAATGAAAAAAGAAAAAAATGGGAAAAAAAGAAAAATGAGAAAAATGAGAATGGGAAAAATGAGAAAAATGAGAAAAACGACTAAAGAGGGAGAAAACGAAAAAGAAATAGAAGAGGGAAAAAAGAAAAACAAGGGAAAGAAGAATGGGAAAAAAAGGGAAAAACAATAAAACAGAAAAAAAGAAAAATGAGAAGTAAATATGAAAAAAATGAGAAAAACGAGAAAAATGACTAAAAGGGGGGGAAAATAAAAAATTAAATGAATAAAATGGAAAAAATTAGAAAAATTAGAAAAATTAGTATGGGAAAATTAGAAAAATGAGAAAAACTACTAAAAAGGGAAAAAAGAGAAATGAGAAAAATGAGAAAAACTACTAAAAAGGGGAAAAAAGAGAAAAAAGAGAAAGGGGAAAAAAGAAAAACAAGGGAAAAAATGGGAAATAACATGAAAAAAGAAAAAAATGGGAAAAAGAGAAAAATGAGAAAAATGAGAATGGGAAAAATGAGAAAAACGAGAAAAACAACTAAAGAGGGAGAAAACAAAAAAGAAATAGAAGGGGGAAAGAAGAAAAACAAGGGAAAGAAGAATGGGAAAAAACGGGAAAAACAAATAACAGAGAAAAAGAAAAATGAGAAGTAAAAATGAAAAAAACGAGAAAAACGACTAAGCAGGGGGGAAATGCAAAAGGAGAAAAAAGAAAAACAAGAAAAACAAGAATGGGAAAAAACAGGAAAAACGAATAAAATGGAAAAAAAGAAATACGAGAAAAATACGAAGGGGAAAAATGATAAAAACGACTAAAGAGGGGAAGAACAAAAGAAGAAGAAAAAGAGAAAGTGGAACAAAGAAAAACAAGAGAAACAAGAATGGGTGAAAATGGGAAAAACGAATAAAATGGAAAAAAAAGAAAAATGAGAAGGGTAAAAATGAGAAAAATGAGAAAAACGACTAAAAAGGGGGGAAAAGAAAAAAGAGAAAGAAGGAAAAAAGGGGAAACAAGAAAAACAAGAATGGAAAAAAATGGGAAAAACAAATACAATGGAAAAAAAGAAAAATGAGAAAAATGAGAAGGGAAAAAATGAGAAAAACAAGAAAAACGAGAAAAACTACTAAAATGGGGGGAAAAGGAAAAAGAGAAAGAAGGAAAAATGGGAAACAAGAAAAACAAGAATGGGAAAAAACAGGAAAAACAAATAAAATTGAAAAAAGAGAAATGAGAAAAATGAAAAAATAACTAAAGAGGGGAAAAATAAAAGAAGAACAAGAGAAAGTGGAACAAAGAAAAACAAGAAAAACCAGAATGGGAAATGAACAGGAAAAACTAATAAAAAGGAAAAAAGAAAAAGAAGAAAAAGAAGTATGGGAAAAAATAGGAAAGACGAATAAAATGGAAAAATGAGAAAAATGAGAAAAACTACTAAAAAGGGGAAAAAAGAGAAAAAAGAGAAAGGGGGAAAAAGAAAAACAAGGGAAAAATGGGAAATAACATGAAAAAAGAAAAAACTGGGGAAAAAAGAAAAATGAGAAAAATGAAAATGGGAAAAATGAGAAAAATGAGAAAAAGGAGAAAAACGACTAAAGAGGGAGAAAACAAGAATGGGAAAAATAGGGAAAAATGAGAAAATGGGGGAAAAGAAAAACAAGAATGGGAAAAAACAGGAAAAATGAATAAACTGGAAAAAAGAAAAATGAGAAAAATGAAAAAACGACTAAAGAGGGAAAAAATAAAAGAAGAAAAAGAGAAAGTTGATAAAAGAAAAATAAGGAAGACAAGAACCAGAAAAAATGGGAAAAACGAATAAAATGGAAAAAAAGAAAAATGAGAAAAATGAGAAAAACTACTAAAAATGGGAAAAAAGAGAAAAAAGAGAAAGGGGAAAAAAGAAAAACGGGAAAAAAATGGGAAAAAACATGAAAAAAGGAAAAAAAAATGGCAAAAAGGGGAAAAATGGGAAAAACGACTAAGAAAAGGAAGTATGAAAAATGAGAAAAATGAGAAAAATGACTAAAGAGGGAGAAAACAAGAATGGGAAAAACAGGGAAAAAAGAGAGAAGGGGGAAAAGAAAAACAAGAATGGGAAAAAACAGGAAAAATGAATAAAACGGAAAAAAGAAAAATGAAAAAACGACTAAAGAGGGAAAAAATAAAAGAAGAAAAAGAGAAAGTGGAAAAAAGAAAAATAAGGAAGACAACAACCAGAAAAAATGGGAAAAACGAATAAAATGGAAAAAAAGAAAAATGAGAAAAATGAGAAAATCTACTAAAAAGGGGAAAAAAGAGGAAGAAGAGAAAGGGGAAAAAAGAAAAACAAGGGAAAAAAGTGGGAAATTACATGAACAAAGAAAAAAATGGAAAAATGAGAAAAATGAGAAAAATGAGAAGAACGACTAAGGAGGGAAAAAACAAAAAAGAAATAGAAGGGGGGAAAAAGAAAAACAAGGGAATGAAGAATGGGAAAAAATGGGAAAAACAAATAACAGAAAAAAAGAAAAATGGGAAGGAAGAATGAAAAAAATGAGAAAAACGACTAAAAAAGAAGGAAATAAAAAGGGAGAAAAAAGAATAATAAGAAAAACAAGAATGGGAAAAAACAGGAAAAACGAATAAAATGGAAAAAAAGAAATACGAGAAAAATAAGAAAGGGAAAAATGATAAAAATGACTAAAGATGGGAAAAACAAAAGAAGAAAAAAGAAAGAATAAAAAAGGGGAGAAATGAAAAAATATGAGAAAAACTACTAAAAAGGGAAAAAAGAGAAAAAAGAGAAAGTGGGAAAAAGAAAAACAAGGGAAAAAATGGGAAATAAAATGAAAAAAGAAAAAAATGGGAAAAAAAGAAAAATGAGAAAAATGAGAATGGGAAAAATGAGAAAAATGAGAAAAACGACTAAAGAGGGAGAAAACGAAAAAGAAATAGAAGAGGGAAAAAAGAAAAACAAGGGAAAGAAGAATGGGAAAAAAAGGGAAAAACAATAAAACAGAAAAAAAGAAAAATGAGAAGTAAATATGAAAAAAATGAGAAAAACGAGAAAAATGACTAAAAGGGGGGGAAAATAAAAAATTAAATGAATAAAATGGAAAAAATTAGAAAAATTAGAAAAATTAGTATGGGAAAATTAGAAAAATGAGAAAAACTACTAAAAAGGGAAAAAAGAGAAATGAGAAAAATGAGAAAAACTACTAAAAAGGGGAAAAAAGAGAAAAAAGAGAAAGGGGAAAAAAGAAAAACAAGGGAAAAAATGGGAAATAACATGAAAAAAGAAAAAAATGGGAAAAAGAGAAAAATGAGAAAAATGAGAAAAATGAGAATGGGAAAAATGAGAAAAACGAGAAAAACAACTAAAGAGGGAGAAAACAAAAAAGAAATAGAAGGGGGAAAGAAGAAAAACAAGGGAAAGAAGAATGGGAAAAAACGGGAAAAACAAATAACAGAGAAAAAGAAAAATGAGAAGTAAAAATGAAAAAAACGAGAAAAACGACTAAGCAGGGGGGAAATGCAAAAGGAGAAAAAAGAAAAACAAGAAAAACAAGAATGGGAAAAAACAGGAAAAACGAATAAAATGGAAAAAAAGAAATACGAGAAAAATACGAAGGGGAAAAATGATAAAAACGACTAAAGAGGGGAAGAACAAAAGAAGAAGAAAAAGAGAAAGTGGAACAAAGAAAAACAAGAGAAACAAGAATGGGTGAAAATGGGAAAAACGAATAAAATGGAAAAAAAAGAAAAATGAGAAGGGTAAAAATGAGAAAAATGAGAAAAACGACTAAAAAGGGGGGAAAAGAAAAAAGAGAAAGAAGGAAAAAAGGGGAAACAAGAAAAACAAGAATGGAAAAAAATGGGAAAAACAAATACAATGGAAAAAAAGAAAAATGAGAAAAATGAGAAGGGAAAAAATGAGAAAAACAAGAAAAACGAGAAAAACTACTAAAATGGGGGGAAAAGGAAAAAGAGAAAGAAGGAAAAATGGGAAACAAGAAAAACAAGAATGGGAAAAAACAGGAAAAACAAATAAAATTGAAAAAAGAGAAATGAGAAAAATGAAAAAATAACTAAAGAGGGGAAAAATAAAAGAAGAACAAGAGAAAGTGGAACAAAGAAAAACAAGAAAAACCAGAATGGGAAATGAACAGGAAAAACTAATAAAAAGGAAAAAAGAAAAAGAAGAAAAAGAAGTATGGGAAAAAATAGGAAAGACGAATAAAATGGAAAAATGAGAAAAATGAGAAAAACTACTAAAAAGGGGAAAAAAGAGAAAAAAGAGAAAGGGGGAAAAAGAAAAACAAGGGAAAAATGGGAAATAACATGAAAAAAGAAAAAACTGGGGAAAAAAGAAAAATGAGAAAAATGAAAATGGGAAAAATGAGAAAAATGAGAAAAAGGAGAAAAACGACTAAAGAGGGAGAAAACAAGAATGGGAAAAATAGGGAAAAATGAGAAAATGGGGGAAAAGAAAAACAAGAATGGGAAAAAACAGGAAAAATGAATAAACTGGAAAAAAGAAAAATGAGAAAAATGAAAAAACGACTAAAGAGGGAAAAAATAAAAGAAGAAAAAGAGAAAGTTGATAAAAGAAAAATAAGGAAGACAAGAACCAGAAAAAATGGGAAAAACGAATAAAATGGAAAAAAAGAAAAATGAGAAAAATGAGAAAAACTACTAAAAATGGGAAAAAAGAGAAAAAAGAGAAAGGGGAAAAAAGAAAAACGGGAAAAAAATGGGAAAAAACATGAAAAAAGGAAAAAAAAATGGCAAAAAGGGGAAAAATGGGAAAAACGACTAAGAAAAGGAAGTATGAAAAATGAGAAAAATGAGAAAAATGACTAAAGAGGGAGAAAACAAGAATGGGAAAAACAGGGAAAAAAGAGAGAAGGGGGAAAAGAAAAACAAGAATGGGAAAAAACAGGAAAAATGAATAAAACGGAAAAAAGAAAAATGAAAAAACGACTAAAGAGGGAAAAAATAAAAGAAGAAAAAGAGAAAGTGGAAAAAAGAAAAATAAGGAAGACAACAACCAGAAAAAATGGGAAAAACGAATAAAATGGAAAAAAAGAAAAATGAGAAAAATGAGAAAATCTACTAAAAAGGGGAAAAAAGAGGAAGAAGAGAAAGGGGAAAAAAGAAAAACAAGGGAAAAAAGTGGGAAATTACATGAACAAAGAAAAAAATGGAAAAATGAGAAAAATGAGAAAAATGAGAAGAACGACTAAGGAGGGAAAAAACAAAAAAGAAATAGAAGGGGGGAAAAAGAAAAACAAGGGAATGAAGAATGGGAAAAAATGGGAAAAACAAATAACAGAAAAAAAGAAAAATGGGAAGGAAGAATGAAAAAAATGAGAAAAACGACTAAAAAAGAAGGAAATAAAAAGGGAGAAAAAAGAATAATAAGAAAAACAAGAATGGGAAAAAACAGGAAAAACGAATAAAATGGAAAAAAAGAAATACGAGAAAAATAAGAAAGGGAAAAATGATAAAAACGACTAAAGATGGGAAAAACAAAAGAAGAAAAAAGAAAGAATAAAAAAGGGGAGAAATGAAAAAATATGAGAAAAACTACTATAAAGGGAAAAAAGAGAAAAAAGAGAAAGTGGGAAAAAGAAAAACAAGGGAAAAAATGGGAAATAAAATGAAAAAAGAAAAAAATGGGAAAAAAAGAAAAATGAGAAAAATGAGAATGGGAAAAATGAGAAAAATGAGAAAAACGACTAAAGAGGGAGAAAACGAAAAAGAAATAGAAGAGGGAAAAAAGAAAAACAAGGGAAAGAAGAATGGGAAAAAAAGGGAAAAACAATAAAACAGAAAAAAAGAAAAATGAGAAGTAAATATGAAAAAAATGAGAAAAACGAGAAAAATGACTAAAAGGGGGGGAAAATAAAAAATTAAATGAATAAAATGGAAAAAATTAGAAAAATTAGAAAAATTAGTATGGGAAAATTAGAAAAATGAGAAAAACTACTAAAAAGGGAAAAAAGAGAAATGAGAAAAATGAGAAAAACTACTAAAAAGGGGAAAAAAGAGAAAAAAGAGAAAGGGGAAAAAAGAAAAACAAGGGAAAAAATGGGAAATAACATGAAAAAAGAAAAAAATGGGAAAAAGAGAAAAATGAGAAAAATGAGAATGGGAAAAATGAGAAAAACGAGAAAAACAACTAAAGAGGGAGAAAACAAAAAAGAAATAGAAGGGGGAAAGAAGAAAAACAAGGGAAAGAAGAATGGGAAAAAACGGGAAAAACAAATAACAGAGAAAAAGAAAAATGAGAAGTAAAAATGAAAAAAACGAGAAAAACGACTAAGCAGGGGGGAAATGCAAAAGGAGAAAAAAGAAAAACAAGAAAAACAAGAATGGGAAAAAACAGGAAAAACGAATAAAATGGAAAAAAAGAAATACGAGAAAAATACGAAGGGGAAAAATGATAAAAACGACTAAAGAGGGGAAGAACAAAAGAAGAAGAAAAAGAGAAAGTGGAACAAAGAAAAACAAGAGAAACAAGAATGGGTGAAAATGGGAAAAACGAATAAAATGGAAAAAAAAGAAAAATGAGAAGGGTAAAAATGAGAAAAATGAGAAAAACGACTAAAAAGGGGGGAAAAGAAAAAAGAGAAAGAAGGAGAAAAGGGGAAACAAGAAAAACAAGAATGGAAAAAAATGGGAAAAACAAATACAATGGAAAAAAAGAAAAATGAGAAAAATGAGAAGGGAAAAAATGAGAAAAACAAGAAAAACGAGAAAAACTACTAAAATGGGGGGAAAAGGAAAAAGAGAAAGAAGGAAAAATGGGAAACAAGAAAAACAAGAATGGGAAAAAACAGGAAAAACAAATAAAATTGAAAAAAGAGAAATGAGAAAAATGAAAAAATAACTAAAGAGGGGAAAAATAAAAGAAGAACAAGAGAAAGTGGAACAAAGAAAAACAAGAAAAACCAGAATGGGAAATGAACAGGAAAAACTAATAAAAAGGAAAAAAGAAAAAGAAGAAAAAGAAGTATGGGAAAAAATAGGAAAGACGAATAAAATGGAAAAATGAGAAAAATGAGAAAAACTACTAAAAAGGGGAAAAAAGAGAAAAAAGAGAAAGGGGGAAAAAGAAAAACAAGGGAAAAATGGGAAATAACATGAAAAAAGAAAAAACTGGGGAAAAAAGAAAAATGAGAAAAATGAAAATGGGAAAAATGAGAAAAATGAGAAAAAGGAGAAAAACGACTAAAGAGGGAGAAAACAAGAATGGGAAAAATAGGGAAAAATGAGAAAATGGGGGAAAAGAAAAACAAGAATGGGAAAAAACAGGAAAAATGAATAAACTGGAAAAAAGAAAAATGAGAAAAATGAAAAAACGACTAAAGAGGGAAAAAATAAAAGAAGAAAAAGAGAAAGTTGATAAAAGAAAAATAAGGAAGACAAGAACCAGAAAAAATGGGAAAAACGAATAAAATGGAAAAAAAGAAAAATGAGAAAAATGAGAAAAACTACTAAAAATGGGAAAAAAGAGAAAAAAGAGAAAGGGGAAAAAAGAAAAACGGGAAAAAAATGGGAAAAAACATGAAAAAAGGAAAAAAAAATGGCAAAAAGGGGAAAAATGGGAAAAACGACTAAGAAAAGGAAGTATGAAAAATGAGAAAAATGAGAAAAATGACTAAAGAGGGAGAAAACAAGAATGGGAAAAACAGGGAAAAAAGAGAGAAGGGGGAAAAGAAAAACAAGAATGGGAAAAAACAGGAAAAATGAATAAAACGGAAAAAAGAAAAATGAAAAAACGACTAAAGAGGGAAAAAATAAAAGAAGAAAAAGAGAAAGTGGAAAAAAGAAAAATAAGGAAGACAACAACCAGAAAAAACAGGAAAAACGAATAAAATGGAAAAAAAGAAATACGAGAAAAATAAGAAAGGGAAAAATGATAAAAACGACTAAAGATGGGAAAAACAAAAGAAGAAAAAAGAAAGAATAAAAAAGGGGAGAAATGAAAAAATATGAGAAAAACTACTAAAAAGGGAAGAAAGAGAAAAAAGAGAAAGTGGGAAAAAGAAAAACAAGGGAAAAAATGGGAAATAAAATGAAAAAAGAAAAAAATGGGAAAAAAAGAAAAATGAGAAAAATGAGAATGGGAAAAATGAGAAAAATGAGAAAAACGACTAAAGAGGGAGAAAACGAAAAAGAAATAGAAGAGGGAAAAAAGAAAAACAAGGGAAAGAAGAATGGGAAAAAAAGGGAAAAACAATAAAACAGAAAAAAAGAAAAATGAGAAGTAAATATGAAAAAAATGAGAAAAACGAGAAAAATGACTAAAAGGGGGGGGAAATAAAAAATTAAATGAATAAAATGGAAAAAATTAGAAAAATTAGAAAAATTAGTATGGGAAAATTAGAAAAATGAGAAAAACTACTAAAAAGGGAAAAAAGAGAAATGAGAAAAATGAGAAAAACTACTAAAAAGGGGAAAAAAGAGAAAAAAGAGAAAGGGGAAAAAAGAAAAACAAGGGAAAAAATGGGAAATAACATGAAAAAAGAAAAAAATGGGAAAAAGAGAAAAATGAGAAAAATGAGAATGGGAAAAATGAGAAAAACGAGAAAAACAACTAAAGAGGGAGAAAACAAAAAAGAAATAGAAGGGGGAAAGAAGAAAAACAAGGGAAAGAAGAATGGGAAAAAACGGGAAAAACAAATAACAGAGAAAAAGAAAAATGAGAAGTAAAAATGAAAAAAACGAGAAAAACGACTAAGCAGGGGGGATATGCAAAAGGAGAAAAAAGAAAAACAAGAAAAACAAGAATGGGAAAAAACAGGAAAAACGAATAAAATGGAAAAAAAGAAATACGAGAAAAATACGAAGGGGAAAAATGATAAAAACGACTAAAGAGGGGAAGAACAAAAGAAGAAGAAAAAGAGAAAGTGGAACAAAGAAAAACAAGAGAAACAAGAATGGGTGAAAATGGGAAAAACGAATAAAATGGAAAAAAAAGAAAAATGAGAAGGGTAAAAATGAGAAAAATGAGAAAAACGACTAAAAAGGGGGGAAAAGAAAAAAGAGAAAGAAGGAGAAAAGGGGAAACAAGAAAAACAAGAATGGAAAAAAATGGGAAAAACAAATACAATGGAAAAAAAGAAAAATGAGAAAAATGAGAAGGGAAAAAATGAGAAAAACAAGAAAAACGAGAAAAACTACTAAAATGGGGGGAAAAGGAAAAAGAGAAAGAAGGAAAAATGGGAAACAAGAAAAACAAGAATGGGAAAAAACAGGAAAAACAAATAAAATTGAAAAAAGAGAAATGAGAAAAATGAAAAAATAACTAAAGAGGGGAAAAATAAAAGAAGAACAAGAGAAAGTGGAACAAAGAAAAACAAGAAAAACCAGAATGGGAAATGAACAGGAAAAACTAATAAAAAGGAAAAAAGAAAAAGAAGAAAAAGAAGTATGGGAAAAAATAGGAAAGACGAATAAAATGGAAAAATGAGAAAAATGAGAAAAACTACTAAAAAGGGGAAAAAAGAGAAAAAAGAGAAAGGGGGAAAAAGAAAAACAAGGGAAAAATGGGAAATAACATGAAAAAAGAAAAAACTGGGGAAAAAAGAAAAATGAGAAAAATGAAAATGGGAAAAATGAGAAAAATGAGAAAAAGGAGAAAAACGACTAAAGAGGGAGAAAACAAGAATGGGAAAAATAGGGAAAAATGAGAAAATGGGGGAAAAGAAAAACAAGAATGGGAAAAAACAGGAAAAATGAATAAACTGGAAAAAAGAAAAATGAGAAAAATGAAAAAACGACTAAAGAGGGAAAAAATAAAAGAAGAAAAAGAGAAAGTTGATAAAAGAAAAATAAGGAAGACAAGAACCAGAAAAAATGGGAAAAACGAATAAAATGGAAAAAAAGAAAAATGAGAAAAATGAGAAAAACTACTAAAAATGGGAAAAAAGAGAAAAAAGAGAAAGGGGAAAAAAGAAAAACGGGAAAAAAATGGGAAAAAACATGAAAAAAGGAAAAAAAAATGGCAAAAAGGGGAAAAATGGGAAAAACGACTAAGAAAAGGAAGTATGAAAAATGAGAAAAATGAGAAAAATGACTAAAGAGGGAGAAAACAAGAATGGGAAAAACAGGGAAAAAAGAGAGAAGGGGGAAAAGAAAAACAAGAATGGGAAAAAACAGGAAAAATGAATAAAACGGAAAAAAGAAAAATGAAAAAACGACTAAAGAGGGAAAAAATAAAAGAAGAAAAAGAGAAAGTGGAAAAAAGAAAAATAAGGAAGACAACAACCAGAAAAAATGGGAAAAACGAATAAAATGGAAAAAAAGAAAAATGAGAAAAATGAGAAAATCTACTAAAAAGGGGAAAAAAGAGGAAGAAGAGAAAGGGGAAAAAAGAAAAACAAGGGAAAAAAGTGGGAAATTACATGAACAAAGAAAAAAATGGAAAAATGAGAAAAATGAGAAAAATGAGAAGAACGACTAAGGAGGGAAAAAACAAAAAAGAAATAGAAGGGGGGAAAAAGAAAAACAAGGGAATGAAGAATGGGAAAAAATGGGAAAAACAAATAACAGAAAAAAAGAAAAATGGGAAGGAAGAATGAAAAAAATGAGAAAAACGACTAAAAAAGAAGGAAATAAAAAGGGAGAAAAAAGAAAAATAAGAAAAACAAGAATGGGAAAAAACAGGAAAAACGAATAAAATGGAAAAAAAGAAATACGAGAAAAATAAGAAAGGGAAAAATGATAAAAACGACTAAAGATGGGAAAAACAAAAGAAGAAAAAAGAAAGAATAAAAAAGGGGAGAAATGAAAAAATATGAGAAAAACTACTAAAAAGGGAAAAAAGAGAAAAAAGAGAAAGTGGGAAAAAGAAAAACAAGGGAAAAAATGGGAAATAAAATGAAAAAAGAAAAAAATGGGAAAAAAAGAAAAATGAGAAAAATGAGAATGGGAAAAATGAGAAAAATGAGAAAAACGACTAAAGAGGGAGAAAACGAAAAAGAAATAGAAGAGGGAAAAAAGAAAAACAAGGGAAAGAAGAATGGGAAAAAAAGGGAAAAACAATAAAACAGAAAAAAAGAAAAATGAGAAGTAAATATGAAAAAAATGAGAAAAACGAGAAAAATGACTAAAAGGGGGGGAAAATAAAAAATTAAATGAATAAAATGGAAAAAATTAGAAAAATTAGAAAAATTAGTATGGGAAAATTAGAAAAATGAGAAAAACTACTAAAAAGGGAAAAAAGAGAAATGAGAAAAATGAGAAAAACTACTAAAAAGGGGAAAAAAGAGAAAAAAGAGAAAGGGGAAAAAAGAAAAACAAGGGAAAAAATGGGAAATAACATGAAAAAAGAAAAAAATGGGAAAAAGAGAAAAATGAGAAAAATGAGAATGGGAAAAATGAGAAAAACGAGAAAAACAACTAAAGAGGGAGAAAACAAAAAAGAAATAGAAGGGGGAAAGAAGAAAAACAAGGGAAAGAAGAATGGGAAAAAACGGGAAAAACAAATAACAGAGAAAAAGAAAAATGAGAAGTAAAAATGAAAAAAACGAGAAAAACGACTAAGCAGGGGGGAAATGCAAAAGGAGAAAAAAGAAAAACAAGAAAAACAAGAATGGGAAAAAACAGGAAAAACGAATAAAATGGAAAAAAAGAAATACGAGAAAAATACGAAGGGGAAAAATGATAAAAACGACTAAAGAGGGGAAGAACAAAAGAAGAAGAAAAAGAGAAAGTGGAACAAAGAAAAACAAGAGAAACAAGAATGGGTGAAAATGGGAAAAACGAATAAAATGGAAAAAAAAGAAAAATGAGAAGGGTAAAAATGAGAAAAATGAGAAAAACGACTAAAAAGGGGGGAAAAGAAAAAAGAGAAAGAAGGAAAAAAGGGGAAACAAGAAAAACAAGAATGGAAAAAAATGGGAAAAACAAATACAATGGAAAAAAAGAAAAATGAGAAAAATGAGAAGGGAAAAAATGAGAAAAACAAGAAAAACGAGAAAAACTACTAAAATGGGGGGAAAAGGAAAAAGAGAAAGAAGGAAAAATGGGAAACAAGAAAAACAAGAATGGGAAAAAACAGGAAAAACAAATAAAATTGAAAAAAGAGAAATGAGAAAAATGAAAAAATAACTAAAGAGGGGAAAAATAAAAGAAGAACAAGAGAAAGTGGAACAAAGAAAAACAAGAAAAACCAGAATGGGAAATGAACAGGAAAAACTAATAAAAAGGAAAAAAGAAAAAGAAGAAAAAGAAGTATGGGAAAAAATAGGAAAGACGAATAAAATGGAAAAATGAGAAAAATGAGAAAAACTACTAAAAAGGGGAAAAAAGAGAAAAAAGAGAAAGGGGGAAAAAGAAAAACAAGGGAAAAATGGGAAATAACATGAAAAAAGAAAAAACTGGGGAAAAAAGAAAAATGAGAAAAATGAAAATGGGAAAAATGAGAAAAATGAGAAAAAGGAGAAAAACGACTAAAGAGGGAGAAAACAAGAATGGGAAAAATAGGGAAAAATGAGAAAATGGGGGAAAAGAAAAACAAGAATGGGAAAAAACAGGAAAAATGAATAAACTGGAAAAAAGAAAAATGAGAAAAATGAAAAAACGACTAAAGAGGGAAAAAATAAAAGAAGAAAAAGAGAAAGTTGATAAAAGAAAAATAAGGAAGACAAGAACCAGAAAAAATGGGAAAAACGAATAAAATGGAAAAAAAGAAAAATGAGAAAAATGAGAAAAACTACTAAAAATGGGAAAAAAGAGAAAAAAGAGAAAGGGGAAAAAAGAAAAACGGGAAAAAAATGGGAAAAAACATGAAAAAAGGAAAAAAAAATGGCAAAAAGGGGAAAAATGGGAAAAACGACTAAGAAAAGGAAGTATGAAAAATGAGAAAAATGAGAAAAATGACTAAAGAGGGAGAAAACAAGAATGGGAAAAACAGGGAAAAAAGAGAGAAGGGGGAAAAGAAAAACAAGAATGGGAAAAAACAGGAAAAATGAATAAAACGGAAAAAAGAAAAATGAAAAAACGGCTAAAGAGGGAAAAAATAAAAGAAGAAAAAGAGAAAGTGGAAAAAAGAAAAATAAGGAAGACAACAACCAGAAAAAATGGGAAAAACGAATAAAATGGAAAAAAAGAAAAATGAGAAAAATGAGAAAATCTACTAAAAAGGGGAAAAAAGAGGAAGAAGAGAAAGGGGAAAAAAGAAAAACAAGGGAAAAAAGTGGGAAATTACATGAACAAAGAAAAAAATGGAAAAATGAGAAAAATGAGAAAAATGAGAAGAACGACTAAGGAGGGAAAAAACAAAAAAGAAATAGAAGGGGGGAAAAAGAAAAACAAGGGAATGAAGAATGGGAAAAAATGGGAAAAACAAATAACAGAAAAAAAGAAAAATGGGAAGGAAGAATGAAAAAAATGAGAAAAACGACTAAAAAAGAAGGAAATAAAAAGGGAGAAAAAAGAAAAATAAGAAAAACAAGAATGGGAAAAAACAGGAAAAACGAATAAAATGGAAAAAAAGAAATACGAGAAAAATAAGAAAGGGAAAAATGATAAAAACGACTAAAGATGGGAAAAACAAAAGAAGAAAAAAGAAAGAATAAAAAAGGGGAGAAATGAAAAAATATGAGAAAAACTACTAAAAAGGGAAAAAAGAGAAAAAAGAGAAAGTGGGAAAAAGAAAAACAAGGGAAAAAATGGGAAATAAAATGAAAAAAGAAAAAAATGGGAAAAAAAGAAAAATGAGAAAAATGAGAATGGGAAAAATGAGAAAAATGAGAAAAACGACTAAAGAGGGAGAAAACGAAAAAGAAATAGAAGAGGGAAAAAAGAAAAACAAGGGAAAGAAGAATGGGAAAAAAAGGGAAAAACAATAAAACAGAAAAAAAGAAAAATGAGAAGTAAATATGAAAAAAATGAGAAAAACGAGAAAAATGACTAAAAGGGGGGGAAAATAAAAAATTAAATGAATAAAATGGAAAAAATTAGAAAAATTAGAAAAATTAGTATGGGAAAATTAGAAAAATGAGAAAAACTACTAAAAAGGGAAAAAAGAGAAATGAGAAAAATGAGAAAAACTACTAAAAAGGGGAAAAAAGAGAAAAAAGAGAAAGGGGAAAAAAGAAAAACAAGGGAAAAAATGGGAAATAACATGAAAAAAGAAAAAAATGGGAAAAAGAGAAAAATGAGAAAAATGAGAATGGGAAAAATGAGAAAAACGAGAAAAACAACTAAAGAGGGAGAAAACAAAAAAGAAATAGAAGGGGGAAAGAAGAAAAACAAGGGAAAGAAGAATGGGAAAAAACGGGAAAAACAAATAACAGAGAAAAAGAAAAATGAGAAGTAAAAATGAAAAAAACGAGAAAAACGACTAAGCAGGGGGGAAATGCAAAAGGAGAAAAAAGAAAAACAAGAAAAACAAGAATGGGAAAAAACAGGAAAAACGAATAAAATGGAAAAAAAGAAATACGAGAAAAATACGAAGGGGAAAAATGATAAAAACGACTAAAGAGGGGAAGAACAAAAGAAGAAGAAAAAGAGAAAGTGGAACAAAGAAAAACAAGAGAAACAAGAATGGGTGAAAATGGGAAAAACGAATAAAATGGAAAAAAAAGAAAAATGAGAAGGGTAAAAATGAGAAAAATGAGAAAAACGACTAAAAAGGGGGGAAAAGAAAAAAGAGAAAGAAGGAAAAAAGGGGAAACAAGAAAAACAAGAATGGAAAAAAATGGGAAAAACAAATACAATGGAAAAAAAGAAAAATGAGAAAAATGAGAAGGGAAAAAATGAGAAAAACAAGAAAAACGAGAAAAACTACTAAAATGGGGGGAAAAGGAAAAAGAGAAAGAAGGAAAAATGGGAAACAAGAAAAACAAGAATGGGAAAAAACAGGAAAAACAAATAAAATTGAAAAAAGAGAAATGAGAAAAATGAAAAAATAACTAAAGAGGGGAAAAATAAAAGAAGAACAAGAGAAAGTGGAACAAAGAAAAACAAGAAAAACCAGAATGGGAAATGAACAGGAAAAACTAATAAAAAGGAAAAAAGAAAAAGAAGAAAAAGAAGTATGGGAAAAAATAGGAAAGACGAATAAAATGGAAAAATGAGAAAAATGAGAAAAACTACTAAAAAGGGGAAAAAAGAGAAAAAAGAGAAAGGGGGAAAAAGAAAAACAAGGGAAAAATGGGAAATAACATGAAAAAAGAAAAAACTGGGGAAAAAAGAAAAATGAGAAAAATGAAAATGGGAAAAATGAGAAAAATGAGAAAAAGGAGAAAAACGACTAAAGAGGGAGAAAACAAGAATGGGAAAAATAGGGAAAAATGAGAAAATGGGGGAAAAGAAAAACAAGAATGGGAAAAAACAGGAAAAATGAATAAACTGGAAAAAAGAAAAATGAGAAAAATGAAAAAACGACTAAAGAGGGAAAAAATAAAAGAAGAAAAAGAGAAAGTTGATAAAAGAAAAATAAGGAAGACAAGAACCAGAAAAAATGGGAAAAACGAATAAAATGGAAAAAAAGAAAAATGAGAAAAATGAGAAAAACTACTAAAAATGGGAAAAAAGAGAAAAAAGAGAAAGGGGAAAAAAGAAAAACGGGAAAAAAATGGGAAAAAACATGAAAAAAGGAAAAAAAAATGGCAAAAAGGGGAAAAATGGGAAAAACGACTAAGAAAAGGAAGTATGAAAAATGAGAAAAATGAGAAAAATGACTAAAGAGGGAGAAAACAAGAATGGGAAAAACAGGGAAAAAAGAGAGAAGGGGGAAAAGAAAAACAAGAATGGGAAAAAACAGGAAAAATGAATAAAACGGAAAAAAGAAAAATGAAAAAACGGCTAAAGAGGGAAAAAATAAAAGAAGAAAAAGAGAAAGTGGAAAAAAGAAAAATAAGGAAGACAACAACCAGAAAAAATGGGAAAAACGAATAAAATGGAAAAAAAGAAAAATGAGAAAAATGAGAAAATCTACTAAAAAGGGGAAAAAAGAGGAAGAAGAGAAAGGGGAAAAAAGAAAAACAAGGGAAAAAAGTGGGAAATTACATGAACAAAGAAAAAAATGGAAAAATGAGAAAAATGAGAAAAATGAGAAGAACGACTAAGGAGGGAAAAAACAAAAAAGAAATAGAAGGGGGGAAAAAGAAAAACAAGGGAATGAAGAATGGGAAAAAATGGGAAAAACAAATAACAGAAAAAAAGAAAAATGGGAAGGAAGAATGAAAAAAATGAGAAAAACGACTAAAAAAGAAGGAAATAAAAAGGGAGAAAAAAGAAAAATAAGAAAAACAAGAATGGGAAAAAACAGGAAAAACGAATAAAATGGAAAAAAAGAAATACGAGAAAAATAAGAAAGGGAAAAATGATAAAAACGACTAAAGATGGGAAAAACAAAAGAACAAAAAGAAAGAATAAAAAAGGGGAGAAATGAAAAAATATGAGAAAAACTACTAAAAAGGGAAGAAAGAGAAAAAAGAGAAAGTGGGAAAAAGAAAAACAAGGGAAAAAATGGGAAATAAAATGAAAAAAGAAAAAAATGGGAAAAAAAGAAAAATGAGAAAAATGAGAATGGGAAAAATGAGAAAAATGAGAAAAACGACTAAAGAGGGAGAAAACGAAAAAGAAATAGAAGAGGGAAAAAAGAAAAACAAGGGAAAGAAGAATGGGAAAAAAAGGGAAAAACAATAAAACAGAAAAAAAGAAAAATGAGAAGTAAATATGAAAAAAATGAGAAAAACGAGAAAAATGACTAAAAGGGGGGGAAAATAAAAAATTAAATGAATAAAATGGAAAAAATTAGAAAAATTAGAAAAATTAGTATGGGAAAATTAGAAAAATGAGAAAAACTACTAAAAAGGGAAAAAAGAGAAATGAGAAAAATGAGAAAAACTACTAAAAAGGGGAAAAAAGAGAAAAAAGAGAAAGGGGAAAAAAGAAAAACAAGGGAAAAAATGGGAAATAACATGAAAAAAGAAAAAAATGGGAAAAAGAGAAAAATGAGAAAAATGAGAATGGGAAAAATGAGAAAAACGAGAAAAACAACTAAAGAGGGAGAAAACAAAAAAGAAATAGAAGGGGGAAAGAAGAAAAACAAGGGAAAGAAGAATGGGAAAAAACGGGAAAAACAAATAACAGAGAAAAAGAAAAATGAGAAGTAAAAATGAAAGAAACGAGAAAAACGACTAAACAGGGGGGAAATGCAAAAGGAGAAAAAAGAAAAACAAGAAAAACAAGAATGGGAAAAAACAGGAAAAACGAATAAAATGGAAAAAAAGAAATACGAGAAAAATACGAAGGGGAAAAATGATAAAAACGACTAAAGAGGGAAAAAACAAAAGAAAAAGAAAAAGAGAAAGTGGAACAAAGAGAAACAAGAGAAACAAGAATGGGTGAAAATGGGAAAAACGAATAAAATGGAAAAAAAAGAAAAATGAGAAGGGTAAAAATGAGAAAAATGAGAAAAACGACTAAAAAGGGGGGAAAAGAAAAAAGAGAAAGAAGGAAAAAAGGGGAAACAAGAAAAACAAGAATGGAAAAAAATGGGAAAAACAAATACAATGGAAAAAAAGAAAAATGAGAAAAATGAGAAGGGAAAAAATGAGAAAAACAAGAAAAACGAGAAAAACTACTAAAATGGGGGGAAAAGGAAAAAGAGAAAGAAGGAAAAATGGGAAACAAGAAAAACAAGAATGGGAAAAAACAGGAAAAACAAATAAAATTGAAAAAAGAGAAATGAGAAAAATGAAAAAATAACTAAAGAGGGGAAAAATAAAAGAAGAACAAGAGAAAGTGGAACAAAGAAAAACAAGAAAAACCAGAATGGGAAATGAACAGGAAAAACTAATAAAAAGGAAAAAAGAAAAAGAAGAAAAAGAAGTATGGGAAAAAATAGGAAAGACGAATAAAATGGAAAAATGAGAAAAATGAGAAAAACTACTAAAAAGGGGAAAAAAGAGAAAAAAGAGAAAGGGGGAAAAAGAAAAACAAGGGAAAAATGGGAAATAACATGAAAAAAGAAAAAACTGGGGAAAAAAGAAAAATGAGAAAAATGAAAATGGGAAAAATGAGAAAAATGAGAAAAAGGAGAAAAACGACTAAAGAGGGAGAAAACAAGAATGGGAAAAATAGGGAAAAATGAGAAAATGGGGGAAAAGAAAAACAAGAATGGGAAAAAACAGGAAAAATGAATAAACTGGAAAAAAGAAAAATGAGAAAAATGAAAAAACGACTAAAGAGGGAAAAAATAAAAGAAGAAAAAGAGAAAGTTGATAAAAGAAAAATAAGGAAGACAAGAACCAGAAAAAATGGGAAAAACGAATAAAATGGAAAAAAAGAAAAATGAGAAAAATGAGAAAAACTACTAAAAATGGGAAAAAAGAGAAAAAAGAGAAAGGGGAAAAAAGAAAAACGGGAAAAAAATGGGAAAAAACATGAAAAAAGGAAAAAAAATGGCAAAAAGGGGAAAAATGGGAAAAACGACTAAGAAAAGGAAGTATGAAAAATGAGAAAAATGAGAAAAATGACTAAAGAGGGAGAAAACAAGAATGGGAAAAACAGGGAAAAAAGAGAGAAGGGGGAAAAGAAAAACAAGAATGGGAAAAAACAGGAAAAATGAATAAAACGGAAAAAAGAAAAATGAAAAAACGACTAAAGAGGGAAAAAATAAAAGAAGAAAAAGAGAAAGTGGAAAAAAGAAAAATAAGGAAGACAACAACCAGAAAAAATGGGAAAAACGAATAAAATGGAAAAAAAGAAAAATGAGAAAAATGAGAAAATCTACTAAAAAGGGGAAAAAAGAGGAAGAAGAGAAAGGGGAAAAAAGAAAAACAAGGGAAAAAAGTGGGAAATTACATGAACAAAGAAAAAAATGGAAAAATGAGAAAAATGAGAAAAATGAGAAGAACGACTAAGGAGGGAAAAAACAAAAAAGAAATAGAAGGGGGGAAAAAGAAAAACAAGGGAATGAAGAATGGGAAAAAATGGGAAAAACAAATAACAGAAAAAAAGAAAAATGGGAAGGAAGAATGAAAAAAATGAGAAAAACGACTAAAAAAGAAGGAAATAAAAAGGGAGAAAAAAGAAAAATAAGAAAAACAAGAATGGGAAAAAACAGGAAAAACGAATAAAATGGAAAAAAAGAAATACGAGAAAAATAAGAAAGGGAAAAATGATAAAAACGACTAAAGATGGGAAAAACAAAAGAACAAAAAGAAAGAATAAAAAAGGGGAGAAATGAAAAAATATGAGAAAAACTACTAAAAAGGGAAGAAAGAGAAAAAAGAGAAAGTGGGAAAAAGAAAAACAAGGGAAAAAATGGGAAATAAAATGAAAAAAGAAAAAAATGGGAAAAAAAGAAAAATGAGAAAAATGAGAATGGGAAAAATGAGAAAAATGAGAAAAACGACTAAAGAGGGAGAAAACGAAAAAGAAATAGAAGAGGGAAAAAAGAAAAACAAGGGAAAGAAGAATGGGAAAAAAAGGGAAAAACAATAAAACAGAAAAAAAGAAAAATGAGAAGTAAATATGAAAAAAATGAGAAAAACGAGAAAAATGACTAAAAGGGGGGGAAAATAAAAAATTAAATGAATAAAATGGAAAAAATTAGAAAAATTAGAAAAATTAGTATGGGAAAATTAGAAAAATGAGAAAAACTACTAAAAAGGGAAAAAAGAGAAATGAGAAAAATGAGAAAAACTACTAAAAAGGGGAAAAAAGAGAAAAAAGAGAAAGGGGAAAAAAGAAAAACAAGGGAAAAAATGGGAAATAACATGAAAAAAGAAAAAAATGGGAAAAAGAGAAAAATGAGAAAAATGAGAATGGGAAAAATGAGAAAAACGAGAAAAACAACTAAAGAGGGAGAAAACAAAAAAGAAATAGAAGGGGGAAAGAAGAAAAACAAGGGAAAGAAGAATGGGAAAAAACGGGAAAAACAAATAACAGAGAAAAAGAAAAATGAGAAGTAAAAATGAAAGAAACGAGAAAAACGACTAAACAGGGGGGAAATGCAAAAGGAGAAAAAAGAAAAACAAGAAAAACAAGAATGGGAAAAAACAGGAAAAACGAATAAAATGGAAAAAAAGAAATACGAGAAAAATACGAAGGGGAAAAATGATAAAAACGACTAAAGAGGGAAAAAACAAAAGAAAAAGAAAAAGAGAAAGTGGAACAAAGAAAAACAAGAGAAACAAGAATGGGTGAAAATGGGAAAAACGAATAAAATGGAAAAAAAAGAAAAATGAGAAGGGTAAAAATGAGAAAAATGAGAAAAACGACTAAAAAGGGGGAAAAAGAAAAAAGAGAAAGAAGGAAAAAAGGGGAAACAAGAAAAACAAGAATGGAAAAAAATGGGAAAAACAAATACAATGGAAAAAAAGAAAAATGAGAAAAATGAGAAGGGAAAAAATGAGAAAAACAAGAAAAACGAGAAAAACTACTAAAATGGGGGGAAAAGGAAAAAGAGAAAGAAGGAAAAATGGGAAACAAGAAAAACAAGAATGGGAAAAAACAGGAAAAACAAATAAAATTGAAAAAAGAGAAATGAGAAAAATGAAAAAATTACTAAAGAGGGGAAAAATAAAAGAAGAACAAGAGAAAGTGGAACAAAGAAAAACAAGAAAAACCAGAATGGGAAATGAACAGGAAAAACTAATAAAAAGGAAAAAAGAAAAAGAAGAAAAAGAAGTATGGGAAAAAATAGGAAAGACGAATAAAATGGAAAAATGAGAAAAATGAGAAAAACTACTAAAAAGGGGAAAAAAGAGAAAAAAGAGAAAGGGGGAAAAAGAAAAACAAGGGAAAAAATGGGAAATAACATGAAAAAAGAAAAAACTGGGAAAAAAAGAAAAATGAGAAAAATGAAAATGGGAAAAATGAGAAAAATGAGAAAAATGAGAAAAATGAGAAAAACGACTAAAGGGGGAGAAAACAAGAATGGGAAAAATAGGGAAAAATGAGAAAATGGGGGAAAAGAAAAACAAGAATGGGAAAAAACAGGAAAAATGAATAAACTGGAAAAAAGAAAAATGAGAAAAATGAAAAAACGACTAAAGAGGGAAAAAATAAAAGAAAAAGAGAAAGTGGAAAAAAGAAAAATAAGGAAGACAAGAACCAGAAAAAATGGGAAAAACGAATAAAATGGAAAAAAAGAAAAATGAGAAAAATGAGAAAAACTACTAAAAATGGGAAAAAAGAGAAAAAAGAGAGGGGAAAAAAGAAAAACGGGAAAAAAATGGGAAAAATGAGAAAAATGGGAAAAACGACTAAGAAAAGGAAGTATGAAAAATGAGAAAAATGAGAAAAATGACTAAAGAGGGAGAAAACAAGAATGGGAAAAACAGGGAAAAAAGAGAAAAGGTGGGAAAAGAAAAACAAGAATGGGAAAAAACAGGAAAAATGAATAAAATGGAAAAAAGAAAAATGAAAAAACGACTAAAGAGGGAAAAAATAAAAGAAGAAAAAGAGAAAGTGGAAAAAAGAAAAATAAGGAACACAAGAACCAGAAAAAATGGGAAAAACGAATAAAATGGAAAAAAAGAAAAATGAGAAAAATGAGAAAAGCTACTAAAAAGGGGAAAAAAGAGGAAGAAGAGAAAAGGGAAAAAAGAAAAACAAGGAAAGAAAAAGGGAAATAACATGAAAAAAGAAAAAAATGGAAAAATGAGAAAAATGAGAAAAATGGGAAGAACGACTAAAGAGGGGAAAAACAAAAAAGAAATAGAAGGGGGAAAAAAGAAAACCAAGGGAAAGAAGAATGGGAAAAAACGGGAAAAACGAATAAAATGGAAAAAAAGAAATACGAGAAAAATACGAAGGGGAAAAATGATAAAAACGACTAAAGAGGGAAAAAACAAAAGAAAAAGAGAAAGAGAAAGTGGAACAAAGAAAAACAAGAAAAACAAGAATGGGAGAAAATGGGAAAAACGAATAAAATGGAAAAAAAAGAAAAATGAGAAGGGTAAAAATGAGAAAAATGAGAAAAACGACTAAGAAGAAGGAAAAAGGAAAAAGAGAAAGAAGGAAAAAAGGGGAAACAAGAAAAACAAGAATGGGAAAAAATGGGAAAAACAAATACAATGGAAAAAAAGAAAAATGAGAAAAATGAGAAGGGAAAAAATGAGAAAAACAAGAAAAACGAGAAAAACTACTAAAAAGGGAGGAAAAGGAAAAAGAGAATAAAGGAAAAATGGGAAACAAGAAAAACAAGAAAAACAAGAATGGGAAAAAACAGGAAAAACAAATGAAATGGAAAAAAGAGAAATGAGAAAAATGAAAAAATGACTAAAGAGGGAAAACATAAAAGAAGAAAAAAAGAAAGTGGAAGAAAGAAAAACAAGAAAAACCAGAATGGGAAATAAACAGGAAAAACCAATAAAAGGAAAAAAGAAAAAGAAGAAAAAGAAGTATGAGAAAAAAGAGGAAAAACGAATAAAATGGAAAAATGTGAAAAATGAGAAAATCTACTAAAAAGGGGGAAAAAGAGAAAAAAGAGAAAGGGGGAAAAAGAAAAAAAAGGAAAAAAATGGGAAATAACATGAAAAAAGAAATAAATGGGAAAAAAAGAAAAAAGAAAAATGAGAATGGGAAAAATGAGAAAAATGAGAAAAACGACTAAAAAAGGAGAAAACAAGAATGGGAAAAATAGGGAAAAAAGAGAAAAGGGGAAAAAAACAAGGAAAAAATGGGAAATAACATGAAAAAAGAAAAAAATGGAAAAATGAGAAAAATGAGAAAAATGGGAAGAACGACTAAAGAGGGGAAAAACAAAAAAGAAATAGAAGGGGGAAAAAAGAAAAACAAGGGAAAGAAGAATGGGAAAAAACGGGAAAAACGAATAAAATGGAAAAAAAGAAATACGAGAAAAATACGAAGGGGAAAAATGATAAAAACGACTAAAGAGGGAAAAAACAAAAGAAGAAGAAAAAGAGAAAGTGGAACAAAGAAAAACAAGAAAAACAAGAATGGGAAATAAACAGGAAAAACGAATAAAAAGGAAAAAAGAAAAAGAAGAAAAAGAAGTATGGGAAAAAACAGGAAAAACGAATAAAATGGAAAAATGAGAAAAATGAGAAAAACTACTAAAAAGGGGGAAAAAGAAAAAAGAGAAAGGGGGAAAAAGAAAAACAAGGGAAAAAATGGGAAATAACATGAAAAAAGAAAAAACTGGGAAAAAAAGAAAAATGAGAAAAATGAAAATGGGAAAAATGAGAAAAATGAGAAAAATGAGAAAAACGACTAAAGAGGGAGAAAACTAGAATGGGAAAAATAGGGAAAAATGAGAAAATGGGGGAAAAGAAAAACAAGAATGGGAAAAAACAGGAAAAATGAATAAACTGGAAAAAAGAAAAATGAGAAAAATGAAAAAACGACTAAAGAGGGAAAAAATAAAAGAAGAAAAAGAGAAAGTTGAAAAAAGAAAAATAAGGAAGACAAGAACCAGAAAAAATGGGAAAAACGAATAAAATGGAAAAAAAGAAAAATGAGAAAAATGAGAAAAACTACTAAAAATGGGAAAAAAGAGAAAAAAGAGAAAGGGGAAAAAAGAAAAACGGGAAAAAAATGGGAAAAAACATGAAAAAAGAAAAAAAATGGAAAAATGAGAAAAATGGGAAGAACGACTAAGAAAAGGAAGTATGAAAAATGAGAAAAATGAGAAAAATGACTAAAGAGGGAGAAAACAAGAATGGGAAAAACAGGGAAAAAAGAGAAAAGGTGGGAAAAGAAAAACAAGAATGGGAAAAAACAGGAAAAACGAATAAAATGGAAAAAAGAAAAATGAGAAAAATGAGAAAAGCTACTAAAAAGGGGAAAAAAGAGGAAGAAGAGAAAAGGGAAAAAAGAAAAACAAGGGGAAAAAAAGGGAAATAACATGAAAAAAGAAAAAAATGGAAAAATGAGAAAAATGAGAAAAATGGGAAGAACGACTAAAGAGGGGAAAAACAAAAAAGAAATAGAAGGGGGAAAAAAGAAAAACAAGGGAAAGAAGAATGGGAAAAAATGGGAAAAACGAATAAAATGGAAAAAAAGAAATACGAGAAAAATACGAAGGGGAAAAATGATAAAAACGACTAAAGAGGGAAAAAACAAAAGAAGAAGAAAAAGAGAAAGTGGAACAAAGAAAAACAAGAAAAACAAGAATGGGAGAAAATGGGAAAAACGAATAAAATGGAAAAAAAAGAAAAATGAGAAGGGTAAAAATGAGAAAAATGAGAAAAACGACTAAGAAGAAGGAAAAAGGAAAAAGAGAAAGAAGGAAAAAAGGGGAAACAAGAAAAACAAGAATGGGAAAAAATGGGAAAAACAAATACAATGGAAAAAAAGAAAAATGAGAAAAATGAGAAGGGAAAAAATGAGAAAAACAAGAAAAACGAGAAAAACTACTAAAAAGGGAGGAAAAGGAAAAAGAGAAAAAAGGAAAAATGGGAAACAAGAAAAACAAGAAAAACAAGAATGGGAAAAAACAGGAAAAACAAATAAAATGGAAAAAAGAGAAATGAGAAAAATGAAAAAATGACTAAAGAGGGAAAAAATAAAAGAAGAAAAAAAGAAAGTGGAACAAAGAAAAACAAGAAAAACCAGAATGGGAAATAAACAGGAAAAACGAATAAAAGGAAAAAAGAAAAAGAAGAAAAAGAAGTATGAGAAAAAAGAGGAAAAACGAATAAAATGTAAAATTGAGAAAAATGAGAAAAACTACTAAAAAGGGGGAAAAAGAGAAAAAAGAGAAAGGGGGAAAAAGAAAAAAAAGGGAAAAAATGGGAAATAACATGAAAAAAGAAATAAATGGGAAAAAAAGAAAAATGAGAAAAATGAGAATGGGAAAAATGAGAAAAATGAGAAAAACGACTAAAAAGGGAGAAAACAAGAATGGGAAAAATAGGGAAAAAAGAGAAAAGGGGAAAAAAGAAAAACAAGGAAAAAATGGGAAATAACATGAAAAAAGAAAAAAATGGAAAAATGAGAAAAATGAGAAAAATGGGAAGAACGACTAAAGAGGGAAAAAACAAAAAAGAAATAGAAGGGGGAAAAAGAAAAACAAGGGAAAGAAGAATGGGAAAAACGGGAAAAACAAATAACAGAAAAAAAGAAAAAAATGAAAAAAAATGAAAAAAAATGAGAAAAACAAGAAAAACGACTAAAAGGGGGGGGAAATAAAAAAGGAGAAAAAGAAAAACAAGAAAAACAAGAATGGGAAAAAACAGGAAAAACGAATAAAATGGATAAAAAGAAATACGAGAAAAATACGAAGGGGAAAAATGATAAAAACGACTAAAGAGGGAAAAAACAAAAGAAGAAGAAAAAGAGAAAGTGGAACAAAGAAAAACAAGAAAAACAAGAATGGGAGAAAATGGGAAAAACGAATAAAATGGAAAAAAAAGAAAAATGAGAAGGGTAAAAATGAGAAAAATGAGAAAAACGACTAAGAAGAAGGAAAAAGGAAAAAGAGAAAGAAGGAAAAAAGGGGAAACAAGAAAAACAAGAATGGGAAAAAATGGGAAAAACAAATACAATGGAAAAAAAGAAAAATGAGAAAAATGAGAAGGGAAAAAATGAGAAAAACAAGAAAAACGAGAAAAACTACTAAAAAGGGAGGAAAAGGAAAAAGAGTCAAAAGGAAAAATGGGAAACAAGAAAAACAAGAAAAACAAGAATGGGAAAAAACAGGAAAAACAAATAAAATGGAAAAAAGAGAAATGAGAAAAATGAAAAAATGACTAAAGAGGGAAAAAATAAAAGAAGAAAAAAATAAAGTGGAACAAAGAAAAACAAGAAAAACCAGAATGGGAAATAAACAGGAAAAACGAATAAAAGGAAAAAAGAAAAAGAAGAAAAAGAAGTATGAGAAAAAAGAGGAAAAATGAATAAAATGGAAAAATGAGAAAAATGAGAAAAACTACTAAAAAGGGGGAAAAAGAGAAAAAAGAGAAAGGGGAAAAAAGAAAAACAAGGAAAAAAATGGGAAATAACATGAAAAAAGAAAAAAATGGGGAAAAAAGAAAAATGAGAAAAATGAGAATGGGAAAAATGAGAAAAATGAGAAAAACGACTAAAGAGGGAGAAAACAAGAATGGGAAAAATAGGGAAAAAAGAGAAAAGGGGAAAAAAGAAAAACAAGGAAAAAATGGGAAATAACATGAAAAAAGAAAAAAATGTAAAAAAGAGAAAATGAGAAAAATGGGAAGAATGACTAAAGAGGGAAAAAACAAAAAAGAAATAGAAGGGGGAAAAAGAAAAACAAGGGAAAGAAGAATGGGAAAAACGGGAAAAACAAATAACAGAAAAAAAGAAAAATGAGAAGTAAAAATGAAAAAAACGAGAAAAACGAGAAGAACGACTAAAAAGGGGCAAATACAAAAGGAGAAAAAGAAAAACAAGAAAAACAAGAATGGGAAAAAAAAAGAAAAACAAATAAAATGGAAAAAAGAAAAAGAAGAAAAAGAAGTATGAGAAAAAACAGGAAAAACGAATAAAATGGAAAAATGAGAAAAATGAGAAAAACTACTAAAAAGGGGAAAAAAGAGAAAAAAGAGAAAGGGGGAAAAAGAAAAACAAGGGAAAAAATGGGAAATAACATGAAAAAAGAAAAAAATGGGAAAAAAAGAAATACGAGAAAAATAAGAAGGGGAAAAATGATAAAAACGACCAAAGAAGGAAAATACAAAAGCAGAAGAAAAAGAGAAAGTGGAACAAAGTAAAACAAGAAAAAGAAGTATGGGAAAAAACAGGAAAGACGAATAAAATGGAAAAATGAGAAAAATGAGAAAAACTACTAAAAAGGGGAAAAAAGAGAAAAAAGAGAAAGGGGGAAAAAGAAAAACAAGGGAAAAAATGGGAAATAACATGAAAAAAGAAAAAAATGGGAAAAAAAGAAAAATGAGAAAAATGTGAATGGGAAAAATGAGAAAAATGAGAAAAACGACTAAAGAGGGAGAAAACAAGAATGGGAAAAATAGGGAAAAAAGAGAAAAGGGGAAAAAAGAAAAACAAGGAAAAAATGGGAAATAACATGAAAAAAGAAAAGAATGGAAAAAAGAGAAAATGAGAAAAATGGGAAGAACGACTAAATAGGGAAAAGACAAAAAAGAAATAGAAGGGGGAAAAAAGAAAAACAAGGGAAAGAAGAATGGGAAAAACGGGAAAAACAAATAACAGAAAAAAAGAAAAATGAGAAGTAAAAATGAAAAAATCAGGAAAAAACGAGAAAAACAAATAACAGAAAAAAAGAAAATTGAGAAGTAAAAATGAAAAAAAATGAGAAAAACAAGAAAAACGAATAAAAGGGGGGGAAATAAAAAAGGAAAAAAGAAAAACAAGAAAAACAAGAATGGGAAAAAACAGGAAAAACGAATAAAATGGAAAAAAAGAAATACGAGAAAAATAAGAAGGGGAAAAATGATAAAAAGGACCAAAGAAGGAAAAAACAAAAGCAGTAGAAAAAGAGAAAGTGGAACAAAGAAAAACAAGAAAAAGAAGTATGGGAAAAAACAGGAAAGACGAATAAAATGGAAAAATGAGAAAAATGAGAAAAACTACTAAAAAGGGGAAAAAAGAGAAAAAAGAGAAAGGGGGAAAAAGAAAAACAAGGGAAAAAATGGGAAATAACATGAAAAAAAAAATTGGAAAAAAAGAAAAATGAGAAAAATGAGAATGGGAAAAATGAGAAAAATGAGAAAAACGACTAAAGAGGGAGAAAACAAGAATGGGAAAAATAGGGAAAAAAGAGAAAAGGGGAAAAAAGAAAAACAAGGAAAAAATGGGAAATAACATGAAAAAAGAAAAAAATGGAAAAAAGAGAAAATGAGAAAAATGGGAAGAACGACTAAAGAGGGAAAAACAAAAAAGAAATAGAAGGGGGAAAAAAGAAAAACAAGGGAAAGAAGAATGGGAAAAACGGGAAAAACAAATAACAGAAAAAAAGAAAAATGAGAAGTAAAAATGAAAAAAATGAGAAAAACGAGAAAAACAACTAAAAAGGGGGGAAATACAAAAGGAGAAAAAGAAAAACAAGAAAAACAAGAATGGGAAAAAACAGGAAAAACGAATAAAATGGAAAAAAGAGAAAATGAGAAAAATGGGAAGAACGACTAAAGAGGGAAAAAACAAAAAAGAAATAGAAGTGGAAAAAAGAAAAACAAGGGAAAGAAGAATGGGAAAAACGGGAAAAACAAATAACAGAAAAAAAGAAAAATGAGAAGTAAAAATGAGAAAAACGAGAAGAACGACTAAAAAGGGGGGAAATACAAAAGGAGAAAAAGAAAAACAAGAAAAACAAGAATGGGAAAAAACAGGAAAAACAAATAAAATGGAAAAAAGAAAAAGAAGAAAAAGAAGTATGAGAAAAAACAGGAAAAATGAATAAAATGGAAAAATGAGAAAAATGAGAAAAACTACTAAAAAGGGGAAAAAAGAGAAAAAAGAGAAAGGGGGAAAAAGAAAAACAACGGAAAAAATGGGGAATAACATGAAAAAAGAAAAAAATGGGAAAAAAAGAAAAATGAGAAAAATGAGAATGGGAAAAATGAGAAAAATGAGAAAAATGAGAAAAACGACTAAAGAGGGAGAAAACAAGAAAGGGAAAAATAGGGAAAAAAGAGAAAAGGGGAAAAAAGAAAAACAAGGAAAAAATGGGAAATAACATGAAAAAAGAAAAAAATGGAAAAAAGAGAAAATGAGAAAAATGGGAAGAACGACTAAAGAGGGAAAAAACAAAAAAGAAATAGAAGGGGGAAAAAGAAAAACAAGGGAAAGAAGAATGGGAAAAACGGGAAAAACAAATAACAGAAAAAAAGAAAAATGAGAAGTAAAAATGAAAAAAACAGGAAAAAATGAGAAAAACAAATAACAGAAAAAAAGAAAAATGAGAAGTAAAAATGAAAAAAATGAGAAAAACAAGAAAAACGACCAAAGAAGGAAAAAACAAAAGCAGAAGAAAAAGAGAAAGTGGAACAAAGAAAAACAAGAAAAAGAAGTATGGGAAAAAACAGGAAAGACGAATAAAATGGAAAAATGAGAAAAATGAGAAAAACTACTAAAAAGGGGGAAAAAGAGAAAAAAGAGAAAGGGGGAAAAAGAAAAACAAGGGAAAAAATGGGAAATAACATGAAAAAAGAAAAAAATGGGAAAAAAAGAAAAATGAGAAAAATGAGAATGGGAATAATGAGAAAAATGAGAAAAATGAGAAAAACGACTAAAGAGGGAGAAAACAAGAATGGGAAAAATAGGGAAAAAAGAGAAAAGGGGAAAAAAGAAAAACAAGGAAAAAATGGGAAATAACATGAAAAAAGAAAAAAATGGAAAAAAGAGAAAATGAGAAAAATGGGAAGAACGACTAAAGAGGGGAAAAACAAAAAAGAAATAGAAGGGGGAAAAAAGAAAAACAAGGGAAAGAAGAATGGGAAAAACGGGAAAAACAAATAAAATGGAAAAAAAGAAATACGAGAAAAATAAGAAGGGGAAAAATGATAAAAACGACCAAAGAAGGAAAAAACAAAAGCAGAAGAAAAAGAGAAAGTGGAACAAAGAAAAACAAGAAAAAGAAGTATGGGAAAAAACAGGAAAGACGAATAAAATGGAAAAATGAGAAAAATGAGAAAAACTACTAAAAAGGGGAAAAAAAGAAAAAAGAGAAAGGGGGAAAAAGAAAAACAAGGGAAAGAAGAATGGGAAAAACGGGAAAAACAAATAACAGAAAAAAAGAAAAATGAGAAGTAAAAATGAAAAAAATGAGAAAAACGAGAAAAACGACTAAAAGCGGGGGTAATACAAAAGGAGAAAAAGAAAAACAAGAAAAACAAGAATGGGAAAAATCAGGAAAAACGAATAAAATGGAAAAAAGAAATACGAGAGAAATAAGAAGGGGAAAATGATAAAAACGACTAAAGAGGGAAAAACAAAAGAAGAAGAAAAAGAGAAAGTGGAAAAAGAAAAACAAGAAAAACAAGAATGGGAAATAAACAGGAAAAACGAATAAAAAGGAAAAAAGAAAAAGAAGAAAAAGAAGTATGGGAAAAAACAGGAAAAACGAATAAAATGGAAAAATGAGAAGAATGAGAAAAACTACTAAAAAGGGGGAAAAAGAGAAAAAAGAGAAAGGGGGAAAAAGAAAAACAAGGAAAAAAATGGGAAATAACATGAAAAAAGAAAAATGGGAAGAACGACTAAAGAGGGAAAAAACAAAAAAGAAATAGAAGGGGGGAAAAAGAAAAACAAGGGAAAGAAGAATGGGAAAAACGGGAAAAACAAATAACAGAAAAAAAGAAAAATGAGAAGTAAAAATGAAAAAAACAGGAAAAAATGAGAAAAACAAATAACAGAAAAAAAGAAAAATGAGAAGTAAAAATGAAAAAAATGAGAAAAACAAGAAAAACGACTAAAAGCGGGGGAAATACAAAAGGAGAAAAAGAAAAACAAGAAAAACAAGAATGGGAAAAAACAGGAAAAACGAATAAAATGGAAAAAAAGAAATACGAGAGAAATAAGAAGGGGAAAATGATAAAAACGACTAAAGAGGGAAAAACAAAAGAAGAAGAAAAAAGAAAGTGGAAAAAGAAAAACAAGAAAAACAAGAATGGGAAATAAACAGGAAAAACGAATAAAAAGGAAAAAAGTAAAAGAAGAAAAAGAAGTATGGGAAAAAACAGGAAAAACGAATAAAATGGAAAAATGAGAAAAATGAGAAAAACTACTAAAAAGGGGAAAAAAGAGAAAAAAGAGTAAGGGGGAAAAAGAAAAACAAGGGAAAAAATGGGAGATAACATGAAAAAAGAAAAAAATGGGAAAAAAAGAAAAATGAGAAAAATGAGAATGGGAAAAATGAGAAAAATGAGAAAAACGACTAAAGAGGGAGAAAACAAGAATGGGAAAAATAGGGAAAAAAGAGAAAAGGGGAAAAAAGAAAAACAAGGAAAAAATGGGAAATAACATGAAAAAAGAAAAAAATGGAAAAAAGAGAAAATGAGAAAAATGGGAAGAACGACTAAAGAGGGAAAAAACAAAAAAGAAATAGAAGGGGGGAAAAAGAAAAACAAGGGAAAGAAGAATGGGAAAAACGGGAAAAACAAATAACAGAAAAAAAGAAAAATGAGAAGTAAAAATGAAAAAAACAGGAAAAAATGAGAAAAACAAATAACAGAAAAAAAGAAAAATGAGAATTAAAAATGAAAAAAATGAGAAAAACGAGAAAAACGACCAAAGAAGGAAAAAACAAAAGCAGAAGAAAAAGAGAAAGTGGAACAAAGAAAAACAAGAAAAAGAAGTATGGGAAAAAACAGGAAAGACGAATAAAATGGAAAAATGAGAAAAATGAGAAAAACTACTAAAAAGGGGAAAAAAGAGAAAAAAGAGAAAGGGGGAAAAAGAAAAACAAGGGAAATAATGGGAAATAACATGAAAAAAAAAATGTGAAAAAAAGAAAAATGAGAAAAATGAGAATGGGAAAAATGAGAGAAATGAGAAAAACGACTAAAGAGGGAGAAAACAAGAATGGGAAAAATAGGGAAAAAAGAGAAAAGGGGAAAAAAGAAAAACAAGGAAAAAATGGGAAATAACATGAAAAAAGAAAAAATGGAAAAAAGAGAAAATGAGAAAAATGGGAAGAACGACTAAAGAGGGAAAAACAAAAAAGAAATAGAAGGGGGAAAAAAGAAAAACAAGGGAAAGAAGAATGGGAAAAACGGGAAAAACAAATAACAGAAAAAAAGAAAAATGAGAAGTAAAAATGAAAAAAATGAGAAAAACGAGAAAAACAACTAAAAAGGGGGGAAATACAAAAGGGATTTTTTTTGTATCAAAAAAGTATCTTTTGTATCAAAAGAGAAAGTGGAACAAAGAAAAAGAAGTATGGGAAAAAACAGGAAAGACGAATAAAATGGAAAAATGAGAAAAATGAGAAAAACTACTAAAAAGGGGAAAAAAGAGAAAAAAGAGAAAGGGGGAAAAAGAAAAACAAGGAAAAAAAATGGGAAATAACATGAAAAAAGAAAAAAATGGGAAAAAAAGAAAAATGGGAAAAATGAGAATGGGAAAAATGAGAAAAATGAAAAAAACGACTAAAGATTGAGAAAACAAGAATGGGAAAATTAAAGAAAAAAGAGAAAAGTGGAAAAAAGAAAAACAAGGAAAAAAATGGGAAATAACATGAAAAAAGAAAAAAATGGAAAAAAGAGAAAATGAGAAAAATGGGAAGAACGACTAAAGAGGGGAAAAACAAAAAAGAAATAGAAGGGGGAAAAAGAAAAACAAGAAAAACAAGAATGGGAAATAAACAGGAAAAACGAATAAAAAGAAAAAAGGAAAAAGAAGAAAAAGAAGTATGGGAAAAAAACAGGAAAATAGAATAAAATGGAAAAATGAGAAAAATGAGAAAAACGACTAAAGAGGGAGAAAAAGAGAAAAAAGAGAAAGGGGGAAAAAGAAAAACAAGGAAAAAAATGGGAAATAACATGAAAAAAGAAAAAAATGGGAAAAAAAGAAAAATGAGAAAAATGAGAATGGGAAAAATGAGAAAAATGAAAAAAACGACTAAAGATTGAGAAAACAAGAATGGGAAAATTAGAGAAAAAAGAGAAAAGGGGAAAAAAGAAAAACAAGGAAAAAAATGGGAAATAACTAGAAAAAAGAAAAAAATGGAAAAAAGAGAAAATGAGAAAAATGGGAAGAACGACTAAAGAGGGAAAAAACAAAAAAGAAATAGAAGGGGGAAAAAGAAAAACAAGGGAAAGAAGAATGGGAAAAACGGGAAAAACAAATAACAGAAAAAAAGAAAAAAATGAAAAAAAATAAAAAAAAATAAGGAAAACAAGAAAAACGACTAAAAGGGGGGGAAATAAAAAAGGAGAAAAAGAAAAACAAGAAAAACAAGAATGGGAAAAAACAGGAAAAACGAATAAAATGGAAAAAAAGAAATACGAGAAAAATAAGAAGGGGAAAAATGATAAAAACGACCAAAGAAGGAAAAAACAAAAGCAGAAGAAAAAGAGAAAGTGGAACAAAGAAAAACAAGAAAAAGAAGTATGGGAAAAAACAGGAAGACGAATAAAATGGAAAAATGAGAAAAATGAGAAAAACTACTAAAAAGGGGAAAAAAGAGAAAAAAGAGAAAGGGGGGGGAAAGAAAAACAAGGGAAAAAATGGGAAATAACATGAAAAAAGAAAAAAAAGGGAAAAAAAGAAAAATGAGAAAAATGAGAATGGGAAAAATGAGAAAAATGGGAAGAACGACTAAAGAGGGAAAAAACAAAAAAGAAATAGAAGGGGGAAAAAAGAAAAAGAAGGGAAAGAGAAAGGGAAAAACGGGAAAAACAAATAACAAAAAAAAAGAAAAATGAGAAGTAAAAATGAAAAAAAATGAGAAAAACAAGAAAAACGACTAAAAGGGGGGGAAATAAAAAAGGAGAAAAACAAAAACAAAAAAAACAAGAATGGGAAAAAACAGGAAAAACGAATAAAATGGAAAAAAAGAAATACGAGAAAAATAAGAAAGGGAAAAATGATAAAAACGACTAAAGATGGGAAAAACAAAAGAACAAAAAGAAAGAATAAAAAAGGGGAGAAATGAAAAAATATGAGAAAAACTACTAAAAAGGGAAGAAAGAGAAAAAAGAGAAAGTGGGAAAAAGAAAAACAAGGGAAAAAATGGGAAATAAAATGAAAAAAGAAAAAAATGGGAAAAAAAGAAAAATGAGAAAAATGAGAATGGGAAAAATGAGAAAAATGAGAAAAACGACTAAAGAGGGAGAAAACGAAAAAGAAATAGAAGAGGGAAAAAAGAAAAACAAGGGAAAGAAGAATGGGAAAAAAAGGGAAAAACAATAAAACAGAAAAAAAGAAAAATGAGAAGTAAATATGAAAAAAATGAGAAAAACGAGAAAAATGACTAAAAGGGGGGGAAAATAAAAAATTAAATGAATAAAATGGAAAAAATTAGAAAAATTAGAAAAATTAGTATGGGAAAATTAGAAAAATGAGAAAAACTACTAAAAAGGGAAAAAAGAGAAATGAGAAAAATGAGAAAAACTACTAAAAAGGGGAAAAAAGAGAAAAAAGAGAAAGGGGAAAAAAGAAAAACAAGGGAAAAAATGGGAAATAACATGAAAAAAGAAAAAAATGGGAAAAAGAGAAAAATGAGAAAAATGAGAATGGGAAAAATGAGAAAAACGAGAAAAACAACTAAAGAGGGAGAAAACAAAAAAGAAATAGAAGGGGGAAAGAAGAAAAACAAGGGAAAGAAGAATGGGAAAAAACGGGAAAAACAAATAACAGAGAAAAAGAAAAATGAGAAGTAAAAATGAAAGAAACGAGAAAAACGACTAAACAGGGGGGAAATGCAAAAGGAGAAAAAAGAAAAACAAGAAAAACAAGAATGGGAAAAAACAGGAAAAACGAATAAAATGGAAAAAAAGAAATACGAGAAAAATACGAAGGGGAAAAATGATAAAAACGACTAAAGAGGGAAAAAACAAAAGAAAAAGAAAAAGAGAAAGTGGAACAAAGAAAAACAAGAGAAACAAGAATGGGTGAAAATGGGAAAAACGAATAAAATGGAAAAAAAAGAAAAATGAGAAGGGTAAAAATGAGAAAAATGAGAAAAACGACTAAAAAGGGGGAAAAAGAAAAAAGAGAAAGAAGGAAAAAAGGGGAAACAAGAAAAACAAGAATGGAAAAAAATGGGAAAAACAAATACAATGGAAAAAAAGAAAAATGAGAAAAATGAGAAGGGAAAAAATGAGAAAAACAAGAAAAACGAGAAAAACTACTAAAATGGGGGGAAAAGGAAAAAGAGAAAGAAGGAAAAATGGGAAACAAGAAAAACAAGAATGGGAAAAAACAGGAAAAACAAATAAAATTGAAAAAAGAGAAATGAGAAAAATGAAAAAATTACTAAAGAGGGGAAAAATAAAAGAAGAACAAGAGAAAGTGGAACAAAGAAAAACAAGAAAAACCAGAATGGGAAATGAACAGGAAAAACTAATAAAAAGGAAAAAAGAAAAAGAAGAAAAAGAAGTATGGGAAAAAATAGGAAAGACGAATAAAATGGAAAAATGAGAAAAATGAGAAAAACTACTAAAAAGGGGAAAAAAGAGAAAAAAGAGAAAGGGGGAAAAAGAAAAACAAGGGAAAAAATGGGAAATAACATGAAAAAAGAAAAAACTGGGAAAAAAAGAAAAATGAGAAAAATGAAAATGGGAAAAATGAGAAAAATGAGAAAAATGAGAAAAATGAGAAAAACGACTAAAGGGGGAGAAAACAAGAATGGGAAAAATAGGGAAAAATGAGAAAATGGGGGAAAAGAAAAACAAGAATGGGAAAAAACAGGAAAAATGAATAAACTGGAAAAAAGAAAAATGAGAAAAATGAAAAAACGACTAAAGAGGGAAAAAATAAAAGAAAAAGAGAAAGTGGAAAAAAGAAAAATAAGGAAGACAAGAACCAGAAAAAATGGGAAAAACGAATAAAATGGAAAAAAAGAAAAATGAGAAAAATGAGAAAAACTACTAAAAATGGGAAAAAAGAGAAAAAAGAGAGGGGAAAAAAGAAAAACGGGAAAAAAATGGGAAAAATGAGAAAAATGGGAAAAACGACTAAGAAAAGGAAGTATGAAAAATGAGAAAAATGAGAAAAATGACTAAAGAGGGAGAAAACAAGAATGGGAAAAACAGGGAAAAAAGAGAAAAGGTGGGAAAAGAAAAACAAGAATGGGAAAAAACAGGAAAAATGAATAAAATGGAAAAAAGAAAAATGAAAAAACGACTAAAGAGGGAAAAAATAAAAGAAGAAAAAGAGAAAGTGGAAAAAAGAAAAATAAGGAACACAAGAACCAGAAAAAATGGGAAAAACGAATAAAATGGAAAAAAAGAAAAATGAGAAAAATGAGAAAAGCTACTAAAAAGGGGAAAAAAGAGGAAGAAGAGAAAAGGGAAAAAAGAAAAACAAGGAAAGAAAAAGGGAAATAACATGAAAAAAGAAAAAAATGGAAAAATGAGAAAAATGAGAAAAATGGGAAGAACGACTAAAGAGGGGAAAAACAAAAAAGAAATAGAAGGGGGAAAAAAGAAAACCAAGGGAAAGAAGAATGGGAAAAAACGGGAAAAACGAATAAAATGGAAAAAAAGAAATACGAGAAAAATACGAAGGGGAAAAATGATAAAAACGACTAAAGAGGGAAAAAACAAAAGAAAAAGAGAAAGAGAAAGTGGAACAAAGAAAAACAAGAAAAACAAGAATGGGAGAAAATGGGAAAAACGAATAAAATGGAAAAAAAAGAAAAATGAGAAGGGTAAAAATGAGAAAAATGAGAAAAACGACTAAGAAGAAGGAAAAAGGAAAAAGAGAAAGAAGGAAAAAAGGGGAAACAAGAAAAACAAGAATGGGAAAAAATGGGAAAAACAAATACAATGGAAAAAAAGAAAAATGAGAAAAATGAGAAGGGAAAAAATGAGAAAAACAAGAAAAACGAGAAAAACTACTAAAAAGGGAGGAAAAGGAAAAAGAGAATAAAGGAAAAATGGGAAACAAGAAAAACAAGAAAAACAAGAATGGGAAAAAACAGGAAAAACAAATAAAATGGAAAAAAGAGAAATGAGAAAAATGAAAAAATGACTAAAGAGGGAAAACATAAAAGAAGAAAAAAAGAAAGTGGAAGAAAGAAAAACAAGAAAAACCAGAATGGGAAATAAACAGGAAAAACCAATAAAAGGAAAAAAGAAAAAGAAGAAAAAGAAGTATGAGAAAAAAGAGGAAAAACGAATAAAATGGAAAAATGTGAAAAATGAGAAAATCTACTAAAAAGGGGGAAAAAGAGAAAAAAGAGAAAGGGGGAAAAAGAAAAAAAAGGAAAAAAATGGGAAATAACATGAAAAAAGAAATAAATGGGAAAAAAAGAAAAAAGAAAAATGAGAATGGGAAAAATGAGAAAAATGAGAAAAACGACTAAAAAAGGAGAAAACAAGAATGGGAAAAATAGGGAAAAAAGAGAAAAGGGGAAAAAAACAAGGAAAAAATGGGAAATAACATGAAAAAAGAAAAAAATGGAAAAATGAGAAAAATGAGAAAAATGGGAAGAACGACTAAAGAGGGGAAAAACAAAAAAGAAATAGAAGGGGGAAAAAAGAAAAACAAGGGAAAGAAGAATGGGAAAAAACGGGAAAAACGAATAAAATGGAAAAAAAGAAATACGAGAAAAATACGAAGGGGAAAAATGATAAAAACGACTAAAGAGGGAAAAAACAAAAGAAGAAGAAAAAGAGAAAGTGGAACAAAGAAAAACAAGAAAAACAAGAATGGGAAATAAACAGGAAAAACGAATAAAAAGGAAAAAAGAAAAAGAAGAAAAAGAAGTATGGGAAAAAACAGGAAAAACGAATAAAATGGAAAAATGAGAAAAATGAGAAAAACTACTAAAAAGGGGGAAAAAGAAAAAAGAGAAAGGGGGAAAAAGAAAAACAAGGGAAAAAATGGGAAATAACATGAAAAAAGAAAAAACTGGGAAAAAAAGAAAAATGAGAAAAATGAAAATGGGAAAAATGAGAAAAATGAGAAAAATGAGAAAAACGACTAAAGAGGGAGAAAACTAGAATGGGAAAAATAGGGAAAAATGAGAAAATGGGGGAAAAGAAAAACAAGAATGGGAAAAAACAGGAAAAATGAATAAACTGGAAAAAAGAAAAATGAGAAAAATGAAAAAACGACTAAAGAGGGAAAAAATAAAAGAAGAAAAAGAGAAAGTTGAAAAAAGAAAAATAAGGAAGACAAGAACCAGAAAAAATGGGAAAAACGAATAAAATGGAAAAAAAGAAAAATGAGAAAAATGAGAAAAACTACTAAAAATGGGAAAAAAGAGAAAAAAGAGAAAGGGGAAAAAAGAAAAACGGGAAAAAAATGGGAAAAAACATGAAAAAAGAAAAAAAATGGAAAAATGAGAAAAATGGGAAGAACGACTAAGAAAAGGAAGTATGAAAAATGAGAAAAATGAGAAAAATGACTAAAGAGGGAGAAAACAAGAATGGGAAAAACAGGGAAAAAAGAGAAAAGGTGGGAAAAGAAAAACAAGAATGGGAAAAAACAGGAAAAACGAATAAAATGGAAAAAAGAAAAATGAGAAAAATGAGAAAAGCTACTAAAAAGGGGAAAAAAGAGGAAGAAGAGAAAAGGGAAAAAAGAAAAACAAGGGGAAAAAAAGGGAAATAACATGAAAAAAGAAAAAAATGGAAAAATGAGAAAAATGAGAAAAATGGGAAGAACGACTAAAGAGGGGAAAAACAAAAAAGAAATAGAAGGGGGAAAAAAGAAAAACAAGGGAAAGAAGAATGGGAAAAAATGGGAAAAACGAATAAAATGGAAAAAAAGAAATACGAGAAAAATACGAAGGGGAAAAATGATAAAAACGACTAAAGAGGGAAAAAACAAAAGAAGAAGAAAAAGAGAAAGTGGAACAAAGAAAAACAAGAAAAACAAGAATGGGAGAAAATGGGAAAAACGAATAAAATGGAAAAAAAAGAAAAATGAGAAGGGTAAAAATGAGAAAAATGAGAAAAACGACTAAGAAGAAGGAAAAAGGAAAAAGAGAAAGAAGGAAAAAAGGGGAAACAAGAAAAACAAGAATGGGAAAAAATGGGAAAAACAAATACAATGGAAAAAAAGAAAAATGAGAAAAATGAGAAGGGAAAAAATGAGAAAAACAAGAAAAACGAGAAAAACTACTAAAAAGGGAGGAAAAGGAAAAAGAGAAAAAAGGAAAAATGGGAAACAAGAAAAACAAGAAAAACAAGAATGGGAAAAAACAGGAAAAACAAATAAAATGGAAAAAAGAGAAATGAGAAAAATGAAAAAATGACTAAAGAGGGAAAAAATAAAAGAAGAAAAAAAGAAAGTGGAACAAAGAAAAACAAGAAAAACCAGAATGGGAAATAAACAGGAAAAACGAATAAAAGGAAAAAAGAAAAAGAAGAAAAAGAAGTATGAGAAAAAAGAGGAAAAACGAATAAAATGTAAAATTGAGAAAAATGAGAAAAACTACTAAAAAGGGGGAAAAAGAGAAAAAAGAGAAAGGGGGAAAAAGAAAAACAAGGGAAAAAATGGGAAATAACATGAAAAAAGAAATAAATGGGAAAAAAAGAAAAATGAGAAAAATGAGAATGGGAAAAATGAGAAAAATGAGAAAAACGACTAAAAAGGGAGAAAACAAGAATGGGAAAAATAGGGAAAAAAGAGAAAAGGGGAAAAAAGAAAAACAAGGAAAAAATGGGAAATAACATGAAAAAAGAAAAAAATGGAAAAATGAGAAAAATGAGAAAAATGGGAAGAACGACTAAAGAGGGAAAAAACAAAAAAGAAATAGAAGGGGGAAAAAGAAAAACAAGGGAAAGAAGAATGGGAAAAACGGGAAAAACAAATAACAGAAAAAAAGAAAAAAATGAAAAAAAATGAAAAAAAATGAGAAAAACAAGAAAAACGACTAAAAGGGGGGGGAAATAAAAAAGGAGAAAAAGAAAAACAAGAAAAACAAGAATGGGAAAAAACAGGAAAAACGAATAAAATGGATAAAAAGAAATACGAGAAAAATACGAAGGGGAAAAATGATAAAAACGACTAAAGAGGGAAAAAACAAAAGAAGAAGAAAAAGAGAAAGTGGAACAAAGAAAAACAAGAAAAACAAGAATGGGAGAAAATGGGAAAAACGAATAAAATGGAAAAAAAAGAAAAATGAGAAGGGTAAAAATGAGAAAAATGAGAAAAACGACTAAGAAGAAGGAAAAAGGAAAAAGAGAAAGAAGGAAAAAAGGGGAAACAAGAAAAACAAGAATGGGAAAAAATGGGAAAAACAAATACAATGGAAAAAAAGAAAAATGAGAAAAATGAGAAGGGAAAAAATGAGAAAAACAAGAAAAACGAGAAAAACTACTAAAAAGGGAGGAAAAGGAAAAAGAGTCAAAAGGAAAAATGGGAAACAAGAAAAACAAGAAAAACAAGAATGGGAAAAAACAGGAAAAACAAATAAAATGGAAAAAAGAGAAATGAGAAAAATGAAAAAATGACTAAAGAGGGAAAAAATAAAAGAAGAAAAAAATAAAGTGGAACAAAGAAAAACAAGAAAAACCAGAATGGGAAATAAACAGGAAAAACGAATAAAAGGAAAAAAGAAAAAGAAGAAAAAGAAGTATGAGAAAAAAGAGGAAAAATGAATAAAATGGAAAAATGAGAAAAATGAGAAAAACTACTAAAAAGGGGGAAAAAGAGAAAAAAGAGAAAGGGGAAAAAAGAAAAACAAGGAAAAAAATGGGAAATAACATGAAAAAAGAAAAAAATGGGGAAAAAAGAAAAATGAGAAAAATGAGAATGGGAAAAATGAGAAAAATGAGAAAAACGACTAAAGAGGGAGAAAACAAGAATGGGAAAAATAGGGAAAAAAGAGAAAAGGGGAAAAAAGAAAAACAAGGAAAAAATGGGAAATAACATGAAAAAAGAAAAAAATGTAAAAAAGAGAAAATGAGAAAAATGGGAAGAATGACTAAAGAGGGAAAAAACAAAAAAGAAATAGAAGGGGGAAAAAGAAAAACAAGGGAAAGAAGAATGGGAAAAACGGGAAAAACAAATAACAGAAAAAAAGAAAAATGAGAAGTAAAAATGAAAAAAACGAGAAAAACGAGAAGAACGACTAAAAAGGGGCAAATACAAAAGGAGAAAAAGAAAAACAAGAAAAACAAGAATGGGAAAAAAAAAGAAAAACAAATAAAATGGAAAAAAGAAAAAGAAGAAAAAGAAGTATGAGAAAAAACAGGAAAAACGAATAAAATGGAAAAATGAGAAAAATGAGAAAAACTACTAAAAAGGGGAAAAAAGAGAAAAAAGAGAAAGGGGGAAAAAGAAAAACAAGGGAAAAAATGGGAAATAACATGAAAAAAGAAAAAAATGGGAAAAAAAGAAATACGAGAAAAATAAGAAGGGGAAAAATGATAAAAACGACCAAAGAAGGAAAATACAAAAGCAGAAGAAAAAGAGAAAGTGGAACAAAGTAAAACAAGAAAAAGAAGTATGGGAAAAAACAGGAAAGACGAATAAAATGGAAAAATGAGAAAAATGAGAAAAACTACTAAAAAGGGGAAAAAAGAGAAAAAAGAGAAAGGGGGAAAAAGAAAAACAAGGGAAAAAATGGGAAATAACATGAAAAAAGAAAAAAATGGGAAAAAAAGAAAAATGAGAAAAATGTGAATGGGAAAAATGAGAAAAATGAGAAAAACGACTAAAGAGGGAGAAAACAAGAATGGGAAAAATAGGGAAAAAAGAGAAAAGGGGAAAAAAGAAAAACAAGGAAAAAATGGGAAATAACATGAAAAAAGAAAAGAATGGAAAAAAGAGAAAATGAGAAAAATGGGAAGAACGACTAAATAGGGAAAAGACAAAAAAGAAATAGAAGGGGGAAAAAAGAAAAACAAGGGAAAGAAGAATGGGAAAAACGGGAAAAACAAATAACAGAAAAAAAGAAAAATGAGAAGTAAAAATGAAAAAATCAGGAAAAAACGAGAAAAACAAATAACAGAAAAAAAGAAAATTGAGAAGTAAAAATGAAAAAAAATGAGAAAAACAAGAAAAACGAATAAAAGGGGGGGAAATAAAAAAGGAAAAAAGAAAAACAAGAAAAACAAGAATGGGAAAAAACAGGAAAAACGAATAAAATGGAAAAAAAGAAATACGAGAAAAATAAGAAGGGGAAAAATGATAAAAAGGACCAAAGAAGGAAAAAACAAAAGCAGTAGAAAAAGAGAAAGTGGAACAAAGAAAAACAAGAAAAAGAAGTATGGGAAAAAACAGGAAAGACGAATAAAATGGAAAAATGAGAAAAATGAGAAAAACTACTAAAAAGGGGAAAAAAGAGAAAAAAGAGAAAGGGGGAAAAAGAAAAACAAGGGAAAAAATGGGAAATAACATGAAAAAAAAAATTGGAAAAAAAGAAAAATGAGAAAAATGAGAATGGGAAAAATGAGAAAAATGAGAAAAACGACTAAAGAGGGAGAAAACAAGAATGGGAAAAATAGGGAAAAAAGAGAAAAGGGGAAAAAAGAAAAACAAGGAAAAAATGGGAAATAACATGAAAAAAGAAAAAAATGGAAAAAAGAGAAAATGAGAAAAATGGGAAGAACGACTAAAGAGGGAAAAACAAAAAAGAAATAGAAGGGGGAAAAAAGAAAAACAAGGGAAAGAAGAATGGGAAAAACGGGAAAAACAAATAACAGAAAAAAAGAAAAATGAGAAGTAAAAATGAAAAAAATGAGAAAAACGAGAAAAACAACTAAAAAGGGGGGAAATACAAAAGGAGAAAAAGAAAAACAAGAAAAACAAGAATGGGAAAAAACAGGAAAAACGAATAAAATGGAAAAAAGAGAAAATGAGAAAAATGGGAAGAACGACTAAAGAGGGAAAAAACAAAAAAGAAATAGAAGTGGAAAAAAGAAAAACAAGGGAAAGAAGAATGGGAAAAACGGGAAAAACAAATAACAGAAAAAAAGAAAAATGAGAAGTAAAAATGAGAAAAACGAGAAGAACGACTAAAAAGGGGGGAAATACAAAAGGAGAAAAAGAAAAACAAGAAAAACAAGAATGGGAAAAAACAGGAAAAACAAATAAAATGGAAAAAAGAAAAAGAAGAAAAAGAAGTATGAGAAAAAACAGGAAAAATGAATAAAATGGAAAAATGAGAAAAATGAGAAAAACTACTAAAAAGGGGAAAAAAGAGAAAAAAGAGAAAGGGGGAAAAAGAAAAACAACGGAAAAAATGGGGAATAACATGAAAAAAGAAAAAAATGGGAAAAAAAGAAAAATGAGAAAAATGAGAATGGGAAAAATGAGAAAAATGAGAAAAATGAGAAAAACGACTAAAGAGGGAGAAAACAAGAAAGGGAAAAATAGGGAAAAAAGAGAAAAGGGGAAAAAAGAAAAACAAGGAAAAAATGGGAAATAACATGAAAAAAGAAAAAAATGGAAAAAAGAGAAAATGAGAAAAATGGGAAGAACGACTAAAGAGGGAAAAAACAAAAAAGAAATAGAAGGGGGAAAAAGAAAAACAAGGGAAAGAAGAATGGGAAAAACGGGAAAAACAAATAACAGAAAAAAAGAAAAATGAGAAGTAAAAATGAAAAAAACAGGAAAAAATGAGAAAAACAAATAACAGAAAAAAAGAAAAATGAGAAGTAAAAATGAAAAAAATGAGAAAAACAAGAAAAACGACCAAAGAAGGAAAAAACAAAAGCAGAAGAAAAAGAGAAAGTGGAACAAAGAAAAACAAGAAAAAGAAGTATGGGAAAAAACAGGAAAGACGAATAAAATGGAAAAATGAGAAAAATGAGAAAAACTACTAAAAAGGGGGAAAAAGAGAAAAAAGAGAAAGGGGGAAAAAGAAAAACAAGGGAAAAAATGGGAAATAACATGAAAAAAGAAAAAAATGGGAAAAAAAGAAAAATGAGAAAAATGAGAATGGGAATAATGAGAAAAATGAGAAAAATGAGAAAAACGACTAAAGAGGGAGAAAACAAGAATGGGAAAAATAGGGAAAAAAGAGAAAAGGGGAAAAAAGAAAAACAAGGAAAAAATGGGAAATAACATGAAAAAAGAAAAAAATGGAAAAAAGAGAAAATGAGAAAAATGGGAAGAACGACTAAAGAGGGGAAAAACAAAAAAGAAATAGAAGGGGGAAAAAAGAAAAACAAGGGAAAGAAGAATGGGAAAAACGGGAAAAACAAATAAAATGGAAAAAAAGAAATACGAGAAAAATAAGAAGGGGAAAAATGATAAAAACGACCAAAGAAGGAAAAAACAAAAGCAGAAGAAAAAGAGAAAGTGGAACAAAGAAAAACAAGAAAAAGAAGTATGGGAAAAAACAGGAAAGACGAATAAAATGGAAAAATGAGAAAAATGAGAAAAACTACTAAAAAGGGGAAAAAAAGAAAAAAGAGAAAGGGGGAAAAAGAAAAACAAGGGAAAGAAGAATGGGAAAAACGGGAAAAACAAATAACAGAAAAAAAGAAAAATGAGAAGTAAAAATGAAAAAAATGAGAAAAACGAGAAAAACGACTAAAAGCGGGGGTAATACAAAAGGAGAAAAAGAAAAACAAGAAAAACAAGAATGGGAAAAATCAGGAAAAACGAATAAAATGGAAAAAAGAAATACGAGAGAAATAAGAAGGGGAAAATGATAAAAACGACTAAAGAGGGAAAAACAAAAGAAGAAGAAAAAGAGAAAGTGGAAAAAGAAAAACAAGAAAAACAAGAATGGGAAATAAACAGGAAAAACGAATAAAAAGGAAAAAAGAAAAAGAAGAAAAAGAAGTATGGGAAAAAACAGGAAAAACGAATAAAATGGAAAAATGAGAAGAATGAGAAAAACTACTAAAAAGGGGGAAAAAGAGAAAAAAGAGAAAGGGGGAAAAAGAAAAACAAGGAAAAAAATGGGAAATAACATGAAAAAAGAAAAATGGGAAGAACGACTAAAGAGGGAAAAAACAAAAAAGAAATAGAAGGGGGGAAAAAGAAAAACAAGGGAAAGAAGAATGGGAAAAACGGGAAAAACAAATAACAGAAAAAAAGAAAAATGAGAAGTAAAAATGAAAAAAACAGGAAAAAATGAGAAAAACAAATAACAGAAAAAAAGAAAAATGAGAAGTAAAAATGAAAAAAATGAGAAAAACAAGAAAAACGACTAAAAGCGGGGGAAATACAAAAGGAGAAAAAGAAAAACAAGAAAAACAAGAATGGGAAAAAACAGGAAAAACGAATAAAATGGAAAAAAAGAAATACGAGAGAAATAAGAAGGGGAAAATGATAAAAACGACTAAAGAGGGAAAAACAAAAGAAGAAGAAAAAAGAAAGTGGAAAAAGAAAAACAAGAAAAACAAGAATGGGAAATAAACAGGAAAAACGAATAAAAAGGAAAAAAGTAAAAGAAGAAAAAGAAGTATGGGAAAAAACAGGAAAAACGAATAAAATGGAAAAATGAGAAAAATGAGAAAAACTACTAAAAAGGGGAAAAAAGAGAAAAAAGAGTAAGGGGGAAAAAGAAAAACAAGGGAAAAAATGGGAGATAACATGAAAAAAGAAAAAAATGGGAAAAAAAGAAAAATGAGAAAAATGAGAATGGGAAAAATGAGAAAAATGAGAAAAACGACTAAAGAGGGAGAAAACAAGAATGGGAAAAATAGGGAAAAAAGAGAAAAGGGGAAAAAAGAAAAACAAGGAAAAAATGGGAAATAACATGAAAAAAGAAAAAAATGGAAAAAAGAGAAAATGAGAAAAATGGGAAGAACGACTAAAGAGGGAAAAAACAAAAAAGAAATAGAAGGGGGGAAAAAGAAAAACAAGGGAAAGAAGAATGGGAAAAACGGGAAAAACAAATAACAGAAAAAAAGAAAAATGAGAAGTAAAAATGAAAAAAACAGGAAAAAATGAGAAAAACAAATAACAGAAAAAAAGAAAAATGAGAATTAAAAATGAAAAAAATGAGAAAAACGAGAAAAACGACCAAAGAAGGAAAAAACAAAAGCAGAAGAAAAAGAGAAAGTGGAACAAAGAAAAACAAGAAAAAGAAGTATGGGAAAAAACAGGAAAGACGAATAAAATGGAAAAATGAGAAAAATGAGAAAAACTACTAAAAAGGGGAAAAAAGAGAAAAAAGAGAAAGGGGGAAAAAGAAAAACAAGGGAAATAATGGGAAATAACATGAAAAAAAAATGTGAAAAAAAGAAAAATGAGAAAAATGAGAATGGGAAAAATGAGAGAAATGAGAAAAACGACTAAAGAGGGAGAAAACAAGAATGGGAAAAATAGGGAAAAAAGAGAAAAGGGGAAAAAAGAAAAACAAGGAAAAAATGGGAAATAACATGAAAAAAGAAAAAATGGAAAAAAGAGAAAATGAGAAAAATGGGAAGAACGACTAAAGAGGGAAAAACAAAAAAGAAATAGAAGGGGGAAAAAAGAAAAACAAGGGAAAGAAGAATGGGAAAAACGGGAAAAACAAATAACAGAAAAAAAGAAAAATGAGAAGTAAAAATGAAAAAAATGAGAAAAACGAGAAAAACAACTAAAAAGGGGGGAAATACAAAAGGGATTTTTTTTGTATCAAAAAAGTATCTTTTGTATCAAAAGAGAAAGTGGAACAAAGAAAAAGAAGTATGGGAAAAAACAGGAAAGACGAATAAAATGGAAAAATGAGAAAAATGAGAAAAACTACTAAAAAGGGGAAAAAAGAGAAAAAAGAGAAAGGGGGAAAAAGAAAAACAAGGAAAAAAAATGGGAAATAACATGAAAAAAGAAAAAAATGGGAAAAAAAGAAAAATGGGAAAAATGAGAATGGGAAAAATGAGAAAAATGAAAAAAACGACTAAAGATTGAGAAAACAAGAATGGGAAAATTAAAGAAAAAAGAGAAAAGTGGAAAAAAGAAAAACAAGGAAAAAAATGGGAAATAACATGAAAAAAGAAAAAAATGGAAAAAAGAGAAAATGAGAAAAATGGGAAGAACGACTAAAGAGGGGAAAAACAAAAAAGAAATAGAAGGGGGAAAAAGAAAAACAAGAAAAACAAGAATGGGAAATAAACAGGAAAAACGAATAAAAAGAAAAAAGGAAAAAGAAGAAAAAGAAGTATGGGAAAAAAACAGGAAAATAGAATAAAATGGAAAAATGAGAAAAATGAGAAAAACGACTAAAGAGGGAGAAAAAGAGAAAAAAGAGAAAGGGGGAAAAAGAAAAACAAGGAAAAAAATGGGAAATAACATGAAAAAAGAAAAAAATGGGAAAAAAAGAAAAATGAGAAAAATGAGAATGGGAAAAATGAGAAAAATGAAAAAAACGACTAAAGATTGAGAAAACAAGAATGGGAAAATTAGAGAAAAAAGAGAAAAGGGGAAAAAAGAAAAACAAGGAAAAAAATGGGAAATAACTAGAAAAAAGAAAAAAATGGAAAAAAGAGAAAATGAGAAAAATGGGAAGAACGACTAAAGAGGGAAAAAACAAAAAAGAAATAGAAGGGGGAAAAAGAAAAACAAGGGAAAGAAGAATGGGAAAAACGGGAAAAACAAATAACAGAAAAAAAGAAAAAAATGAAAAAAAATAAAAAAAAATAAGGAAAACAAGAAAAACGACTAAAAGGGGGGGAAATAAAAAAGGAGAAAAAGAAAAACAAGAAAAACAAGAATGGGAAAAAACAGGAAAAACGAATAAAATGGAAAAAAAGAAATACGAGAAAAATAAGAAGGGGAAAAATGATAAAAACGACCAAAGAAGGAAAAAACAAAAGCAGAAGAAAAAGAGAAAGTGGAACAAAGAAAAACAAGAAAAAGAAGTATGGGAAAAAACAGGAAGACGAATAAAATGGAAAAATGAGAAAAATGAGAAAAACTACTAAAAAGGGGAAAAAAGAGAAAAAAGAGAAAGGGGGGGGAAAGAAAAACAAGGGAAAAAATGGGAAATAACATGAAAAAAGAAAAAAAAGGGAAAAAAAGAAAAATGAGAAAAATGAGAATGGGAAAAATGAGAAAAATGGGAAGAACGACTAAAGAGGGAAAAAACAAAAAAGAAATAGAAGGGGGAAAAAAGAAAAAGAAGGGAAAGAGAAAGGGAAAAACGGGAAAAACAAATAACAAAAAAAAAGAAAAATGAGAAGTAAAAATGAAAAAAAATGAGAAAAACAAGAAAAACGACTAAAAGGGGGGGAAATAAAAAAGGAGAAAAACAAAAACAAAAAAAACAAGAATGGGAAAAAACAGGAAAAACGAATAAAATGGAAAAAAAGAAATACGAGAAAAATAAGAAGGGGAAAAATGATAAAAACTACCAAAGAAGGAAAAAACAAAAGAAGAAGAAAAAGAGAAAGTGGAACAAAGAAAAACAATAAAAACAAGAATGGGAAATAAACAGGAAAAACCAATAAAAAGGAAAAATAAAAAGAAGAAAAAGAAGTATGGGAAAAAACAGGAAAAACGAATAAAATGGAAAAATGAAAAAATGAGAAAAACTACTAAAAATGGGAAAAAGAGAAAAAAGAGAAAGGGGAAAAAAGAAAAACAATGGAAAAAATGGGAAATAACATGAAAAAAGAAAAAACTGGGGAAAAAAGGAAAATGAGAAAAATGAGAATGGGAAAAATGAGAAAAATGAGAAAAACGACTAAAGAGAGAGAAAAAAAGAATGGGAAAAATAGGGAAAAAAGAGAAAAGGGGAAAAAAGACAAACAAGAATGGGAAAAAACAGGAATAATGAATAAACTGGAAAAAAGAAAAATGAGAAAAATGAAAAAACGACTAAAGAGGGAAAAAATAAAAGAACAAAAAGAGAAAGTGGAAAAAAGAAAAATAAGGAAGACAAGAACCAGAAAAAATGGGAAAAACGAATAAAATGGAAAAAAAGAAAATTGAGAAAAATGAGAAAAACTACTAAAAAGGGGAAAAAATAGGAAAAAGAGAAAGGGGAAAAAAGAAAAACAAGGAAAAAAATGGGAAATAACATGAAAAAAGAAAAAAATGGAAAAAAAATAATGAGAAAAATGGGAAGAACGAGTAAAGAAGGAAAAAACAAAAAAGAAATAGAAGGGGGAAAAAAGAAAAACAAGGGAAAGAAGAATGGGAAAAATGGGAAAAACAAATAACAAGAAAAAAAAATGAGAAGTAAAAATAAAAAATGAGAAAAACGACTAAAAAGGGGGGAAAATAAAATAGGAGAATAAAGAAAAACAAGAAAAACAAGAATGGGAAATAAACAGGAAAAACGAATAAAAAGGAAAAAAGAAAAATAAGAAAAAGAAGTATGGGAAAAAACAGGAAAAACGAATAAAATGGAAAAATGAGAAAAAAGGGGAAAAAATAGAAAAAAGAGAAAGGGGGAAAAAGAAAAACAAGGGAAATAATGGGAAATAACATGAAAAAAGAAAAAAATGGGAAAGAAAGAAAAATGAGAATGGGAAAAATGAGAAAAACGAGAAAAATGACTAAAGAGGGAGAAAACAAGAATGGGAAAATTAGGGAAAAAAGAGAAAAGGGGAAAAAAGAAAAACAAGGAAAAAATGGGAAATAACATGAAAAAAGAAAAAAATGGAAAAAAGAGAAAACGAGAAAAATGGAAAGTGGAAAAAAGAAAAACAAGGAAGACAAAAATGGGAAAAAGGAATAAAATGGAAAAAAGAGGAAAAATGGGAAGAATGAGAAGGGGAAAATAGGAAAAACGAACAAAATGAGAAAAATGATAAAAAGGACTAAAGTGGGAAAAAACAAAAGAAGAAAAAGAGAAAGTGGAATACAAGAAAAACAAGAAAAACAAGAATGGGAAAATGGGAAAAACAAGTAACAGAAAAAAAGAAAAATGAGAAGTAAAAATGAAAAAAAATGAGAAAAACAAGAAAAACGACTAAAAGGGGGGGAAATAAAAAAGGAGAAAAAGAAAAACAAGAAAAACAAGAATGGGAAAAAACAGGAAAAATGAATAAAATGGAAAAAAAGAAATACGAGAAAAATAAGAAGGGGAACAATGATAAAAACGACCAAAGAAGGAAAAAACAAAAGCAGAAGAAAAAGAGAAAGTGGAACAAAGAAAAACAAGAAAAAGAAGTATAGGAAAAAACAGGAAAGATGAATAAAATGGAAAAATGAGAAAAATGAGAAAAACTACTAAAAAGGGGAAAAAAGAGAAAAAAGAGAAAGGGGGAAAAAGAAAAACAAGGGAAAAAATGGGAAATAACATGAAAAAAGAAAAAAATGGGAAAAAAAGATTAATGAGAAAAATGGGAAGAACGAGTAAAGAAGGAAAAAACAAAAAAGAAATAGAAGGGGGAAAAAAGAAAAACAAGGGAAAGAAGAATGGGAAAAATGGGAAAAACAAATAGCAGAAAAAAAGAAAAATGAGAAGTAAAAATAAAAAAACGAGAAAAACGACTAAAAAGGGGGGGAAATAAAAAAGGAGAAAAAAGAAAAACAAGAAAAATAAGAATGGGAAATAAACAGGAAAAACGAATAAAAAGGAAAAAAGAAAAATAAGAAAAAGAAGTATGGGAAAAAACAGGAAAAACGAATAAAATGGAAAAATGAGAAAAAAGGGGAAAAAATAGAAAAAAGAGAAAGGGGAAAAAAGAAAAACAAGGGGAAAAAATGGGAAATAACATGAAAAAAGAAAAAAATGGAAAAAAGAGAAAAATGAGAAAAATGGGAAGAACGACTAAAGAGGGAAAAACAAAAAAAATAGAAGGGGGAAAAAAGAAAAACAAGGGAAAGAAGAATGGGAAAAATGGGAAAAACAAGAAAAATGACTAAAAAGGGGGGAAATACAAAAGGAGAAAAAGAAAAACAAGAAAAACAAGAATGGGAAAAAACAGGAAAAACGAATAAAATGGAAAAAAAGAAATACGAGAGAAATAAGAAGGGGAAAATGATAAAAACGATTAAAGAGGGAAAAACAAAAGAAGAAGAAAAAGAGAAAGTGGAAAAAGAAAAACAAGAAAAACAAGAATGGGAAATAAACAGGAAAAACGAATAAAAAGGAAAAAATAAAAAGAAGAAAAAGAAGTATGGGAAAAAACAGGAAAAACGAATAAAATGGAAAAATGAGAAAAATGAGAAAAACTACTAAAAAGGGGGAAAAAGGGAAAAAAGAGAAGAGGAAAAAGAAAAACAAGGAAAAAATGGGAAATAACATGAAAAAAGAAAAAAATGGGAAAAAAAGAAAAATGAGAAAAATGAGAAAAATGAGAATGGGAAAAATGAGAAAAACGAGAAAAATGACTAAAGAGGGAGAAAACAAGAATGGGAAAAATAGGGAAAAAAGAGAAAAGGGGAAAAAAGAAAAACAAGGAAAAAATGGGAAATAACATGAAAAAAGAAAAAAATGGAAAAAAGAGAAAACGAGAAAAATGGGAAGAACGGCTATAGAGGGAAAAAACAAAAAAGAAATAGAAGGGGGAAAAAAGAAAAACAAGGGAAACAAGAATGGGAAAAACGGGAAAAACAAATAATAGAAAAAAAGAAAAATGAGAATTAAAAATGAAAAAAAATGAGAAAAAATGAGAAAAACAAGAAAAATGACTAAAAGGGGGGGAAATAAAAAAGGAGAAAAAGAAAAACAAGAAAAACAAGAAAAACAAGAATGGGAAAAAACAGGAAAAACGAATAAAATGGAAAAAAAGAAATACGAGAAAAATAAGAAGGGGAAAAATGATAAAAACGACCAAAGAAGGAAAAAACAAAAGCAGAAGAAAAAGAGAAAGTGGAACAAAGAAAAACAAGAAAAAGAAGTATGGAAAAAAACAGGAAAGACGAATAAAATGGAAAAATGAGAAAAATGAGAAAAACTACTAAAAAGGGGAAAAAAGAGAAAAAAGAGAAAGGGGAAAAAGAAAAACAAGGGGAAAAATGGGAAATAACATGAAAAAAGAAAAAAATGGGGAAAAAAGAAAAATGAGAAAAATGAGAATGGGAAAAATGAGAAAAATGAGAAAAACGACTAAAGAGGGAGGAAACAAGAATGGGAAAATTAGGGAAAAAAGAGAAAAGGGGAAAAAAGAAAAACAAGGAAAAAATGGGAAATAACATGAAAAAAGAAAAAAATGGAAAAAAGAGAAAATGAGAAAAATGGGAAGAAGACTAAAGAGGGAAAAAACAAAAAAGATATAGAAGGGGGGGAAAAGAAAAACAAGGGAAAGAAGAATGGGAAAAACGGGAAAAACAAGTAACAGAAAAAAAGAAAAATGAGAAGTAAAAATGGAAAAAAATGAGAAAAACAAGAAAAACGACTAAAAGGGGGGAAATAAAAAAGGAGAAAAACAAAAACAAAAAAAACAAGAATGGGAAAAAACAGGAAAAACGAATAAAATGGAAAAAAAGAAATACGAGAAAAATAAGAAGGGGAAAATGATAAAAACGACCAAAGAAGGAAAAAACAAAAGAAGAAGAAAAAGAGAAAGTGGAACAAAGAAAAACAATAAAAACAAGAATGGGAAATAAACAGGAAAAACCAATAAAAAGAAAAAAAGAAAAACAAGAAAAAGAAGTATGGGAAAAAACAGGAAAAACGAATAAAATGGAAAAATGAAAAAATGAGAAAAACTACTTAAAATGGGAAAAAGAGAAAAAAGAGAAAGGGGAAAAAAGAAAAACAAGGGAAAAATGGGAAATAACATGAAAAAAGAAAAAACTGGGGAAAAAAGGAAAATGAGAAAAATGAGAATGGGAAAAAAGAGAAAAGGGGGAAAAAGAAAAACAAGAATGGGAAAAAACAGGAAAAATGAATAAACTGGAAAAAAGAAAAATGAGAAAAATGAAAAAACGACTAAAGAGGGAAAAAATAAAAGAACAAAAGGAGAAAGTGGAAAAAAGAAAAATAAGGAAGACAAGAACCAGAAAAAATGGGAAAAAAGAAAAAAAAATGGAAAAAAAGAAAATTGAGAAAAATGAGAAAAACTACTAAAAAGGGGAAAAAAGAGGAAAAAGAGAAAGGGGAAAAAAGAAAAACAAGGAAACAAATGGGAAATAACATGAAAAAAGAAAAAAATGGAAAAAAAAGAATAATGAGAAAAATGGGAATAACGAGTAAAGAAGGAAAAAACAAAAAAGAAATAGAAGGGGAAAAAGAAAAACAAGGGAAAGAAGAATGGGAAAAATGGGAAAAACAAATAACAGAAAAAAAGAAAAATGAGAAGTAAAAATAAAAAAACGAGAAAAACGACTAAAAGGGGGGGAAAATAAAAAAGGAGAAAAAAGAAAAACAAGAAAAACAAGAATGGAAAATAAACAGGAAAAACGAATAAAAAGGAAAAAAGAAAAATAAGAAAAAGAAGTATGGGAAAAAACAGGAAAAACGAATAAAATGGAAAAATGAGAAAAATGAGAAAAACTACTAAAAAGGGGGAAAATGAGAAAAAAGAGAAAGGGGGAAAAGAAAAACAAGGAAAAATATGGGAAATAACATGAAAAAAGAAAAAAATGGGAAAAAAAGAAAAATGAGAAAAATGAGAATGGGAAAAATGAGAAAAATGAGAAAAACGACTAAAGAGGGAGAAAACAAGAATGGGAAAAATAGGGAAAAAAGAGAAAAGGGGAAAAAAGAAAAACAAGGAAAAAATGGGAAATAACATGAAAAAAGAAAAAAATGGAAAAAAGAGAAAATGAGAAAAATGGGAAGAACGACTAAATAGGGAAAAAACAAAAAAGAAATAGAAGGGGGAAAAAAGAAAAATGAGAAGAATGGAAAAAAAGAAAAACAAGAAAAACAAGAATGGGAAAAAACCTGAAAAACGAATAAAATGGAATAAAAAGAATAACAAGAAAAATGAGAAAGAGGAAAAGCGAGAAAAACGACTAAAAAGAGAAAAAACAAAAGAAGAAGAAAAATGGAAAGTGGAAAAAAGAAAAACAAGGAAGACAAAAATGGGAAAAAGGAATAAAATGGAAAAAAGAGGAAAAATGGGAAGAATGAGAAGGGGAAAATAGGAAAAACGAACAAAATGAGAAAAATGATAAAAAGGACTAAAGAGGGAAAAAACAAAAGAAGAAAAAGAGAAAGTGGAAAACAAGAAAAACAAGAAAAACAAGAATGGGAGAAAATGGGAAAAACGAATAAAATGGGAAAAAAAAGAAAAATGGGAAGGGTAAAAATGAGAAAAAGGAGAAAAACGACTAAGAAGGGGGAAAAAGAAAAAAGAGAAAGAAGGAAAAAAGGGGAAACAAGAAAAACAAGAATGGGAAAAAAGGGGAAAAACAAATACAATGGAAAAAAAGAAAAATGAGAAAAATGAGAAGGGAAAAAATGAGAAAAACAAGAAAAACGAGAAAAACTACTAAAAAAAGGGGGAAAAGAGAAAGAGAAAGAATGAAAAATGGGAAACAAGAAAAACAAGAAAAACAAGAATGGGAAAAAACAGGAAAAACAAATAAAATGGAAAAAACAGAAATGAGAAAAATGAAAAAATGACTAAAGAGGGAAAAAATAAAAGAAGAAAAAGAGAAAAACAAGAAAAACCAGAATGGGAAATAAACAGGAAAAACGAATAAAAGGAAAAAAGAAAAACAAGAAAAAGAAGTATGGGAAAAAACAGGAAAAACGAATAAAATGGAAAAATGAGAAAAATGAGAAAAACTACTAAAAAGGGGAAAAAAGAGAAAAAAGAGAAAGGGGGAAAAAGAAAAACAAGGGAAAAAATGGGAAATAACATGAAAAAAGAAAAAAATGGGGAAAAAAGAAAAATGAGAAAAATGAGAATGGGAAAAATGAGAAAAATGAGAAAAATGACTAAAGAGGGAGAAAACAAGAATGGGAAAAATAGGGAAAAAAGAGAAAAGGGGAAAAAAGAAAAACAAGGGAAAAATGGGAAATAACATGAAAAAAGAAAAAAGAGAAAAATGAGAAAAATGGGAAGAACGACTAAAGAGGGAAAAAACAAAAAAGAAATAGAAGGGGGAAAAAAGAAAAACAAGGGAAAGAAGAATGGGAAAAATAGGGAAAAAAGAGAAAAGGGGAAAAAAGAAAAACAAGGAAAAAATGGGAAATAACATGAAAAAAGAAAAAAATGGGGAAAAAAGAAAAATGAGAAAAACAAGAATGGGAAAAAACAGGAAAAACGAATAAAATGGAAAAAAAGAAATACGAGAAAAATAAGAAGGGGAAAAATGATAAAAACGACTAAAGAGGGAAAAAACAAAAGAAGAAGAAAAAGAGAAAGTGGAACAAAGAAAAACAAGAAAAACAAGAATGGGAGAAAATGGGAAAAACGAATAAAATGGAAAAAAAAGAAAAATGAGAAGGGTAAAAATGAGAAAAATGAGAAAAACGACTAAGAAGGGGGAAAAAGAAAAAAGAGAAAGAAGGAAAAAAGGGGAAACAAGAAAAACAAGAATGGGAAAAAATGGGAAAAACAAATACAATGGAAAAAAAGAAAAATGAGAAAAATGAGAAGGGAAAAAATGAGAAAAACAAGAAAAACGAGAAAAACTACTAAAAAGGGAGGAAAAGGAAAAAGAGAAAAAAGAAAAAATGGGAAACAAGAAAAACAAGAAAAACAAGAATGGGAAGAAACAGGAAAAACAAATAAAATGGAAAAAAGAGAAATGAGAAAAATGAAAAAATGACTAAAGTGGGAAAAAATAAAAGAAGAAAAAGAGAAAGTGGAACAAAGAAAAACAAGAAAAACCAGAATGGGAAATAAACAGGAAAAACGAATAATAGGAAAAAAGAAAAACAAGAAAAAGAATTATGGGAAAAAATACTTAGGTTAGTGAATCAGTTGTATGAAATGCTTCCTAAGCAGGGGATTGTGTCAGGAAATTGTATTTCCAATGTTCCCCCACATAACAAATGCATTCACTATTATCACAGAGTTCTGGGACATCCCGGGTGGGGAAGTTTGTCCCAACTGGCCAAGGTGTATCCTGAGTTAGGATCCAAAAAGTGTGATGACTTTCTTGATTGTACTGTGTGCAAACAATCGAAAATTAAGGCTGCTCCTGTTGCTAGAAAAAGTGACCGGGTGTCAACTAGGCCTTTTCAGTTGGTTCATGGAGACTTAGCCGGCCCCAATGCTCCTAGTGAAGGGGGGGCGCGTTTCATGTTCCTTTTGGTGGATGACCACACTTGCTATACGTTTTGTTATTTGCTCAAACCTAAAGCGGAGGCTTTTGCTCGCTTTAAGGAGTTTGTTGCAATGGTGGAGAGAAACTATGGCTATCAAGTAGGTCAATTTCAATCGGATTGTGGAGGAGAATTTCTAGGCCATGAGTTTCAGAATTGGCTTCGTAGAAAAGGAATCTCCCATAGACTTGCCAATGTTGGTGTTCCTGCTGAGAATGGAATAGCTGAAAGGAAGATTGGTGTTGTTAATACTATTAGAAATAGCCTGATGTTAGATGCCCAGATGCCAGCCCGTTTTTGGGGTGAGGCTACCATGACTGCAGTGTATCTGACTAACGGTGTGGAATTCAGCTGTGAATGAAGTTCCTTACTTCCTTTTGTTTGGCAAGCGCCCTTCGCTGAAGCATCTGCGTGTTTTTGGAACATTTGCATATGTGCATATTCCTAAGTCTCAGCGAAGGAAGAACCAGCCAAAAGCACAACACTTAAGGTTTGTTGGTTATTCATCTAGATCTAAGGGTTACCGTTTTTCTGCAGGCTATTGTCGTGTGGTAGTCTCCAGAAGTGCTAATTTTCAGCACCCTACTGGTTGGGATAGGTTGAATGCTAGTTCAGAGGTATTGTTGCAATCTAGTGTACAGCCAACTGTCCATGCTCCTGTGGCTGAACAACAACCAGTTCAGCTGCCTTCTGGTTCCCAGTCTCCTAGTGTGGTGAGAGGATCCCCTCAGGTGAAGGAAGAGGAAATTTCACCTGAGCAGGTTCAGGATCTGAAGGGGGAATCAGGTAGTGAAAAGGCAGAGGACAGTGATGAGGAAGAGGCAGTGGTAATTCCTCGTAGGTCTGCACGCTCCACAAAGGGTGTGAAGCCTGACAGATTTGTGATTCAGCAGGTGAGAGTGTGTCAGATTACCTGTGAACCTCAGTCTTTCCAAGAAATGTTGCTTCTGCCTATTGAAGAGCAGGAGAAGTGGAACACAGTGATGGATAAGGAGTTTGAGGCATTAGTGAGTCAAAAGGTGTTTGAAGTCACTGATTTGCCCCCATCCCAGAAAGCTGTTGGTTCCAGATGGGTTTTCAGAAAGAAGCTTCTTCCTGATAATACAGTGCAGTACAAAGCCAGGCTTGTTGCTCAGGGATTTGCACAGGAGAGGTTTTTGAACTATGATCTCACATATGCACCCACAGCTAGACCAGAGTCTTTACGTATGGTACTTTCTCTGGCTGCACAGCGTGGACTTGTTGTCCATCATTTTGATGTTGACACAGCATATTTGAATGCAGAGCTCCCTGAAACAGTGTACATGAAGCAGGCTCCTGGCTATGCTTGTGACAATTCTCAGAAGGTGTACAGACTGCGCAAGGCGCTGTACGGATTGAAACAAGCTGGACGTTGCTGGCATCAATGTTTAGATAAGGCTTTGCTAGAGTTAAAGTTTAAGAAGTCTGTTGCTGATCCTTGTGTGTATGTAAGAGGTTCTGGAAGTGATTACACAGTGTTGCTAATGTATGTTGACGATTTTTGCCTAGCAACTGGTTCTTTGCACCTTGTACAAGAGTTTGCAACACAATTGAGACAGTACTTTCAATTGAAAGACCTAGGTGAGCTGAAATACTATCTAGGTGTTGAAGTCACTAGAGCTCAGAGTGGTGAGTTCTATCTGAGTCAGAAGAGAAAAATTGACCAATTGTTGAGTCAACTTGAAATGTCAAATGCAAAACCAACCAAAACACCAATGACTCTTCATTTCCTAAAGGGTGATGCATGTGAGGAACCTTGTTCTCAACCTGCATTGTATCACTCAGCTGTAGGAAGTTTGCTACACTTAACACAATGGACATGCCCTGACTTAGCTTACGCAGTTGGAGTGCTTAGTCGTAAGGTTGCCAAACCATCCATGCGAGATTGGAAAGGGTTAAAGAGAGTCCTACGCTACCTTAAAGGCACAGCTGATTTTTGCCTTAAAATATCAGCCACTAAGGCTGAAATGCCTGTGATTTATGCTGACAGCTCTTTTGCAGGAGAGGGAGACAGAAAGTCTGTGAGTGGCTTTGTTTGTTTGTTTGCAAATACACCCATTGCCTGGAGAGCAAGAAAACAAAACGCAATTGCCGTTTCCACATGTGAAGCCAAATTTGCGGCCCTCAGTGAGGCAATCAATGAAATGTATTGGTTAAAACAATTGTTTGTAGATTTATCTGTAGATATAATCTCACCAGTGACAGTGTATGAAGATTCCCAAGCCTGCCTGTCTCTAGCTGCTTCTGAAAATGTCAAAAATCGCACCAAATACATCCATGTGAAATACAAAAATGTAAGACATGCAATTCAAGAAAAATTTATCCAATTAGAGTATTGTCCGTCTGAGCTGAATGTTGCAGACATTTTCATGAAAGCACTTTCTCTTACAAAGCATGCAACCATGGTAACCAGATTGGGACTAGAGCAAATGTGTCTGAAATAAAATCATTTGTGTCTCTGTGTGCCTGTGAAATGAGTTTTCCCCCACAGCGTTTCAAAAATCCATGCGGAAGGGGTGTTAAAGTTATTTGGTTAAAGTATTCTATGCAGAATTAAACGCATGGCATTTTCTCCACCAAAATATGGCCGGAAAGTGGAAAATTACAAGTGACCCTGCATTGAAAGTTTGGTTCTCAAAACAGTCTACGAACAGGTGCCCTTATAGCCATAACAAACAACTCTTATCAGTATTGTTCCCAGAAAAAAAAAGAAAAATGAGAAAAATAAAAAGGGGGAAAAATGATAAAAACGAAAAAACTACTAAAAAGGGAAAAGAAGAAGAAAAAGAGAAACAGGGAAAAATGAAAAAGAAGAAAAAGAAGTATGGGAAAAAACAGGAAAAACGAATAAAAGAAAAAAAAGAAAAATGAGAAAAACGACTAAAAAGGGGGAAACAAGAGAAAAAAGAGAAAAGGGTAAAAAAGGAAACAAGAAAAACAAGAAAAACAAGAATGAGGGGAAAAAAGGAAACACAAATAAAATGGAAAAAAGAGAAAAATAAGAAAAACAAGAATGGGAAAAAACAGGGAAAACGAATAAAATGGAAAAAAAGAAATACGAGAAAAATAAGAAGGGGAAAAATGATAAAAATGACTAAAGAGGGAAAAAACAAAAGAAGAAGAAAAAGAGAAAGTGGAACAACGAAAAACAAGAAAAACAAGAATGGGAAATAAACAGGAAAAATGAATAAAAGGAAAAAAGAAAAACAAGAAAAAGAAGTATGGGAAAAACAGGAAAAACGAATAAAATGAAAAATGAGAAAAATGAGAAAAACTACTAAAAAGGGGAAAAAAGAGAAAAAAGAGAAAGGGGGAAAAAGAAAAACAAGGGAAAAAATGGGGAAAAAAGAAAAATGAGAAAAATGAGAATGGGAAAAATGAGAAAAATGAGAAAAACGACTAAAGAGGGAGAAAACAAGAATGGGAAAAATAGGGAAAAAAGAGAAAAGGGGAAAAAAGAAAAACAAGGAAAAAATGGGAAATAACATGAAAAAAGAAAAAGTGGAAAAAAGAGAAAATGAGAAAAATGGGAAGAACGACTAAAGAGGGAAAAAGAAAAAAAGAAAAAGAAGGGGAATAAAAGAAAAACAAGGGAAAGAAGAATGGGAAAAATAGGGAAAAAAGAGAAAAGGGGAAAAAAGAAAAACAAGGAAAAAATGGGAAATGACATGAAAAAACAAAAAAATGGGAAAAAAAGAAAAATGAGAAAAATGAGAATGGGAAAAATGAGAAAAATGAGAAAAACGACTAAAGAGGGAGAAAACAAGAATGGGAAAAATAGGGAAAAAAGAGAAAGGGGGAAAAGAAAAACAAGAAAAACAAGAATGGGAAAAAACAGGAAAAATGAATAAAATGGAAAAAAGAAATGAGAAAAATGAAAAAATGACTAAAGAGGGAAAAAATAAAAGAAGAAAAAGAGAAAGTGGAAAAAAGAAAAATAAGGAAGACAAGAACCAGAAAAAATGGGATAAACGAATAAAATGAAAAAAAATGAGAAAAATGAGAAAAACTACAAAAAAGGGGGAAAAAGAGAAAGGGGAAAAAAGAAAAACAAGGGGAAAAAATGGGAAATAACATGAAAAAAGGAAAAATGGAAAAATGAGAAAAATGAGAAAAATGAGAAAAATGGGAAGAACGACTAAAGAGGGAAAAAACAAAAAATAAATAGAAGGGGGAAAAAAGGAAAACAAGGGAAAGAAGATGTTAAAGTTATTTGGTTAAAGTATTCTATGCAGAATTAAACGCATGGCATTTTCTCCACCAAAATATGGCCGGAAAGTGGAAAATTACAAGTGACCCTGCATTGAAAGTTTGGTTCTCAAAACAGTCTACGAACAGGTGCCCTTATAGCCATAACAAACAACTCTTATCAGTATTGTTCCCAGGAGAATTGTAGCTCGAGGGAAGGCCAATACACAACACTGCCATTGTGTGACGCTTTATAGTAAGTACAATTGCTACCAAAATGCTATGCTGAAAGAGATGCCCATTTTTGAACCAATCAGATGTGAGCTATGAACCATGGGTATTCATTCATACTTATGTTCTCACCTATGTTCTTCATATATGCCTTTGTTCTTTATGTAGACTGCTATCTACATGTACTTGTATCTGAAGTGTAACCATGCCTGGTCTTTGCACAGACCATGATGTTTTTCTTTCCTCACTTCTGGTGATGGAACTCTGCTTATGCTTTGATTTTACCTTTTTGCAATAATACATCCATTATTGCCTTATGCTATCAATAAAGATATTGTTAGCCTTACAACACGTTGTTTGGATTACTTCAAGCCTGAAACCCCAATTAGTTCACCATCACCCAATAGAAGAATGGGAAAAAACGGGAAAAACAAATATCAGAAAAAAAAGAAAAATGAGAAGTAAAAATGAATAAAAACGAATAAAAAGGGGAAAAAACAAAACAAACAAGAAAAAAGAGAAAGGGGGAAAAAAGTGAAAAAGAAAAAGAAGAAAAAGAAGAACGGGGAAAAACGGGAAAAACGAATAAAATGGGGAAAAATGAGAAAAATGAGAAAAACGACTAAAAAGGGGGTAACGAGAAAAAAGAGAAAGGGGGAAAAGGGAAAAAAGAAAAACAAGAAAAACAAGAACGGGGGGGGGAAAGGGAAAAACGAATAAAATGGAAAAAAAGAAAAATGAGAAAAATAAAAAGGGGGAAAATGATAAAAACGAAAAAACTACTAAAAAGGGAAAAGAAGAAGAAAAAGAAATGGGGAAAAATGAAAAAGAAGAAAAAGAAGTATGGGAAAAAACAGGAAAAACGAATAAAATAGAAAAATGAGAAAAATGAAAAAAATGAGAAAGTGGAAAAACGAGAAAAAGGACTAAGAAGGGAAAAAATAAAAAAGAAGAAAAAGAGGAAGAGGAAGAGGAAGAGGAAAAAAGAATGAGAAAGTGGAAAAACGAGAAAAAGGACTAAGAAGGGAAAAAATAAAAAAAGAAGAAAAAGGGGAAGAGGAAGAGGAAGAGGAAAAAAGAAAAACGAGAACGGAAAAAACGAGAAAAATAAGAAGGGGAAAAACGATAAAAAGAAGAAGAAAAGGAGAAATGGGGAAGAAAGAAAAACAAGAAAAACAAGAACGAGAAAAAAGCAGGAAAATCAAATAAAATGGAAAAAAATAATGAGAAAAATGAGAAAGTGGAAAAATGAGAAAGAGGACTAAAAAGGGAAAAAGCAAAAAAAAAAAAAGAAAAAGAGAAAGGAAAAAGAGAAAAACAACAACGAAAAAAACGAGAAAAAATAAGAAAGGGAAAAAGGACAAAAATGAGAAAAACGACTAAAAATGGAAAAAACAAAATAGGAAGAAAAAGAGAAAAGGGAAAAAAGAAACACAAGAAAAACAGGAAGGAGAAAAAAGGAGGAAAAACGAATAAAATGTAAAAAAGAGAAAAATGAGAAGGGGAGAATGAGAAGGGGAAAAATGAGAAAAATGACTAAAAAGGGAAAAAAACAAAACAAAAGAGAAAAAAGAGAAAGGGTGAAGAAAGTGAAAACAAGAAAAACAAGAAAAACAAGAACGGGGGGAAAAGGGAAAAACGAATAAAATGGGGGGGGAAAAGAAAAATGAGAAAAATAAAAAGGGGAAAATGATAAAAACGAAAAAACTACTAAAAAGGGAAAAGAAGAAGAAAAAGAGAAACGGGGAAAAAAGAAAAACAAGAAAAACAAGAGCGAGAAAAAGCAGGAATATCAAATACAATGGAAAAAAAGAATAACGAGAAAAATGAGAAAGTGGAAAAACGAGAAAAAGGACTAAACGGGAAAAACAAAAAAAGAAGAAAAAGAGGAAGTGGAAGAGGAAAAAAAGAAAAACGAGAATGGAAAAAAACGACAAAAATAAGTGTAAATGTGAGAAAAATGAGAGAAACGACTAAAAAGGGGGAAAAAGAGAAAAAAGAGAAACGGGGGGAAAAAGGAAAAAAGAAAAACAAGAAAAAGAAGTATGGGAAAAAACAGGAAAAACGAATAAAATGGAAAAATGAGAAAAATGAGAAAAACCACTAAAAAGGGGAAAACAAGAAAAAACAAGAACGGGGAAAAAGGAAAAAACGAATAAAATGGAAAAAAGGAAAACGAGAAAAATAAAAAGGGGAAAAACGATAAAAACGAAAAAAATACTAAAAAGGGAAAAAAGGGAAAAGAAGAAGAAAAAGAGAAACGGAGAAAAAAGAAAAACAAGAAAAACAAGAAAAACAAGAATGAGAAAAAGCAGGAAAATCAAATAAAATGGAAAAAAAGAATAACGAAAAAATGAGAAAGTGGAAAAACGAGAAAAAGGACTAAAAAGAGAAAAAAATAAAAAGGAAGAAAAAGAGGAAGAGGAAGAGGAAGAGGAAAAAAAGAAAAATAGAAGGGAAAAAACGAGAAAAATAAGAAGGGGAAAAATGAGAAAAATGAGAAAAATGACTAAAAAGGGGGAAACAAGAGAAAAAGAGAAACGGGGAAAAAGGAAACAAGAAACAAGAAAAAGAAGTATGGGAAAAAACAGGAAAAACGAATAAAAGAAAAAAAAGAAAAATGAGAAAAACGACTAAAAAGGGGGAAACAAGAGAAAAAAGAGAAAAGGGTAAAAAAGGAAACAAGAAAAACAAGAAAAACAAGAATGAGGGGGAAAAAGGAAACACGAATAAAATGGAAAAAAGAGAAAAATAAGAAAAACGACTAAAGAGGAAAAAACAAAGAAGGAAAAGAGAAAGTGGAAAAAAAGAAAAACAAGGAAGAGAAGAACGGGAAAAACGGGAAAAAGGAATAAAAGAGAAAAAGGAGAAAAAGGAGAAAAAGGAGAAGGGGAAAAATGAGAAAAATGAGAAAAACTACTAAAAAGGGAAAAAAGAGAAGAAACAGAGGGGAATAAAGAAAATCAAGGAAAAAAGAATGGGAAATAACATGAAAAAAGAATAACATTGAAAAAAAGAAAAATGAGAAAAATGAGAAAAAAGACTAAAAAGGGAAAAAAAGAAAAAGGAAAAAAGAAAAACAAGAAAAACAAGAATGGGAAAAAACAGGGAAAACGAATAAAATGGAAAAAAAGAAATACGAGAAAAATAAGAAGGGGAAAAATGATAAAAATGACTAAAGAGGGAAAAAACAAAAGAAGAAGAAAAAGAGAAAGTGGAACAACGAAAAACAAGAAAAAGAAGAATGGGAAATAAACAGGAAAAACGAATAAAAGGAAAAATGAGAAAAATGAGAAAAACTACTAAAAAGGGGAAAAAAGAGAAAAAAGAGAAGGGGAAAAAGAAAAACAAGGAAAAAAATGGGAAATAACATGAAAAAAGAAAAAATGGGAAAAAAAGAAAAATGAGAAAAATGAGAATGGGAAAAATGAGAAAAATGAGAAAAACGACTAAAGAGAGAGAAAACAAGAATGGGAAAAATAGGGAAAAAAGAGAAAAGGGGAAAAAAGAAAAACAAGAAAAACAAGAATGGAAAAAACAGGAAAAACGAATAAAATGGAAAAAAGAGAAATGAGAAAAATGAAAAAATGAAAAAATGACTAAAGAGGGGAAAAATAAAAGAAGAAAAAGAGAAAGTGGAAAAAAGAAAAATAAGGAAGACAAGAACCAGAAAAAATGGGAAAAACGAACAAAATGGAAAAAAAGAAAAACGAGAAAAACGACTAAAAAGGGGGGAAATAAAAAAGGAGAAAAAAGAAAAACAAGAAAAACAAGAATGGGAAAAAACAGGAAAAACGAATAAAATGGAAAAAAAGAAATACGAGAAAAATAAGAAGGGGAAAAATGATAAAAACGACTAAAGAGGGAAAAAACAAAACAAGAAGAAAAAGAGAAAGTGGAACAAAGAAAAACAAGAAAAACAAGAATGGGAGAAAATGGGAAAAATGAATAAAATGGGAAAAAAGAAAAATGAGAAGGGTAAAAATGAGAAAAATGAGAAAAACTACTAAAAAGGGAAAAAAGAGAAAAAAGAGAAAGGGGAAAAAAGAAAAACAAGGAAAAAAATGAGAAATAAAATGAAAAAAGAAAAAAATGGGGAAAAAAGAAAAATGAGATAAATGAGAATGGGAAAAATGAGAAAAATGAGAAAAACGACTAAAAAGGGAGAAAACAAGAATGGGAAAAATAGGGAAAAAAGAGAAAAATGGGAAAAATGAGATATAGGACTAAAAAGAGAAAAAAACAAAAAAGGAAGAAAAATTGAACTGGAAAAAAGAAAGAAGAAAAACAAGAACAGGAAAAAACTGGAAAAACGAATAAAATAGAATAAAAAGAAAAACAAGAAAAACGAAAAAGAGGAAAAATGAGAAAAACGACTTAAAAGGGAGAAAACAAAAAAGAAGAAAAAGAGAAGGTGGAAAAATAGAAAAACAAGGAAGACAAGAATGGGAAAAACCGGATAAAAGGAATAAAATGGAAAAAAGAGGAAAAGGAGAAAAATGAGAAGGGGAAAAATGAGAAAAACAAGAAAAACAAGAATGGGGAAAAAACAGGAACCACGAATAAAATGGAAAAAAGAGAAAAATGAGAAAAATGAGAAAAACGACTAAAGAGGGAAAAAACAAAAGAAGGAAAAGAGAAAGTGGAAAAAAGAAAAACAAGGAAGAAAAGAATGGGGAAAAATAAAACAGAGAAAAAAGAGAAAAGGGGAAAAAAGAAAAACAAGGAAAACAGGAATGGGAAAGAACAGAAAAAACAAATAAAATCAAAAAAAAGAAAAATGAGAAAAATGAGAAAAACGACTAAAGAGGGAAAAAACAAAAGAAGGAAAAGAGAAAGTGGAAAAAAGAAAAACAAGGAAGAAAAGAATGGGAAAAAATAAAACAGAAAAAAGAGAAAAGGGGGGAAAAAACAAGGAAAACAGGAATGGGAAAAAACGGTAAAAACAAATAAAATCGAAAAAAAGAAAAATGAGAAAAATGAGAAAAACGACTAAAGAGGGGGGGAAAAGAAAAAGAGAAAGTGGAAAAAAAGAAAAACAAGGAAGACAAGAATGTGAAAAAACGGGAAAAAGGAATAAAAGAGAAAAAGGAGAAAAAGGAGAAGGGGGAAAATGAGAAAAACGAGAAAAACAACTAAAAAGGGAAAAAAGAGAAAAAAGAGAAAGGGGAAAAAAGAAAAACAAGGAAAAAAATGGGAAATAACATGAAAAAAGAAAAAAATGGGAAAAAGAGAAAAATGAGAAAAATGAGAAGAACGACTAAAGAGGGAAAAAACAAAAGAGAAAGAGAAGGGGGAAAAAAGAAAAACAAGGGAAAGAAGAATGGAAAACAACGGGAAAACCAAATAAAACAGAAAAAAAGAAAAATGAGAAGTAAAAATGAAAAAAATGAGAAAAACGACGAAAAAGAGGGAAAAGAAAAAAGGAGAAAAAAGAAAAACAAGAAAAACAAGAATGGGAAAAAACAGGAAAAACGAATAAAATGGAAAAAAGAAATACGAGAAAAATAAGAAGGGGGAAAATGATAAAAACGACTAAAGATGGGAAAAACAAAAGAAGAAAAAAGAAAGTGGAAAAAAAGTGGAAAAAAAGAAAAACAAGGAAGACAAGAATGGGAAAAAATGGGAAAAACGAATCAAAAAGGGGAAAAATGAAAAAAAATGAGAAAAACTACTAAAAAGGGAAAAAAGAGAAAAAAGAGAAAGGGGAAAAAAGAAAAACAAGGAAAAAAATGGGAAATAACATGAAAAAAGAAAAAAATGGGAAAAAAGAAAAATGAGAAAAATGAGAATGGGAAAAATGAGAAAAACGAGAAAAATGACTAAAGAGGGAGAAAACAAAAAAGAAATAGAATAGGGAAAAAAGAAAAACAAGGGAAAGAAGAATTTGGAAAAAACGGGAAAAACAAATAAAACAGAAAAAAAGAAAAATGAGAAGTAAAATTGAAAAAAACGAGAAAAACGACTAAAAAGGGGGGGGAAAGAAAAAAGGAGATAAAAGAAAAACAAGAAAAACAAGAATGGGAAAAAACAGGAAAAATGAATAAAATGGAAAAAAAGAAATATGAGAAAAAATAAGAAGGGGAACAATGATAAAAACGACTAAAGATGGGAAAAACAAAAGAAGAAAAAAGAAAGTGGAAAAAAATTAGAAAAATTAGAAAAATTAGAATGGGAAAATTAGAAAAATGAGAAAAACTACTAAAAAGGGAAAAAAGATAAAAAAGAGAAAGGGGAAAAAAGAAAAACAAGGGAAAAAATGGGAAATAACATGGAAAAAATGGGAAAAAAAGAAAAAGGAGAAAAAGGAGAAGAACGACTAAAGAGGGAAAAAACAAAAGAGAAAGAGAAGGGGGAAAAAAGAAAAACAAGGGGAAGAAGAATGGGAAACAACGGGAAAAACAAATAAAACAGAAAAAAGAAAAATGAGAAGTAAAAATGAAAAAAACGAGAAAAACGACTAAAAAGGGGGGGAAAGAAAAAAGGAGATAAAAGAAAAACAAGAAAAACAAGAATGGGAAAAAACAGGAAACATGAATGAAATGGAAAAAAAGAAAAATGAGAAAAATGAGAATGGGAAAAATGAGAAAAATGAGAAAAACGACTAAAGAGGGGAAAAACAAAAGAAGAAAAAAGAAAGTGGAAAAAAAGAAAAACAAGGAAGACAAGAATGGGAAAAAATGGGAAAAACGAATAAAAAAGGGGAAAAATGAGAAAAGAGAAAAACAACTAAAAAGGGGAATAAGGAGGAAAAAGAGAAAAGGGAAAAAAGAAAAACAAGGAAAAAAATGGGAAATAACATGAAAAAAGAAAAAAATGGGAAAAAAGAAAAATGAGAAAAATGAGAATGGGAAAAATGAGAAAAACGAGAAAAACGACTAAAGAGGGGAAAAACAAAAGAAGAAAAAAGAAAGTGGGAAAAAAGTGGAAAAAAAGAAAAACAAGGAAGACAAGAATGGGAAAAACCGGGTAAAAGGAATAAAATGGAAAAAAGAGGAAAATGAGAAAAATGAGAAGGGGGAAAATGAGAAAAACAAGAAAAACAAGAATGGGGAAAAAACAGGAAACAGGAATAAAATGGAAAAAAGAGAAAAATGAGAAAAATGAGAAAAACGACTAAAGAGGGAAAAAACAAAAGAAGGAAAAGAGAAAGTGGAAAAAAGAAAAACAAGGAAGAAGAGAATGGGAAAAAATAAAACAGAGAAAAAAGAGAAAAGGGGAAAAAAGAAAAACAAGGAAAACAGGAATGGGGAAAAACGGTAAAAACAAATAAAATAGAAAAAAAGAAAAATGAGAAAAACGAGAAAAACGACTAAAGATGGAAAAAACAAAAGAGAAAGAGAAGGGGGAAAAAAGAAAAACAAGGGGAAGAAGAATGGGAAACAACGGGAAAAACAAATAAAACAGAAAAAAGAAAAATGAGAAGTAAAAATGAAAAAAACGAGAAAAACGACTAAAAAGGGGGGGAAAGAAAAAGGGAGATAAAAGAAAAACAAGAAAAACAAGAATGGGAAAAAACAGGAAACATGAATGAAATGGAAAAAAAGAAAAATGAGAAAAATGAGAATGGGAAAAATGAGAAAAATGAGAAAAACGAATAAAGAGGGGAAAAACAAAAGAAGAAAAATGAAAGTGGAAAAAAAGTGGAAAAAAAGAAAAACAAGGAAGACAAGAATGGGAAAAAATGGGAAAAACGAATACAAAAGGGGAAAAATGAGAAAAGAGAAAAACAACTAAAAAGGGGAATAAGGAGAAAAAAGAGAAAAGGGAAAAAAGAAAAACAAGGAAAAAAATGGGAAATAAAATGAAAAAAGAAAAAAATGGGGAAAAAAGAAAAATGAGAAAGAATGGGAAAAATGAGAAAAATGAGAAAAATGACTAAAAAGGGAGAAAACAAGAATGGGAAAAATAGGGAAAAAAGAGAAAAATGAGAAAAATGAGAAATAGGACTAAAAAGGGAAAAAACAAAAAAGGGAGAAAATTTGAACTGGAAAAAAGAAAGAAGAAAAACAAGAACGGGAAAAAACTGGAAAAAGGAATAAAAGAGAAAAAGGAGAAAAAGGAGAAGGGGGAAAATGAGAAAAACGAGAAAAACTACTAAAAAGGGAAAAAAGAGAAATGAGAAAAATGAGAAAAACTACTAAAAAGGGGAAAAAAGAAAAAAGAGAAAGGGAAAAAAAGAAAAACAAGGAAAAAATGGGAAATAACATGAAAAAAGAAAAAAATGGGAAAAAAGAAAAATGAGAAAAATGAGAATGGGAAAAATGAGAAAAACGAGAAAAACGACTAAAGAGGGAGAAAACAAAAAAGAAATAGAAGAGGGAAAAAAGAAAAACAAGGGAAAGAAGAATTGGAAAAAACGGGAAAAACAAATAAAACAGAAAAAAAGAAAAATGAGAAGTAAATATGAAAAAACGAGAAAAACGAGAAAAACGACTAAAAAGGGGGGAAAATAAAAAATTAAACGAATTAAATGGAAATAATTAGAAAAATTCAAAAAATTAGAATGGGAAAATTAGAAAAATGAGAAAAACTACTAAAAAGTGAAAAAAGAGAAATGAGAAAAATGAGAAAAACTACTAAAAAGGGGAAAAAAGAGAAAAAAGAGAAAGGGGAAAAAAGAAAAACAAGGAAAAAAATGGGAAATAACATGAAAAAAAAAATACACCAAAATAGGAAATAAGATAATTGAATAACCTGAAATAATAATAAATACAATACATGTATATCTAATCAGAATTCAAATGAGTTCATCACCCCTACATGGCACTCCAATCTTTTCCATATAATGGGCTCTCTGGTGAACTGCCTTGTCTACAAACTTGGCAGTCCTATTCACAATAAAAGTATTTGGGCCCGAAAGAAAATAAGATAATCTGTGATTAGAATCCCAGTGTGCTGTTCTTTCCAACAAAGGAGACAGGAATTTAATCCTAAGTGAATCATATAATTTGCAGTCGAACAAAACATGGGCAATATCTTCTATGGCTGGGTCCCCACATACACAAGTCCTCTCATCATATGGCAAACGATGGAAACGTCCATATTTAACCATAGAGTCCAACAATTCAAACCTAGCCCTGGAATAGGCCCTTCTCAGATTTTGTGTTAGACTCATCGACAGGTATTTTTCAAATTTAAAAATAGTTTTATTCTTAGCTAACCATTTTAATGAACCATTTTTTGCCAATGTCTCCATGTCCAATTGGGCACTGATATCCAGGGCTCGCTGTTTAAAAATATCCTTTGCCTGCGGTGCAGTTATGAGTACCTGTTGAATGGAAAGTCCATATTGTGTAATAACTTTAGTGAGATGTTTTAACCAGGATGTGGTAAAATCCATACTTATTTGTTCAAGTAGGCATAATTTGGGAAGCCTATCATGGTCCATTGAATGGACCTTCTGCCAGTAAGAAAAGACCTTTGATACTGTCTGGCTATGTATAGAGTGGATACCTGTTTCTGCTCTAATTGCGGGTGCTGACGTATTTTTATCAACTCCCAGTATACTTCTTAAAAAGCGGGTTTGAACATATTCAAGTGCAGCAGAATTTGTAAGACCCCACACTTCCGCACCATAAGTCAACATTGGGACAATTTTTGCTCTAAATACTTTCAGAATAGGGGTCAAAGTGCCGGGATATTTATAATTATACAGTTTAGATAGCCTTTTGGCACAGACCTCAGCCCTCCCTGCGGTCCTTCTGAAATGATTGTCCCAGGCTCCAGTATCAGTAAAAACCACTCCTAGGTAAGTGAAAGAATTCACTCGTTCTATAGGCTCCCCATTTATTTGCCATTTATATTTCATCCTTTTTCTTTTACCAAAAACCATCACTTTAGATTTAGACTTATTTATAGTTAAAGAGTTATGAACACAATAGACATTCAACTTTTTCAGGAGTCTTCTCAGGCCAACTTGTGAATGTGCCATCAAAATCATGTCATCTGCATATAATAGGACATTCACAAATATGCCATGAATTTTTAACATGTGAGTATCTACGGTACACATAAACCCTGGAATATCATTAATATAAAGATTGAAGAGCATTGGAGCTAATATACAACCCTGCCTGACACCTCTATAAGTAGGAATACTTTTGGTTAAAGAGCCATTTACACCAGTTCTTACTTTTAAATAGGTATTTGAATAGAGGGCCTTTACCAGGAATAAAAGTCTGGGCTCCATATTTAAATTAATTAATTTCTTCCATAAAATATTTCTATCTATGGAATCAAAAGCTGCGGTAAAATCTATAAAAGCAGCGAACACTTTTTTACCATTTGCCAATTGTTTTGAAATAAGATGATGTAATGTAAAACAATTATCTATTGTGGAGCGATCTGGTCTAAAACCAGTTTTTTCCTCTACAAGGAGGTTTGTCCTAATTACCCAGTTCTCTATTTTGCCCAAGAGGTGTTTGGCATACATTTTTCTTATTTCATTTTTCTTATTATTTTCTTATTAAAAGAAAAACAAGAAAAAGAAGTATGGGAAAAAACAGGAAAGACAAATAAAATGGAAAAATGAGAAAAATGAGAAAAACTACTAAAAAGGGGAAAAAAGATAAAAAAGAGAAAGGGGGAAAAAGAAAAAAAGGGAAAAAATTGGAAATAAAATGAAAAAAGAAAAAAATGGGAAAAAAAGAAAAATGGGAAAAATGAGAATGGGAAAAATGAGAAAAATGAGAAAAACGACTAAAGAGGGAGAAAACAAGAATGGGAAAAATAGGGAAAAAACAGAAAAGGGGAAAAGAAAAACAAGAATGGGAAAAAACAGGAAAAATGAATAAAATGGAAAAAAATGAGAAAAATGAAAAAACGACTAAAGAGGGAAAAAATAAAAGAAGAAAAAGAGAAAGTGGAACAAAGAAAAATAAGGAAGACAAGAACCAGAAAAAATGGGAAAAACGAATAAAATGGAAAAAAAGAAAAATGAGAAAAATGAGAAAAATGAGAAAAACTACTAAAAAGGGGAAAAAAGAGAAAAAACAGAAAGGGGAAAAAAGAAAAACAAGGAAAAAAATGGGAAATAACTTGAAAAAAGAAAAAAAATGGAAAAAAGAGAAAAATGAGAAAAATGGGAAGAACGACTAAAGAGGGAAAAACAAAAAAGAAATAGAAGGGGAAAAAAAGAAAAACAAGGGAAAGAAGAATGGGAAAAACGGGAAAAACAAATAACAGAAAAAAAGAAAAATGAGAAGTAAAAATGAAAAAAACGAGAAAAACGAGAAAAACGACTAAAAAGGGGAAATAAAAAAGGAGAAAAAAGAAAACAAGAAAAACAAGAATGGGAAAAAACAGGAAAAACGAATAAAATGGAAAAAAAGAAATACGAGAAAAATAAGAAGGAAAAAATGATAAAAACGACTAAAGGGGGAAAAAACAAAAGAAGAAGAAAAAGAGAAAGTGGAACAAAGAAAAACAAGAAAAACAAGAATGGGAAATAAACAGGAAAAACGAATAAAAAGGAAAAAAGAAAAAGAAGAAAAAGAAGTATGGGAAAAAACAGGAAAAACGAATAAAATGGAAAAATGAGAAAAATGAGAAAAACTACTAAAAAGGGGAAAAAAGAGAAAAAAGAGAAAGGGGAAAAAAGAAAAATAAGGGAAAAAATGGGAAATAACATGAAAAAAGAAAAAAATGGGAAAAAAAGAAAAATGAGAAAAATGAGAATGGGAAAAATGAGAAAAATGAGAAAAACTACTAAAAAGGGGAAAAAAGAGAAAAAAGAGAAAGGGGAAAAAAGAAAAATAAGGGAAAAAATGGGAAATAACATGAAAAAAGAAAAAAATGGGAAAAAAAGAAAAATGAGAAAAATGAGAATGGGAAAAATGAGAAAAATGAGAAAAACGACTAAAGAGGGAGAAAACAAGAATGGGAAAAATAGGGAAAAAAGGGAAAAGGAGGGAAAAGAAAAACAAGAATGGGAAAAAACAGGAAAAATGAATAAACTGGAAAAAAGAAAAATGAGAAAAATGAAAAAACGACTAAAGAGGGAAAAAATAAAAGAAAAAGAGAAAGTGGAAAAAAGAAAAATAAGGAAGACAAGTACCAGAAAAAATGGGCAAAACTAAAAAAATGGAAAAAAAGAAAAATGAGAAAAATGAGAAAAATGAGAAAAACTACTAAAAAGGGGAAAAAAGAGAAAAAACAGAAAGGGGAAAAAAGAAAAACAAGGAAAAAAATGGGAAATAACATGAAAAAAGAAAAAAAATGGAAAAAAGAGAAAAATGAGAAAAATGGGAAGAACGACTAAAGAGGGAAAAACAAAAAAGAAATAGAAGGGGGAAAAAAGAAAAACAAGGGAAAGAAGAATGGGAAAAACGGGAAAAACAAATAACAGAAAAAAAGAAAAATGAGAAGTAAAAATGAAAAAAACGAGAAAAACGAGAAAAACGACTAAAAAGGGGAAATAAAAAAGGAGAAAAAAGAAAACAAGAAAAACAAGAATGGGAAAAAACAGGAAAAACGAATAAAATGGAAAAAAAGAAATACGAGAAAAATAAGAAGGAAAAAATGATAAAAACGACTAAAGGGGGAAAAAACAAAAGAAGAAGAAAAAGAGAAAGTGGAACAAAAAAAACAAGAAAAACAAGAATGGGAAATAAACAGGAAAAACGAATAAAAAGGAAAAAAGAAAAACAAGAAAAAGAAGTATGGGAAAAAACAGGAAAAACAAATAAAATGGAAAAATGAGAAAAATGAGAAAAACTACTAAAAAGGGGAAAAAAGAGAAAAAAGGGAAAGGGGGAAAAAGAAAAATAAGGGAAAAAATGGGAAATAACATGAAAAAAGAAAAAAATGGGGAAAAAAGAAAAATGAGAAAAATGAGATTGGGAAAAATGAGAAAAATGAGAAAAATGACTAAAAAGGGAGAAAACAAGAATGGGAAAAATAGGGAAAAAAGAGAAAAGGGGGGAAAAGAAAAACAAGAATGGGAAAAAACAGGAAAAATGAATAAACTGGAAAAAAGAGGAAAAGGAGAAAAATGAGAAGGGGAAAAATGAGAAAAACAAGAAAAACAAGAATGGGGAAAAAACAGGAAACACGAATAAAATGGAAAAAAGAGAAAAATGAGAAAAATGAGAAGAACGACAAAAGAGGGAAAAAAGAAAAGAGAAAGAAGGGGGAAAAAAGGAAAACAAGGGAAAGAAGAATGGGAAACAACGGGAAAAACAAATAAAACAGAAAAAAAGAAAAATGAGAAGTAAAAATGAAAAAAACGAGAAAAACGACTAAAAAGGGGGGAAAAGAAAAAAGGAGAAAAAAGAAAAACAAGAAAAACAAGAATGGGAAAAAACAGGAAAAACGAATAAAATGGAAAAAATGAATAAAAAATGAGAAAAACTACTAAAAAGGGAAAAAAGAGAAAAAGGAGAAAGGGGAAAAAAGAAAAACAAGGAAAAAAATGGGAAATAACATGAAAAAAGAAAAAAATGGGAAACAAGAAAAATGAGAAAAATGAGAATGGGAAAAATGAGAAAAACTAGAAAAACGACTAAAGAGGGAGAAAACAAAAAAGAAATAGAAGAGGGAAAAAAGAAAAACAAGGGAAAGAAGAATGGGAAAAAACGGGAAAAACAAATAAAACAGGAAAAAAGAAAAATGAGAAGTAAATATGAAAAAAACGAGAAAAATGAGAAAAATGACTAAAAAGGGGGGAAAATAAAAAATTAAACGAATTAAATGGAAATAATTAGAAAAACTCGAAAAATTAGAATGGGAAAATTAGAAAAATGAGAAAAACTACTAAAAAGGGAAAAAAGAGAAATGAGAAAAATGAGAAAAATGAGAAAAACGAGAAAAACGACTAAAGAGGGAGAAAACAAGAATGGGAAAAATAGGGAAAAAAGAGAAAAGGGGAAAAGAAAAACAAGAATGGGAAAAAACAGGAAAAATGAATAAAATGGAAAAAAAATGAGAAAAATGAGAAAAATGAAAAAACGACTAAAGAGGGAAAAAATAAAAGAAGAAAAAGAGAAAGTGGAACAAAGAAAAATAAGGAAGACAACAACCAGAAAAAATGGGAAAAACGAATAAAATGGAAAAAAAGAAAAATGAGAAAAATGAGAAAAACTACTAAAAAGGGGAAAAAAGAGAAAAAAGAGAAAGGGGAAAAAAGAAAAACAAGGAAAAAAATGGGAAATAACATGAAAAAAGAAAAAAAATGGAAAAAAGAGAAAAATGAGAAGAGTGGGAAGAGCGACTAAAGAGGGAAAAAACAAAAAAGAAATAGAAGGGGGAAAAAAGAAAAACAAGGGAAAGAAGAATGGGAAAAACGGGAAAAACAAATAACAGAAAAAAAGAAAAATGAGAAGTAAAAATGAAAAAAACGAAAAAAACGAGAAAAACGACTAAAAAGGGGGGAAATAAAAAAGGAGAAAAAAGAAAAACAAGAAAAACAAGAATGGGAAAAAACAGGAAAAACGAATAAAATGGAAAAAAAGAAATACGAGAAAAATAAGAAGGGGGAAAATGATAAAAACGACTAAAGGGGGAAAAAACAAAAGAAGAAGAAAAAGAGAAAGTGGAACAAAGAAAAACAAGAAAAACAAGAATGGGAAATAAACAGGAAAAACGAATAAAAAGGAAAAAAGAAAAAGAAGAAAAAGAAGTATGGGAAAAAACAGGAAAAACGAATAAAATGGAAAAATTAGAAAAATGAGAAAAACTACTAAAAAGGGAAAAAAGAGAAATGAGAAAAATGAGAAAAACTACTAAAAAGGGGAAAAAAGAGAAAAAAGAGAAAGGGGGAAAAAGAAAAACAAGGAAAAAAATGGGAAATAACATGAAAAAAAAAATACACCAAAATAGGAAATAAGATAATTGAATAACCTGAAATAATAATAAATACAATACATGTATATCTAATCAGAATTCAAATGAGTTCATCACCCCTACATGGCACTCCAATCTTTTCCATATAATGGGCTCTCTGGTGAACTGCCTTGTCTACAAACTTGGCAGTCCTATTCACAATAAAAGTATTTGAGCCCGAAAGAAAATAAGATAATCTGTGATTAGAATCCCAGTGTGCTGTTCTTTCCAACAAAGGAGACAGGAATTTAATCCTAAGTGAATCATATAATTTGCAGTCGAACAAAACATGGGCAATATCTTCTATGGCTGGGTCCCCACATACACAAGTCCTCTCATCATATGGCAAACGATGGAAACGTCCATATTTAACCATAGAGTCCAACAATTCAAACCTAGCCCTGGAATAGGCCCTTCTCAGATTTTGTGTTAGACTCATCGACAGGTATTTTTCAAATTTAAAAATAGTTTTATTCTTAGCTAACCATTTTAATGAACCATTTTTTGCCAATGTCTCCATGTCCAATTGGGCACTGATATCCAGGGCTCGCTGTTTAAAAATATCCTTTGCCTGCGGTGCAGTTATGAGTACCTGTTGAATGGAAAGTCCATATTGTGTAATAACTTTAGTGAGATGTTTTAACCAGGATGTGGTAAAATCCATACTTATTTGTTCAAGTAGGCATAATTTGGGAAGCCTATCATGGTCCATTGAATGGACCTTCTGCCAGTAAGAAAAGACCTTTGATACTGTCTGGCTATGTATAGAGTGGATACCTGTTTCTGCTCTAATTGCGGGTGCTGACGTATTTTTATCAACTCCCAGTATACTTCTTAAAAAGCGGGTTTGAACATATTCAAGTGCAGCAGAATTTGTAAGACCCCACACTTCCGTACCATAAGTCAACATTGGGACAATTTTTGCTCTAAATACTTTCAGATTAGGGGTCAAAGTGCCGGGATATTTATAATTATACAGTTTAGATAGCCTTTTGGCACAGACCTCAGCCCTCCCTGCGGTCCTTCTGAAATGATTGTCCCAGGCTCCAGTATCAGTAAAAACCACTCCTAGGTAAGTGAAAGAATTCACTTGTTCTATAGGCTCCCCATTTATTTGCCATTTATATTTCATCCTTTTTCTTTTACCAAAAACCATCACTTTAGATTTAGACTTATTTATAGTTAAAGAGTTATGAACACAATAGACATTCAACTTTTTCAGGAGTCTTCTCAGGCCAACTTGTGAATGTGCCATCAAAATCATGTCATCTGCATATAATAGGACATTCACAAATATGCCATGAATTTTTAACATGTGAGTATCTACGGTACGCATAAACCCTGGAATATCATTAATATAAAGATTGAAGAGCATTGGAGCTAAGATACAACCCTGCCTGACACCTCTATAAGTAGGAATACTTTTGGTTAAAGAGCCATTTACACCAGTTCTTACTTTTAAATAGGTATTTGAATAGAGGGCCTTTACCAGGAATAAAAGTCTGGGCTCCATATTTAAATTAATTAATTTCTTCCATAAAATATTTCTATCTATGGAATCAAAAGCTGCGGTAAAATCTATAAAAGCAGCGAACACTTTTTTACCATTTGCCAATTGTTTTGAAATAAGATGATGTAATGTAAAACAATTATCTATTGTGGAGCGATCTGGTCTAAAACCAGTTTGTTCCTCTACAAGGAGGTTTGTCCTAATTACCCAGTCCTCTATTTTGCCCAAGAGGTGTTTGGCATACATTTTTGCAGCAATTCCTATAAGACTGATTGGTCTATAATTTTGTGGCTCAGTCCTATTTCCTTTTTTAAATATAGGGACAACAATTGCTACTTCCCATCCTACTGGAATGAATCCTGTGTTGTTTATATAAGAAAACAAACCTGCAAGTAATGGGGCCCACCAGTCAGTATGAGTTTTAAAGAGTTCTGGTGGTAAAAAGTCCTCTCCTGGAGCCTTGTTGGGTTTCAAGGAATGGATGATAGATTTGACTTCTGCCACTGACACTGAGGGCCAAAGAGGGAGGTTTTCAAAATAAGTAGGATCAATTATACTTTCCTGCAAGGGTCTTTGGTTTGACTCAGTAAATAAACTTGTATAGAAATCCTCCCAGACTGAGGCAGGTATAGGAATGTCAAGTTGAAAATTGCGTTCCTTCAATAAACCCGAGACGGAATTCCAAAAAAATATTGAATTAGTTCCTTTTGCTGATAATTCCAAGTCTGCCCATATTTTAGCTGTATAAAGAGCTTTTTTGGACACAATAAGTTTCTTATATTCCCGCCTGATTTGTAGCATTTTGGATTGATTTTTTATGTTAGGATAACTCTGGGCCATACGCATTGCTGCCCTTAAATGTTTCCTAGTATGTAGACAATCAGAATCAAACCAGTTCATACTGTTTTGAAAATGATTTCTAGCAGGAACTTTATCTATCAAAAATTTCCTCAACGAGCTAGACAAAAGAGCATATTGTGTCAAGATCTTGTCTGGGCATTGAAAAGGAGTTGAAATAGAATTTCTCCAAGACTGAACCTGCTCTGAGTTTAGATAGGTGGTTAATGCCTTTGTATCTACCTTGTGCCACCTAAGTCTTCTGTTTTGCCTAATTTCAATATTGGCTAGTAACCTCTTATCATATGTCATAAATGATCTAATATCTGATCTGGCTGCAAAATAAACTGTAATCGGCTGATGATCGCTGTCTTCTCTCACATGGGCTTGAATATCTGAAAATAACCCAGACTTATTTCGAGAAACACAAATATAATCTAAGACACTACTAGAGTTTCCTGTATGAAATGTAAACGGATATATAAAATCAGATTCTTTGCCTCCTAAAATATGAAGGTTACATTTATAAATTAGTGAGACCAACTGAGAACCCGCCATGTTCCTTTTGGAATCTCTAGAACGCCAGGGTGGGTTGTTAATAAGGTAGTCCTCAGGAATAACACCCAGTCGTACAAAATCAAATAAAGAAGCCCCCACTCTGGCATTAAAATCTCCCGCTAAAATTACAATAGCATTGGGTTAATTAAGGTTTATCTTCAACAATAGATTTTCTAAATTTACCCAAATGTTGGGAGAAAAGTATGGAGATGAATATGGTGGCAGATAAATGTTCACTAGTACTACTACAACTGCTTCATACGAAAATTTAACCACCAAATAGAAAGGAGAATCAAAACCAAACACCAGTTCCTGGCCTTGCCAACCCAACTCAGCCTTGGCAAGTATCGACAATCCTCCCGATGCCCTTCCTTTAGTCTTGTGTTTCACTGCCGGGACTGACCAGGAATTAAATCCTGGAATGTGGATCCTTTCTTCCTCTTTGGTCAGCCAAGTTTCTTGAAGAGCTATAAAATCAAAGCCAGAGAGAAACTCCAACAAGTCTCCATCAGATACTCGATTTTTCCAACCGGCAATGTTCCAAGTCAGTAGGTGGAGAAAAACCTTGCAATTAATGTTGGCAGACGGCCCCATTGGAGACTTGAAATTTTGGGTTAGAGTACATGAGGCTTTTAGTCAATCGGCAGGGGTGATGTTGTCTAGAATGCCTTCTGTATCGAAGAAGACACATTGATTTACAAGTTGTCTGCCTTCGTCATTGTCTTGTTGATGGGGAAGCGCCAACAGAGATTGGGGAGCAAGACAATTATGATGAAATACTTTAACAGGTTGAAGAGTCAAAGTAGAATCAGCATCCAAACAAACAAAGTCCTCACTAACAGGTAAGGATGTTCCAGCCTTTAGTTCTTTCCCTAACCCATTTTGAACTTCTCCTTCAAATTCTGTAGATCTAGCATATGCGGGACTCATTTGAGACAACATTTGGTTGGAAATAGAATCCTTAGGACTCAGTTCTACTCCACCACCAGCATCCGATTTTAACACACAAGCTACTTTAACTTTCTGCAAATTATCTGGGACTGGATTGAGCAATGCCATTTCCTCACAATCAGCCTGTGTTTCTAGACATTTCTTTTCTGTTGAAGTAGTAGTATTTTGTTGAACAGATATATTTTCACAGGCCTGAGTACTTAGTAGTGCCATATTTATTAATGGCTTTGCCATAGATTGTGTTGTTTTCAATGTCTCTCTTAATTCATCCAGTCTTTGTATAACATCTGATTGCTCTGATTGTGGTAACTCCCCAAATAAGTCAATCAGCGTTTCTTCTGGCATTTCCTCACTCAGGGTCATTGCTGTTGTAGCAACTTCATGATTATCTGTATGTTTGCTACTGCCATCAGAACTTAAAGCAATATTACCCCCTTTCAAAGACTGATCTAGGAGAGGACTCACTTTCTCTGAGCTAAAAACACGTATTGGAAATATTGAAAAAGTACTCAGGAAAGGCTTCATTTTAAAAAGCATGGGAAAAAGAGAAAAATGAGAAAAATGAGAAGAACGACTAAAGAGGGAAAAAACAAAAGAGAAAGAGAAGGGGGAAAAAAGAAAAACAAGAGAAAGAAGAATGGGAAACAACGGGAAAACCAAATAAAACAGAAAAAAAGAAAAATGAGAAGTAAAAATGAAAAAAACGAGAAAAACGACTAAAAAGGGGGGAAAGAAAAAAGGAGAAAAAAGAAAAACAAGGAAGACAAGAATGGGAAAAAACAGGAAAAACGAATAAAATGGAAAAAAGAGGAAAAGGAGAAAAATGAGAAGGGGAAAAATGAGAAAAACAAGAAAAACAAGAATGGGGAAAAAACAGGAACCACGAATAAAATGGAAAAAAGAGAAAAATGAGAAAAATGAGAGAAACGACTAAAGAGGGAAAAAACAAAAGAAGGAAAAGAGAAAGTGGAAAAAAGAAAAACAAGGAAGAAAAGAATGGGGAAAAATAAAACAGAGAAAAAAGAGAAAAGGGGAAAAAAGAAAAACAAGGAAAACAGGAATGGGAAAAAACAGAAAAAACAAATAAAATCAAAAAAAAAATGAGAAAAATGAGAAAAACGACTAAAGAGGGAAAAAACAAAAGAAGGAAAAGAGAAAGTGGAAAAAAGAAAAACAAGGAAGAAAAGAATAGGAAAAAATAAAACAGAGAAAAAAGAGAAAAGGGGGAAAAAAACAAGGAAAACAGGAATGGGAAAAAACGGTAAAAACAAATAAAATCGAAAAAAAGAAAAATGAGAAAAATGAGAAAAACGACTAAAGAGGGGTGGAAAAGAGAAAATTAGAAAAATTAGAAAAATTAGAATGGGAAAATTAGAAAAATGAGAAAAACTACTAAAAAGGGAAAAAAGAGAAATGAGAAAAATGAGAAAAACTACTAAAAAGGGGAAAAAAGAGAAAAAAGAGAAAGTGGAAAAAAAGAAAAACAAGGAAGACAAGAATGTGAAAAAATGGGAAAAAGGAATAAAAGAGAAAAAGGAGAAAAAGGAGAAGGGGGAAAATGAGAAAAAAGAGAAAAACTACTAAAAAGGGAAAAAAGAGAAAAAAGAGAAAGGGGAAAAAAGAAAAACAAGGAAAAAAATGGGAAATAACATGAAAAAAGAAAAAAATGGGAAAAAGAAAAATGAGAAAAATGAGAATGGGAAAAATGAGAAAAATGAGAAAAACGACTAAAGAGGGAGAAAACAAGAATGGGAAAATTAGGGAAAAAAGAGAAAAGGGGAAAAAAGAAAAACAAGGAAAAAATGGGAAATAACATGAAAAAAGAAAAAAATGGGAAAAAAGAAAAATGAGAAAAATGAGAATGGGAAAAATGAGAAAAACGAGAAAAACGACTAAAGAGGGGAGAAACAAAAGAAGAAAAAAGAAAGTGGAAAAAAAGTGGAAAAAAAGAAAAACAAGGAAGACAAGAATGTGAAAAACCGGGTAAAAGGAATAAAATGGAAAAAAGAGGAAAAGGAGACAAATGAGAAGGGGAAAAATGAGAAAAACAAGAAAAACAAGAATTGGGAAAAAACAGGAAACACGAATAAAATGGGAAAAAAAATGAGAAAAATGAGAAAAATGAGAAAAACGACTAAAGGGGGGAAAAACAAAAGAAGGAAAAGAGAAAGTGGAAAAAAGAAAAACAAGGAAGAAAAGAATGGGAAAAAATAAAACAGAAAAAAGAGAAAAGGGGAAAAAAGAAAAACAAGGAAAAAATGGGAAATAAAATGAAAAAAGAAAAAAATGGGAAAAAAGAAAAATGAGAAAAATGAGAATAGGAAAAATGAGAAAAACGAGAAAAACGACTAAAGAGGGGAAAAACAAAAGAAGAAAAAAGAAAGTGGAAA
>JALMGJ010000289.1:0-18077 GCA_023362775.1 Charina bottae
TTATTGTAGCTTACAATTTAAAGCACAGCACTGAAAATGCTGAGACGGTAAAACACCCAAATAACACAAGGTCTTGGTCCCAAACCTAATATTAACTGTGACCCTGATTATACATGCAAGCCTCAACAAAACGGTGAAACAGCCCAAACCCACCCACACTGTGAAAGGAGCCGGCATCAGGTATAAAACACCCACCTATAACGCCAAGCACATGCCACACCCACACGGGCAACAGCAGTAGTTAACATTGGGCCATAAGTGAAAACTTGACCCAGCAAAGATCACATAGAGCCGGTAAATCTCGTGCCAGCGACCGCGGTTACACGATAGACTCAAGATAATATTAACGGCGTAAAGCATGACTAGAAACCACACAACCCCTTAAGGACGAAGTAAAGCCAGGCCGTAAAACACCATAAGCCAAACCAACCACACAACCTTAAACCACACTTCAACTCATGAAAATTAGGACACAAACTAGGATTAGATACCCTACTATGCCCAATAGTAACACGGCAACTAAAAACAAAGTTGCCCGCCAAACCACTACGAGTGAAAACTTAAAACTTAAAAGACTTGACGGTACTTCACACCCAACCTAGAGGAGCCTGTCTATTAACCGATAATCCACGATTAACCCAACCACCCCTGGCCACCCAGCCTATATACCGCCGTCGCCAGCTTACCCTGTGAAAGAAACTAAGTGAGCCAAATAGTACCACACTAACACGACAGGTCGAGGTGTAGCTAATGAGGCGGACTAAGATGGGCTACATTTTCTAACACAGACCATACAGACAAGCTATGAAACTATCTCTAAAAGGCGGATTTAGCAGTAAGATAAGAACAAAATGCTTAACTGAAACAAATGCAATGAAGTGCGTACACACCGCCCGTCATCCCTGTCACACAAACTACTAACCCTACATAACCCAATATACACACACAAACAGGGCAAGTCGTAACACGGTAAGCGTACTGGAAAGTGCGCTTAGAAACAAAAAGTAGCTTACAACAAAGCATTCGACCTACAATCGAACGACATTATCCACTAATCTTTTTGAGCCAAGTATAGTCCAGCCAACATACAAAAATCCCACACAAACAAAACAAATCATTTGACCAACTAAGTAGATGCGATCGAACACCACACCTGGCACAACAACCACAGTACCGCAAGGGAAATAAACTCCAAGCAAAAAACAGCAAAGATTAAACCTTGTACCTTTTGCATCATGGTTTAGCAAGAAAGCCGGACAAGAGGCCACACCAAGCCCCAACCCCGAAACCAGAAGAGCTACTTCAAAGCAGCCCTATGGGGCACATCCTTCTCTGTAGCAAAAGAGTGGAAAGACTCAGAAGTAGAGGTGAAATGCCTACCGAACCTGGAGATAGCTGGCTACCCAATAAACGAATATAAGTTCTACTTTAGAAAACACCTAGCATCAACCTAGCACCCTAAAGATATTCAATAGGGGTACAGCTCTATTGAAACAGGATACAACCTGAATTTGCGAGCAAAGAACCACCATATATCAGTAGGCCCTAAAGCAGCCACCTAAAAAAATATCGTTCAAGAATTACACACAAAAATGTCAAACAAAACCACATACTCCAAATTAACTAAGGGTTAATCTATCCACATAGATGAGCCTATGCTAAAACTAATAATACGAAAACTTCTCTAAGCATGACCTTCCGCTAGAAACAGAAGACCTACTAGCAATTAACAGACCAAAAAAGGACATAAACCACCCCCTACACAACATACTACAAACTGTGACCCCGACACAGGCATGCCAAAAAGAAAGATAAAATATTACAAAAGGAACTCGGCAACCAACAGCTCCAACTGTTTACCAAAAACATAACCTTTAGCCCAAACCAGTATTAAAGGCAACGCCTGCCCAGTGAAACATCTTCAACGGCCGCGGTACCCTAACCGTGCAAAGGTAGCGTAATCATTTGTCTATTAATTGTAGACCAGTATGAAAGGCCACATGAGAGCCAAACTGTCTCTTGTAATCAATCAATTAAACTGATCTCCTAGTACAAAAGCTAGAATAATCATATAAGACCAGAAGACCCTGTGAAGCTTAAACTAACCTGTTAAACCCACTAACAGCCACTTTCGGTTGGGGCGACCTTGGAACAAAACAAAACTTCCAAACACCATGAGCCATACCTCATATAAAGGCCAACAAGCCACTCTATGACCCAGTATACTGACAATTGAACCAAGTTACTCCAGGGATAACAGCGCTATCTTCTTCAAGAGCCCATATCAAAAAGAAGGTTTACGACCTCGATGTTGGATCAGGACACCCCAATGGTGCAACCGCTATTAAAGGTTCGTTTGTTCAACGATTAACAGTCCTACGTGATCTGAGTTCAGACCGGAGCAATCCAGGTCAGTTTCTATCTATAAAACGCTCATTCCAGTACGAAAGGACCGAAAAAGCAAAGCCAATACTACAAGCACGCTTTAGTAAAAAAAATAAATCAATTCAATATTGAAAACCCAATACCAAACCAAGCCCAGAAAAGGCTAATTAAGGACCAACCACAACCTTAATAGATAACAAACCCATTACTATCCATAATTCACCCACTACTATACATTATCTCCATCCTCATCGCAGTAGCATTTTTAACCCTATTAGAGCGCAAACTACTAGGCTATATGCAACTCCGGAAAGGCCCAAATCTTGTAGGCCCCCTCGGACTACTACAGCCAATCGCAGATGGCATTAAACTCATCATTAAAGAACCAACCAAACCCACCATATCATCACCAATCCTATTCACTATATCCCCAATCATAGCGCTAACACTTGCACTAATCACATGAGCCCCCATACCCATACCATCCCCATTAACAAACATAAACCTGGGCCTACTATTCATCATGGCCATGTCAGGCATATTCACGTACGCAATCTTATGGTCCGGCTGATCATCAAACTCAAAATACCCATTAATAGGCGCCATGCGAGCCGTGGCACAAGTTATTTCATATGAAGTCACACTCGGACTAATCATTATATCAATAGCCACCATCACCGGTGGCTACTCCTTACAAACATTCACCATCACACAAGAACCAACATGACTCCTACTCCCATCCTGACCTCTAGCCATAATATGATTCACATCCACACTAGCAGAGACAAACCGATCACCATTTGACCTAACAGAGGGCGAATCTGAACTCGTCTCAGGATTTAACGTCGAATTCTCAGCAGGACCATTCGCCCTTCTATTCTTAGCAGAATATACCAACATTTTAATAATAAATACACTCTCAGCAACAATATTCATAAACCCAGGAATACAAAACCCACCAACACTATTCACAATTAACCTAATAACCAAAACAGTAATACTCACGACCATATTCCTATGAATTCGAGCATCCTACCCACGATTCCGATACGACCAATTAATACACCTACTATGAAAACAATACCTACCCCTCACAATAGCAATATGTCTACTAAACATTTCAACTACCTCAGCATTCCACGGTACCCCCCCACAATGGAAATGTGCCCGAGACCAGGGGCTACCTTGATAGAGTAGAAACAGGATGACCACCTCATTTCCTATATTACACCAATATATAACTTTTAACATGAATAAAATGTCCTCTCTCGACCCCCCCCTACCCCCCCCACAAAAATAATACTGAATTCAACATCATCGCCCTATGTAATTCTTATACATTAGTCTATCATTCATGCTATGTATAATCTTACATTAATGATCTGCCCCATGAATATTTAGCAGGAATTTCCCTTTTATTATTTTAGTCTAAAATTGTGTTGTACAGAAAATATGTACCTCATTTTCTGGACGTTCAATGCAGCACGGATATAATACTTCATACTAACCATGACTATCCCGTTCCTAATGGTGTCTCTTAATCTAGCCCTTCCCGTGAAATCCTCTATCCTTTCATACATGCTAACAGTCCTGCTTTTCACGTCCATATCATGTTGTTCCTCCCTTTATGTCCTTTCCAAGACCACTGGTTACACCTTCAAGATCATCTCGACGGCCCGGAACCATCCCTCCCTACTAGCTTTTTCCAAGGCCTTTGGTCGCACCCTTTATCCTGGCGCACACTCCCTCATGATCTGATCACGTATGCCCTATCCACCCTTGGTAGCTCTTTTTTCTCTCTACCTTTCACCTGACACCCATATATGTAGACGCGGGGGTAGGCAGTCTAGTCAAGGTTGAGCACTGTTCTTGGCTCCTCATAATCTCCCAGGCGGTCTAGTTCTTAATGCTTGTTAGACATATTCACTGACGTCACCACACTTCCTTATAAAAAAAGTTTTAGAAATAACCCATGATTTCAAATTTTGAAATTAAAAAATCCACCGACACACCGCAATATCTACGGGCAAACCAAATTGTATGACACAAAAATATAATTCCAAAATCTACAGTAATAATCTTTATAGTTTTCGCCATGAAACTCAACTCCAACTTCATGTGTAAAGCCACCCACCACAAAACTAAACCCTGACCCATACAAAAACCATCAAAGATTTATATCTTCAACAGCCAATATTACACACACTTCCGCTTTTAATTAAAACTAGCCGTCATATTTTATATAAAATATATTTACCACACATTTAACAACGATATACACTCTTACTTTACTAAAATTAAACGCTAGTTTTTATATAAAGAACCATCAAAATTTATATCTTCAACATAAATTTCAACAGCCAATATTACACACACTTCCGCTTTTAATTAAAACCAGCCGTCATATTTTATATAAAATATATTTACCACACATTCGACAACGATATACACTCTTACTTTACTAAAATTAAACGCTAGTTTTTATATAAAGAACCATCAAAAATTTATATCTTTAACATAAATTTCAGCAGCCAGTATTACACACACTTTCGCTTTTAATTAAAACCTAGCCGTCATATTTTATATAAAATATTAAGGTAGCAAAGCTCGGCCATGCAATAGGCTTAAAACCTTAACACGGATGTTCAAATCATCTCCTTAATACTAGAAGACCAAGACTCGAACTTGAACCTGAAAGCCCAAAACTTTCAGTACTTCCACATATACTATCTTCTACAAAGTAAAGTCAGCTAAACAAGCTATTGGGCCCATACCCCGAAAATGCCACCCGGCCTTTACTAATAAACCCGACATCCTGACTAATAATCCCAACAAGCATCGCACTAAGTACAATCCTAGTAACCACATCAACCCATTGAATTATAACCTGAACCTGCCTAGAAATCAACACCCTGTCAATAATCCCAATAATCGCCAAACCCCACCACCCACGGGCCACAGAAGCGGCAACAAAGTATATACTCACACAAACCCTAGCCTCCATAACAATCCTATTCGCAGCAACTGTAAACGCCCTAGAAACCTCCCAATGAGAAATAACATCAACAACAAATAACCTAATAATAACACTGATTACCCTGGCCCTCATAATAAAAATCGCAGCAGCACCATTCCACTTTTGACTCCCAGAAGTTACACAAGGGACAACTACAATAACCAGTCTATCAATCCTAACCTGACAAAAACTCGCACCAATATCAATCCTACTAATCTTATCCAACAAAATTAACCAAACTATCCTGCTACTAATAGCAATCTTATCAATCACAATAGGCGGCCTAGGGGGGCTAAATCAAACCCAAACCCGAAAACTAATAGCATTCTCCTCTATCGCCCACACAGGCTGAATTATGTCAACAATAGCCATCGCACCAAACATTTCAATGCTAACACTAACCATCTACATTATATCAACCACCCCAATCTTCCTCATACTCCACTCAACATCGTCCTCAACAATCAAAGACATCGGAACCATATGAACACTATCCCCACAACTAGGCTCAGTCATAGCCATCACCATCCTCTCACTAAGCGGACTACCCCCTCTCACAGGATTTATACCAAAATGACTCATCCTCAACAAAATAATTATATTCAACATAACAATTGAAGCCACCATTATAGCCATCACATCCCTACTAAGCCTGTACATATACCTACGACTAACATACATCTCATCAATAACCCTACCCCCAAACACTAACACAATAACAACAAAATGACGAACTAACCACAAAGCCCAACCCACCACAACATCCGCACTAGTCATTGTATCAGCCCTCATACTCCCAATAACACCAATATTATAGAAGCTTAAGTTATACACAAACTAGTAGCCTTCAAAGCCACCAAAAAAGACCTACTTTAGCTTCTGCTTTAGAGCTTGCGGACACCCACATCCTCTGTATGCAACACAGATATTTTAATTAAACTAAAACTCTTCACTAGACCAGTGGGCTTCGATCCCACAAAAAACTAGTTAACAACTAGCCGCCCAAGCCAACGGACTTTGACCTACTTCTCCGTTTTAACGGAGAAAAAACGGAGAAGCCCCGGGCCGAGGGGGCCGGTTTCGGGTTTGCAGTCCGACATGTTCGGGGCCTGGCAGCAAAGGGGGAACCCTTATAAACAGATTTACAGTCTGTCGCCTGTGTCGGCCATACTACCTGTGTTTATTACTCGTTGACTATTCTCAACAAACCACAAAGATATCGGAACCCTATACCTCCTGTTCGGCGCATGATCTGGACTTATTGGCGCCGGCCTAAGCATCCTTATACGAATAGAGCTAACACAACCGGGCACGCTATTCGGGAGCGACCAAATCTTTAACGTACTGGTGACCGCCCACGCATTCATTATAATCTTTTTCATAGTGATACCTATTATGATCGGCGGATTCGGAAACTGACTAATCCCACTAATAATCGGAGCACCAGACATAGCATTTCCACGTATAAACAACATAAGCTTCTGACTGTTACCTCCAGCACTCCTGCTCCTCCTATCCTCCTCGTATGTTGAAGCCGGTGCCGGCACCGGCTGAACTATGTACCCCCCCCTCTCAAGCAACCTAGTCCACTCAGGGCCATCAGTTGACTTAGCAATCTTCTCTCTACACCTGGCCGGAGCCTCATCAATCCTTGGGGCAATTAATTTTATCACAACATGTATTAATATAAAACCAGCCTCAATACCGATATTTAACATCCCCCTGTTTGTATGATCTGTCATAATTACAGCAATTATACTCCTACTGGCCCTGCCAGTACTGGCGGCAGCAATCACAATGCTCTTAACAGATCGAAACCTTAATACCTCATTTTTTGACCCCTGCGGGGGCGGAGACCCAATTCTATTTCAACACCTTTTCTGATTTTTCGGTCACCCGGAAGTCTATATTTTAATTTTACCCGGCTTTGGTATTATCTCCAGCATCATTACATTTTACACCGGTAAAAAAAACACCTTCGGATACACGAGCATAATCTGGGCAATAATATCCATCGCCATCCTTGGTTTTGTTGTGTGGGCGCACCACATATTCACAGTTGGATTAGATATTGATAGCCGCGCATACTTTACAGCAGCAACAATAATCATTGCCGTTCCAACCGGGATCAAGGTCTTTGGCTGACTGGCCACCCTAACCGGCGGACAAATCAAATGACAAACCCCAATCTACTGGGCCTTGGGTTTCATCTTCCTGTTCACTGTGGGTGGTATAACGGGAATTATCTTGGCAAACTCATCACTAGATATTGTATTACACGACACATACTACGTAGTAGCACACTTCCACTATGTCTTGTCAATAGGGGCAGTATTTGCCATCATAGGAGGACTAACCCACTGATTCCCGCTATTCACAGGATACTCATTAAACCAAACCCTTACAAAAACCCAATTCTGAGTAATATTTATTGGTGTAAATATAACATTCTTCCCACAACACTTCCTAGGCCTCTCAGGGATACCACGCCGATATTCGGACTTCCCGGACGCCTTCACCCTGTGAAACACCATCTCATCAATCGGATCTACCATCTCACTAATCGCAGTGTTAATATCACTGTATATCGTATGGGAGGCAATAACATCTAAGCGGACCGCACTAACCCCGCTCGGAAAAAAAACTCATGTTGAATGATTCTACGGCACACCCCCACCACACCACACCCACACAGAACCAACATTTATATTAAACAACACATACGCCCCCATCCGCGAATATATCTCATATATAGAGTGACCATGACCCGAGAAAAGGCAGATTTCAACTGCCATCTGTTGATTTCAAGTCAACCGCATACTATATGCTTTCTTCCCGAGGACCTAGTAAATATACATATTACATGGCCTTGTCATGGCCAAATAACACAACCTGTGGCCCTCAGTGCCATACGCAACCCAACTCTCACTACAAGAGGCCACAGGCCCCACAATAGAAGAGGTAATCTTCTTACACGACCACGTACTTCTACTCACCTGCCTTATAACCCTAATCGTCATAACTTTCGCCATAACTGCCATCATGGCCACCGTGACCCACAACGACCCAACAGAAGAAGTCGAACAACTAGAAGCGGCCTGAACCGCTGCCCCAATTATAATTTTAATTCTGACAGCCCTACCATCTGTGCGATCACTATACCTAATAGAAGAAGTCTTCGACCCCTATGTAACAATCAAAGCAACAGGACACCAATGGTATTGAAACTATGAATACACAGACGGAATCAATATCTCATTTGACTCCTACATGATCCAGACGCAGGATTTACCAAACGGCTCACCACGCTTACTAGAAGTAGATCACCGAATAATTATACCATCCAACCTTCAAACCCGAGTTGTAGTTACCGCGGAAGACGTATTACACTCATGAACAGTCCCATCGCTGGGGGTAAAGGTAGACGCAGTACCTGGACGACTAAACCAGCTCCCACTAGCCACATCCCGAACTGGTGTATTTTTTGGCCAATGTTCAGAAATCTGCGGCGCAAATCACAGCTTTATACCCATCGTAGTAGAAGCTGTGCCACTACAATATTTTGAACAATGACTTTCCTCAGAAAAATAATCATCAAGAAGCTTTTACAGCATTAGCCTTTTAAGTTAAAGATGAAACGAGGGTTTCCTTGATGGGTGCCGCAACTAGACATTATAACCATTTCAATAACCTATGTATGAGCCTGACTCACTCTGACCACCACAACACGAAAAATCCAAACAATCCTTCTTAGCAGCGGACCAAAGGCCGCCCCCCTAACAAACCTTAAAAAACCAACATGAACACTACCATGAACATAAACATATTCGAACAATTCGCAAGTCCAGAAGTCTTACTACTGCCAGTGAGCCTAGTTGCTATACTAATACCAACAATTCTTATCCGCTCAAAACCAACCCTAACAGGCAACCGAATGTCCATAATTATTAACTGGTTTCTTAAAACCATACTATCTAATATAATTCACCAATTATCTCCAATTGGCCAAAAGTGGTCACGCTTCCTAACAAGCCTCATCATCTTCATCGCCCTCTCAAACCTACTGGGCCTACTACCATACACATTTACGGCAACCTCCCAACTTTCAATAAACATAGCATTAGCCATCCCAATATGAATGGCCACCCTGGTCACAGGACTAACCATAAAACCCTCATCGACCCTAGCTCACATGTTACCGGAGGGCTCACCAACCCCCCTAATCCCATTCATAATTTTGATCGAAACAGCCAGCCTGTTTATACGACCAATCGCACTAGGAGTACGGTTGACAGCCAACATTACAGCCGGCCACCTCCTCATAACCATAATCAGCTCCGCCACCCTAACCTTCTTCAACACATATAACACCCTGTCCATCATAATAACTATTCTACTAATCATACTAACACTATTAGAAGTCGCTGTAGCCTGCATCCAGGCTTACGTCTTTGTTTTATTAGTAACCCTCTACCTACAAGAAAACACCTAATGACCCACCAACTCCACCAATATCACATAGTTGACCCCAGCCCATGGCCCCTAACAGGGGCTATGGGCTCGTTGCTACTAACATCCGGATTAGCCCTGTGATTCCACACCCACACCACAGCCACCCTAAAGCTTGGACTCCTGATTATAACTATAACCCTTATCCAATGGTGACGAGATGTTGTACGAGAGGGCACATACCAGGGCCACCACACAAAGGGCGTACAAAAAAACATACGTTACGGAATAATACTATTTATCGTATCAGAAGTCTTCTTCTTCCTAGGCTTCTTCTGAACCCTCTACCACGTAAGCCTAATTCCAACCCCAGAACTAGGAGCGGAATGACCCCCAACAGGAATCCTACCACTAAACCCATTCGAAGTCCCCCTACTTAACACAGCAATCCTACTCTCATCAGGAGCAACAATCACGTGATCACACCATGCAATAATAAGCGGCAATAAAAAAGAAGCAACATATGCCCTAATAATCACTGTCGCACTGGGAATTTACTTTACAGCCCTACAACTTTCAGAATACATAGAGACGCCCTTCACAATCTCAGACAGCGTATACGGCTCACTTTTCTTCGTAGCCACCGGGTTTCACGGCCTCCACGTTATAATCGGAACATCTTTCCTACTAATCTGCCTAATACGCCTGATCTACTTTCACTTCACAACCACCCACCATTTCGGTTATGAGGCGGCAATCTGATATTGACACTTTGTAGACGTAGTCTGACTATTCCTATTTGTCTCAGTATACTGATGGGGCTCATATTTCTTTAGTATACCAGTACAAGTGCCTTCCAAGCACGAAGCCCCGCCTGGGAAGAAATAATCAACCTCGTCCTACTATCAACCATCTCACTTACCGTAGTCACCATCTTATATATCATTAACTTTTACATGACAACCAAACCAGATATTAATAAATTATCACCTTACGAATGTGGCTTCGACCCACAAGGAGACGCACGCTCCCCAATCTCAATTCAATTCTTCCTTGTGGCAATTCTATTTATCCTATTCGACCTAGAAATTGTCCTACTCCTCCCAATTCCATGAAGCATAAACACCAACTCACCAACAACAACAACCGCGCTGACAACAACTATCCTAATCCTACTTACACTAGGACTGGTATACGAATGACACCAAGGCGGCCTAGAATGAACGGAGTGTGGGGGTAGTCTACACAGATATCTGGTTTCGACCCAGAAGAACTTATATATTTAAGCCCCCACCATGGAACTTACTAAAATCACCCTTTCAACCATTTTTTTTGTAGCCATACTAGGCCTAGCAACGCAACACAAACACCTAATACTCGCCCTAATCTGTATCGAGACAATAATACTAACACTATTTATAATACTAGTTATTTTTTCCACAATTACGCTAACCATAACCCAAACCCCAATACCAATCATACTACTCACAATTTCAGTGTGTGGGGCATCCGTAGGACTAAGTCTGGTCGTCGCAACCACACGAACGCACGGAAGCGATTTTCTGAAAAACCTAAACCTACTATAATGTTAAAAATCATTATCGCCACAACGACACTCATCCCCTCAGCCATCCTCCTCAAACCAAAAATTCTATATCAAACAATAATTTCATACGCCTTCATCCTAGCCCTCTTTAGCCTCACCCTTTTAAAACAAAACACTTACCTAAAACCAATATCCAACATATACCTTAACCTGGACCCCATTTCAGCCCCACTATTAACCCTATCATACTGACTCCTCCCCCTAATAATAGTTGCTAGCCAACATGCAATGTACAAAGAACCCATACAACGACAACGAGTATTTTTAATAACCACCGCACTACTACAAACTATAATCTCACTAACATTTTTAGCCTCAAACCTAACCCTAATATACATTATATTTGAGGCAACCCTGGTCCCCACCCTTATCCTTATTACGCGATGAGGACAGCAGTCCGAACGCTTAACCGCAGGAACCTACTTCATCATGTACACCCTAACCACCTCAATACCCCTACTAATAGCAATCCTTTTCCTAAATAACATATCAAACACCCCGACACCTTTCTTCATCACAACACAAAACACTAACCCGTGAACAAGCCTCCTACTATGACTAGCCTGCCTAGCCGCCTTCCTAGCCAAAATACCCATCTATGGCCTCCACCTCTGACTACCAAAAGCCCACGTAGAAGCCCCTATTGCCGGCTCTATAGTACTAGCAGCCATCCTATTAAAGCTCGGGGGTTATGGCATTATCCGTATAATACAAATCATGCCGACAACAAAGACAGACATACTCATACCCTTCCTCATCCTATCATTATGGGGCGCAATCCTAGCCAACCTGACATGTCTACAGCAAACCGACCTCAAATCTCTCATCGCATATTCATCAATCAGCCACATGGGGCTAGTAATCGCAGCAATTATAATCCAAACCCCATGAGCCCTAGCAGGGGCAATAGCCCTAATAATCGCTCACGGATTCACTTCCTCTATAATATTCTGCCTAGCCAACACCACCTACGAACGCACACACACCCGAATCCTTATACTAACTCGTGGGTTTCACAGTATCCTCCCAATAATAACAGCCTGATGACTTATGGCCAACCTAATAAACATTGCCTTTCCCCCAAGCATTAACTTCACCGGAGAACTACTCATCATATCATCACTATTCAACTGATCCCCAGGAACAATAATCCTACTAGGGTTGTCTATACTAATCACTGCAACCTACTCCCTCCACATATTCCTATCAACACAAACAGGAAAGCCCTCACCAAACCTAAACATCAACCCCGCACACACCCGAGAACACCTATTAATAACCATACACATTACACCGCTTCTCCTAATCTCAATAAAACCTGAACTCGTACTAAGAGTGTGCGTAATTTAAAAAAAATATCGAGCCGTGACCTCGAAAACAGAGACCACTCTCACACACCGAGAAGGTATTAAGACCTGCTAACTCTTTAACCTGGCACTAAATCACCAGCCTTCTCTTCTACTAAAGGATACCAGACATCCCTTGGTCTTAGGAACCAACATCCTTGGTGCAAATCCAAGTAGTAGAAGTGGACACCATTATCCCAACACTAACCCTAACAACACTACTCGCCCTCACCCTATCCGCCACAAAACTTCTCATCAAACAAAACCAAAACTTATTCAACATAAAAAACAGCCTAATAACCTCATTCATAATTAGCCTAATCCCACTTAGCTCCCTACTTAATAATGAAACCGAGACCACCATCTCATCCCCCCCCCTAATTAACATAACAACAATAAATATTAACATTAGCCTCACCATGGACACCATCTCACTAACATTCATCCCAATCGCCCTATTTGTTACCTGATCAATCGTAGAGTTCTCAATGTGGTACATATCAACAGACCCACAACTAAACAAATTCATCAAACACTTGTTCACATTCCTAATCGCCATGCTTATCATTATTACGGCAAACAACATATTCCAATTATTTATCGGGTGGGAAGGCGTAGGGATCATATCATTTCTATTAATCGGATGATGATATTCACGATCCGACGCAAACACCGCTGCCCTACAAGCCATTATCTATAACCGAATCGGAGATGTAGGACTTATCATAACCACAGCTTGACTTATAACCTCCACATCAATAAACATTCAAGAGTTATTTACACAACACGAAGCTATTAACATAATCCCACTCATAGGACTTATTGCCGCAGCAGCGGGCAAATCCGCCCAATTCGGCCTACACCCTTGACTCCCAGCAGCCATAGAAGGTCCAACACCGGTGTCGGCCCTTCTTCACTCAAGCACCATGGTTGTAGCCGGCGTATTTTTACTAATCCGCCTCCACCCAACCATACAAAATAACAAAACTGCAATAACAACCTGCCTTATTCTCGGAGCCCTAACAACACTATTTGCAGCCGCCTCAGCAATCACCCAACATGACATCAAAAAAATCATTGCACTCTCAACAACAAGCCAACTCGGCCTAATAATAACAATAGTCGGACTAAATCAACCCATATTGGCCTTTCTTCATATATCCACCCACTCCTTTTTCAAAGCACTACTATTCCTGTGCTCCGGATCATTTATCCACAGCCTCGAAAATGAACAAGATGTCCGAAAAATGGGCGGGCTTAGCAAAACTATACCAGCAACTACCTCAACCATTACAATCGCCAGCTTCACACTAATAGGTATGCCATTCCTATCGGGGTTCTACTCCAAGGACACCATCATCGAAACCCTTATTAACTCCCACACCAACTCATGGGCCTTAACAATAACACTAATCGCAACAATACTATCAGCCATATACAGCATACGAATCATTTACTTCACACTAACCGACCACCCCCGCATAAAACAAAAATTCCACCAAGAAACGAAACAGCCCATTAAGCCAATCACACGCCTTACCCTTGGATCGATCTTTATCGGCACTATAACAAAATTATCTACCCTACAAACAACAACAACTTTAACTATACCAAAAACCATCAAACTAAGCGCACTAATCGTTACTGTCACCGGGATTATCTTATCAACAGACCTACTATTAATATCAACCCACCAGCCACCACAAAAACCAAAAACACCAAACCTGTTCTTTAACCAGCTCGCCTTCTTTAACACAGTACACCGCGCAATCCCAATAAAAACATTAAAACTTAGCCAACAGGTGTCTACAGAACTCATTGATCTATGGGCCCTAGAAAACTATGGACCAAAGGGTTTATCAAACACCACCATCCCACTAATCCACACAACAACCCAACAAAAAAACCTAATCAAAAACTACCTAACACTATTTGCCCTCTCAACCATTCTTACACTAATCCTACTGGCACCTAAAAGGCCGCAAACCCCCACGACGATGCCAACCCAAAACCACCAAAATAGAAAACAACGTAATAAGCAAACCCCAAGAACAAATCATCAACCCAACACCCCCACCAGAATAAAGAACCCCAAAACCATTAGTCTCCACACAAACATAACAGTCCTGATCCAGCCCGACCAACCAATCACCTAGCCCCAAAACAACCACCATTCACAGATAAACAATAAACCCAACACAAACAAACAACCATATAAAAAACTTAGAAATAAACATCTTAAAAACATCATCTACGTCCTTCTCAACACTAATGCAATAACCAAATACAACAATCAAACCCCCCAAATACACAATATAAGTAACCAACGCAATAAACGTCCGACCCATAATAGACATAAAAACACAACAAAAAAACACAAAACCTATTAAAGAAATCACCCCATAATAAGAAACCAAGGTCACACCTAACACTACAACCCCGACAACCATAAACATTATAATTAAACAGAAAACGTAATCTATAATAAACATAATTTTCACTCGACTCCTCGAGACCTGCGGTCTGAAAAACCACCGTTGTAATATCAACTATAAAAACATGCCCCACCAACAAATACTAATACTCTTCGGCTTATTACCAGTAGCAACCAATATCTCAACATGATGAAACTTCGGATCCATACTACTAGCCTGCTCAACTATACAAATTATAACCGGCTTCTTTTTAGCCGTACACTACACAGCAAACATTGACCTGGCATTTTCATCCATTGTACACATCACCCGAGATGTGCCCTATGGCTGAATAATACAAAACCTCCACGCCATCGGCGCATCAATATTCTTCGCATGCATTTACATCCATGTCGCACGCGGACTCTACTATGGTTCATACCTAAATAAAAAGACCTGACTATCAGGAACCACCCTCCTTATTACACTAATAGCAACCGCCTTCTTTGGCTACGTCCTCCCTTGAGGACAAATATCATTCTGAGCCGCAACTGTAATTACCAACCTCCTTACCGCCATCCCATACCTAGGAACCACCATGACAACATGACTGTGAGGCGGGTTTGCAATCAACGACCCCACCCTGACCCGATTCTTCGCCCTACACTTTATCTTACCATTCGGAATCATCTCCCTATCCTCCTTACACATTATACTCCTGCACGACAAGGGATCAAGCAACCCACTAGGAACTAACTCAGACATCGACAAAATCCCATTCCACCCATACCACACCTACAAAGACTTCTTCATACTCACACTAATAATTACCCTCCTACTCATTACAATTTCATTCTTCCCAGACATCCTCAACGACCCCGAAAACTTCTCAAAAGCCAATCCCCTAGTAACACCACAACACATCAAGCCAGAATGATACTTCCTATTCGCCTACGGAATCCTACGATCTATCCCAAATAAACTTGGCGGCGCACTGGCCCTAGTAATATCAATTATAATCCTACTCACAGTCCCATTCACCCACACAGCCCACCTCCAATCAATAATCTTCCGACCCCTCATACAACTTATGTTTTGAACACTAGTAGCAACTTTCCTAGTAATTACTTGAGCAGCCACAAAACCAGTAGAGCCACCATTCACCCTAATCAGCCAAGTAGCCTCACTAATTTATTTCACATTTTTCATCTCAAACCCCATCCTAGGCTGAATAGAAAATAAAATTACAAAAAACACAACCTGCTCTAATAGCTTACTACCAAAGCATTGTTCTTGTAAACCAAAGCCGGGCTTAACCCCTTAGAGCATCAAAGAGAAACAACTTTATCCCTGGTCCCCAAAACCAGAATTTTAAACTTAAACTACTCTCTGACCACCTCATTTCCTATATTACACCAATATATAACTTTTAACATGAATAAAATGTCCTCTCTCGACCCCCCCCTACCCCCCCCACAAAAATAATACTGAATTCAACATCATCGCCCTATGTAATTCTTATACATTAGTCTATCATTCATGCTATGTATAATCTTACATTAATGATCTGCCCCATGAATATTTAGCAGGAATTTCCCTTTTATTATTTTAGTCTAAAATTGTGTTGTACAGAAAATATGTACCTCATTTTCTGGACGTTCAATGCAGCACGGATATAATACTTCATACTAACCATGACTATCCCGTTCCTAATGGTGTCTCTTAATCTAGCCCTTCCCGTGAAATCCTCTATCCTTTCATACATGCTAACAGTCCTGCTTTTCACGTCCATATCATGTTGTTCCTCCCTTTATGTCCTTTCCAAGACCACTGGTTACACCTTCAAGATCATCTCGACGGCCCGGAACCATCCCTCCCTACTAGCTTTTTCCAAGGCCTTTGGTCGCACCCTTTATCCTGGCGCACACTCCCTCATGATCTGATCACGTATGCCCTATCCACCCTTGGTAGCTCTTTTTTCTCTCTACCTTTCACCTGACACCCATATATGTAGACGCGGGGGTAGGCAGTCTAGTCAAGGTTGAGCACTGTTCTTGGCTCCTCATAATCTCCCAGGCGGTCTAGTTCTTAATGCTTGTTAGACATATTCACTGACGTCACCACACTTCCTTATAAAAAAAGTTTTAGAAATAACCCATGATTTCAAATTTTGAAATTAAAAAATCCACCGACACACCGCAATATCTACGGGCAAACCAAATTGTATGACACAAAAATATAATTCCAAAATCTACAGTAATAATCTTTATAGTTTTCGCCATGAAACTCAACTCCAACTTCATGTGTAAAGCCACCCACCACAAAACTAAACCCTGACCCATACAAAAACCATCAAAGATTTATATCTTCAACAGCCAATATTACACACACTTCCGCTTTTAATTAAAACTAGCCGTCATATTTTATATAAAATATATTTACCACACATTTAACAACGATATACACTCTTACTTTACTAAAATTAAACGCTAGTTTTTATATAAAGAACCATCAAAATTTATATCTTCAACATAAATTTCAACAGCCAATATTACACACACTTCCGCTTTTAATTAAAACCAGCCGTCATATTTTATATAAAATATATTTACCACACATTCGACAACGATATACACTCTTACTTTACTAAAATTAAACGCTAGTTTTTATATAAAGAACCATCAAAAATTTATATCTTTAACATAAATTTCAGCAGCCAGTATTACACACACTTTCGCTTTTAATTAAAACCTAGCCGTCATATTTTATATAAAATATATTTACCACACATTTGACAACGGTATGCACTTTTACTTTTACTAAAATCAAGCACTAGCATGTCAAAACCACCAAAATAGATG